>CM038147.1:248476577-248924345 GCA_021437245.1 Aegilops speltoides
ATTAGCATGCAGCCGCCTTGATAGACAACATGTGCAGAAGGAGTAGAGGCGACTGGGGACGCACCACCACCACATCGTGGGCACTCCGTATGTGCTCGTGTGCATGCAGCGTGCGTGTTTTTCCATCGATGCTAGCTCTAAGGCCGAGGCTGCGGTCGTCTTCGTCTCCGACTAGTAGTTGAGCAACGACGGCAAAGAGGTGCTGCAAGAGATGCGTATGCGCTGTTGCGTGCAAGCTTCGCTGTAGCACGACGAACCGGACATCACCATGGATGGCGCACGCCTCCATGCAGCCGAGTCTGTGCGCTTGCATGTGTTATTCACGTGCATTCTGCGGCCGAGCGTGTGTGCATGCACGTCTTGTGTACGTGCGTTGTGTGCTCCATGCTGTGCGCGTATGTGCATGAGTTGGATCAGATGGAGTTAGTGCGTTGGCTTGTGTACATGCGTGGCTGCATGCGTCCTATACGTGCGTGGCTTGTTGCATGGTTATCAATAATTCAATATAAACTACTGCCTCCATTCCTAAATATAAGTCTTTCTAGCCATTTCAAATAGACTACAACACACGGATGTATGTAGACATATTTTAGAGTGTAGATTCACTCATTTTGTTTCGTATGTAGTCCCTTATTGAAATATCTAAAAAGACCTATATTTGGGAACGAAGGGAGTATAAAACATCTTCAACTTAGCATCTTGATGTACCGTTTCTAGTGGTTAGCGAAAAGTTCATGTTATTTTAGTTGTTTATGGGTGGGCAGGCGGCAAAAAACAGGGGAAAACGCGCAAGGTTCCTTGCAGACACTCCACTGCGAGGTTCCTTGCTCTCCTCGGTCGTCGGGAATCTATGCTCTTCAACTCTTTTCTTTTACGTGAGCTTTGTTCATCTTTTCCCAACATGCGAGACATCTAGCATCAAGGTGCACGTGTCATGCAAGAAAATGGAGATAATCAAATAAGCAGGGCGTAAGTGAGTCGTGCGGGGCGGAAAGCGGTGTCACACCCTAGCTACTTCATGCATTAGAGTGTTGCATCCTAGCTAGTTCATGCATTAGAGTGTTGCATCATGTCTATTCTTTTCAACAGAAACTTGAAATGGGGATGACAGAACCCCCAGCCCCCTCCGAATCCAACTAGGGTTTACTAAAAATATTTTCAATGAACCTGAAATGCCCTTCTAAAATGTCCATCATTTTTGTCTTGGTTCAGAACCTCTGCCAAAAGTGGTGCACAATTTTCTAGGTCATCCTAACGTTTTTGAATTAAATCATAAGTATTTGAATTTGGGCATTTAAAATTTATAAAATAATTTAAATGTTCAAATATTCCTAAACTAAAATGTTCCATGTTGTTTATATTTTAAACAGTGGGCATGAGCAGTTTGGGGATTTTTGGAGTTGCTTAGGTATTTTTAGAAATCCACAAAGCTATAGAAATAAATAGAAAATAGAAATGAAAAGAGAGAGAGGGACTAACCTGGCAGGCCACCAGCCAGCCCACCTAGCCGGCCCAGCCCAGCCACCGCTCCGGCGAGCTGCTTGGCTTCACCAGGCAGGCAGCCAGGTGCTCGACGTCGGCACCAGGGCATGCCACGCAGCTGCTCACCGCCCTGCTTGCTCCCCTCGTCGTTTTGCCGCCCTAGGTCGACCACCCACTTCCCCCTCAAGCTCCCAGACACGCCCCTTCTCCCCAGCTCCTCTCCCTCGCTCTCCCGCACCATGGCCGACGCCACCGCCACCGCACCGTCGCCGTAGTCACGCTCTCCATCGTCCTTGCGCGGCGCCACCGTTTCCAGGAGCTTCGCCGCCCTCGGTTCCTTCGAGCAAGCCGAGTCCCGAGCGCTCGCTTGCCCCGAGGCCACTGCACCGACCTCGTTCGACCTCGCCACCACCGGAGATCCCTTTCACCGTCGCCACCGCACCAGCTCGTCCCCGACCATGCCGTCAGCTTCCTCAAGACCGCCGTGAGCCTGGCTACCTCCTCCCCCTTCCCTTTCTTGCTCTCGTGCATCACAGCGAGCGCACGGAGCTTCACCACACGCGCCGCCGCCCAGCTCATCGCCGACGTGTCTCCGGCCAACCACCGGCCACCCCACCATGTCTAACGTATTCACCGCATCCCTAGGGGCCCAACGCACCTCACCACGTGCCTTGCCGTGCCCCGTAGCCTTGGATTCGTCTTCACCCGACTCCGGCGACCGCCAAAGTCGTCGCCGGGGACGTTTCCGGCCACCCCAAGTTCAACCACCACCACCAAGAGTTGCGGCTTGACCCTAGCTACACGTAGATGCTCTCCGCCGCCCATTTGGTCGCCGGAATGCACAAAAGCACTCTCTCCGCCGCGTCTGGCCTCGCCGGCGGCTAAACGCCGGCGTGTTTGACCATTGACTTTGACTAGGGTGGGTCCAGGTTGACTCCCCTGAGTCTATGACAAGTGGGGTCCCTCTGCTAATTAACCCAGATTAGTTTTAACTAAAATAAGTTAGTTTAATTAACTACTGACATGCGGGACCCACTGGTCAGTTTGACCTGGACCAGCTCCGTTGACCACTGAGGTCATCCTGACGTATTCTTGTGCGATGAAGTTATTTACTGGAATTACATTTACACAGGAAATTCCAGAAATTACCACAAACTTCAAAAAATCATAGAAATTAATCTGTAGCTCCAAATGCAAAGTGTTATATATGAAAAATGATCTAAAAAATCCAACCTATCCATCTGTACTGGTTTCATGCATGTTTAAACAAGCTAACCTGCTGTTTAGCACAGAACAAGATAAAGCACTTAAAAGGGCCACTTATGAGTTTGAAATTTGAATCTTTGGTTCAAAATAATTCAAACCCATCTGGTCCTAGTTGCATTAGCCCAATACACTCATTTTGCCATGTCTCATGCATGCATCATATTGTTGCATACTGTTTGGTGATGTTTGTGTATCGGTGCTCTCTGCGGCGAGTCCTCGCCCCGAGGAATACCGTGATTACTAGCGAAGAACAATACCAAAGTGCACCGACCCATCGAATAAGCAACCAACCATTTGATCATATCGATACAATCCCATGTTCTCGCTTCTACTCTCTTTTACTGCATTAAGACAACGCGATTCAAACTGCTGTGTGCTGCGGTAGTTGAACCCATTTCCTCTGCATGACCTGTCATTGCCACAGTAACTAGATGAAACCAACTAGCATGTGTAGGATTTGATTGAGCCATATGAATGTGTTGTTCCTACCTTGCTATGCCTGCTATGCTTAGAGTCGTGTCAGGTCTGCTTCATCTAGGTGATGGGCTAGAGTGAAATCATCGTGTCAGTATGAGAGTAATGTGTTGAACACGATGTGGTAAAGGTATCGATGAGAGGCCATGTAGGAGTACATGGTGGGTTGTTTCATAGAAGCCATCCTTAAGCACTGAGATCTGTATGTGTGATTTAAGAATCAGCTACTACCATGCATTGGGCCCAAAACCAATGGACCCTCTCGGCTTCTTATTCACCCTAGTTCTCTGTCCAGGAGTTGCAAGTAGTTTCTGGTGTTTGTAGCCTACTAGAGGCTGTGGACAGCGCTTACCGTGGGGTGGGCTGTGATGCGGTAGGTACGTGGCACGGTGTACCGGATGCCCGTTTGGTATCTCGGGAACCCTGTTCACATCGTTCGGGGCCGTATGTGGAAACCTCGGCCGGACTCCCTGCGGATGGAACCTGAATAGGCGATAAACCTGGACAAGAGACTTAGGAGTCTAGGTAGGTCGTGGCCGACACCCACGTTGGGCTTCCGCTTGAAGGTTGCCGAGTACATGTCGTAAACGGCGGTAAGTGGTGAGCGTGTATGAAGAAGTACACCCTGCGGGGTTAACATCATCTATTGAATAGCGCGTCATGATAAGGACTACTTGGTTGCCTATACAGTTCATAGACAAGTAAATGGAAACTACTAAAAGCCTCAAGATAAGCGTGAGTGCCGAGGATGGCTCTTCCATAGGAAGACGGAGGTGGATCCTCGGTAGTGTATTGAAGTGGTGAGTAGTGGACTCGTGTACGCAAAACCATTTCAAGTTGGAGTCTCATAGGATAGCTTAGCCAAAAGTCAAAGCTGGCTTGCTGCAATAACCCCACCAACCCTTCTTGATAATGTGCATGTATGTAGGATCTGATGTAAGTCTTGCTGAGTACCTTTGTACTCACGTTGCTTTAATTTATATTTTTCAGAAGATGCTACAACCCCTTCCGACGGGTTCTTCATAGACGTTGACATCGATGAGTAGACTAAGGCCCAGGTGGTGATCCTGAGCTTGTGAAGGACCATGTAGTATAGCTAGGCTTACCCAAGCCTCTTCTATTTTACTAGTTGTCTGTACTCAGACAAGTTACTTCCGTTGTTGGCTTGTATGCTTGTATGAATTGAATGTGGCTCGTGTGACCCGTACTTGTGTGTATGCTATGTATGGCTCTCTGAGCCTTTAAATAAAGTACTTGTGTTGTAGAGTCATGTTTTGATGCCTTTTTGTATTTGCACATATCGAGCATATTGTGTGTATGATTGAAATGCTTGGTATGTGTGGGATCTGACTATCTAGTTGTTTATCTTTAGTAGCATCTCTTACCGGGAAATGTCTCCTAGTGATTCCGCTGAGCCATGGTAGCTTGCTACTGCTCCAGAACACTTAGGCTGGCCGGCATGTGTCCTTCTTCGTTCTGTATACGTCCTTCGGGAAATGCACGCGTTAGTACCGAGTCTGTTAGCCGCTATAGCCGGTTTATCGGAGTCCTGCTAGCCAGTCGACGGCCGAGAACTCACTCGCTGATGACCAAAGCGTTCGATCTTTGGGTCATGGATGCTGTCCTGTAAGTCATGCCACTTTGGGTTTACGACTAGCCATGTCAGCCGGGCTCCTTATCATATGGATGCTAGCGACACTATCATATCGTGTGCCAAAAGGCATAAGCGGTCCCGGGCAAAGGTAAGGCAACACTCGTGGGGATACCGTGCGTGAGGCCGCAAAGTGATATGAGGTGTTACAGGCTAGATCGATGTGGCATTGAGTCGGGGTCCTGACAGCGTTGGCATCAGAGCCGATCTGCCTGTAGGTTCTCCAAGCCAAACTGGTCGGTGTTGAGTCTAGAAATGCTTTAGTTATATGTAGGGGAATTGATTGTGGGATGGTACATAAGGCTCTTTTTACTCCTTTACCTCATGGCATTCTGATCTGAGTCAGTCCATTCTTCCACCGGGGGTTAAGGATTAGGATCTCTTCTCTCTATCAGGTTCACGTGTTACTAATCAGTAGTACCTTATAGGTTTGATGATTACAAGCCTAATTCAGTTCTACTACCTTGTTATGTTTTTAAGTTGGACGCAGAACCTTTATACGATATTGTTGAGTGTCTATGCAATTCTTTGTAAAATGTCTCAAAATCCTTTTTGAGCATTTACAGCCGTTATGCTGTCCAAATTCTGCTAGAAATTCTAATGCCTTTGCATTGTGGTTGTGCTTTCAGATGGCCACTCGTGATCAAAACCAAGTGGTTCGCCTGACACGGTGCATTGACGTGCCCGGTCATACGACTATGTTAGTCCGGGTAATGATCGAGAAGGGTTACCGTTGGTATCCCGAATACACGGTCGAAGAGCAGTTCTGAGACTTTAATCAAAGCCAATATCTCTGCACTGTCAGGATATTTCCCTCTTATCCTGGATCCACCGAGCCCCTTCACTATTCCTATGGACTCGGTGTTACTATTGAGATGGCTGTGCAAGATGCTGCCTACTCTATGATGACCATCATGCGAGTCAGGACTGGCCTGCTTCGCAACACCGACTTCCGGTATATGCGGCTTCACTACGGGCGCATGGGTATCTCCGGCTATCTATCTTGACTCGGTCGGGAGGACTCACTAACTCGCACCACTGCCGAGATGCTCGAGGATAAGGACCGAGAGAATTGGGCCTTGAGACTGGAGCTTCTCAACACCCGTTCTGATCACTGGGCCACCTTGACTCGGTTTGCACCGGCTGTGCAAGCTGGATATATGGATATGAGATATCTGTATCCTGTTAGATCTGCTCTGCCAGACATGATGGATTGGCGTGATGTGGGGGGCATCACCCCACCTCGTGGTCCCCGCAGGCCACCGTTTGTTGGTCCAAGACCTCACCCTAGCCCTTATGGTCCACAGGCTCCTCAGGACCGTCTGTTTCCGGATGCTCACGTTGAACTTCCAGGCTATGGAGGAGACTTCTATGAGAACTACTAAGGAGATGTCTGAGTTAGTAGTAGTTTCACTAGTATTGTAATAGTTGTATTTCCACCGTCCTGCGTGACTTGTGGAATATGACTTAGTGTGTATCAATTCCGGAGGTGTAGGAAAAATAATGTATAGGAGCTTGGAATGCCTCCGATGAGATGTAATCTCCCTTTCACCGTAGTAGTACTTTTTTTGGTCTTGTACTAAACCTTGTATGGTGTGTATGACGATGGAATAAAAGAAGCAGTTTCTGTATCTACCATGTCATACGGATGATCATCTTGCATTCCGAGTTATCAATTACATTCTACATTTCTATGTCAGAATCTTATCATCCTGGACTAAACCATTGTCTTGTTTTCCTAGGATGGTCAACACCCGCAACAACCCTTCTCCCCCAGAGCAGGCCGAAGGCAGCAGAGTTGGGGAAGCAAACCTACCTCACCCTCCTTCCCTGGCCGAAGTTATGCTGGAGCTGAGAGAAACAAGAGGGAGACCAACCGTTTGTTGGAGTGCATCGAACAGAACACAGCACAGCATCAGAGGAATAACTTGGTGTCGCTCAGTGACTTCATAAAGTTACACCCACCTACCTACCACCACTCCGTCGAGCCTCTCGACGCCGATGACTGGCTTCGCAGCATTATTCACAAGCTACGTTCTGCACTCGTAGCTGAGGCTGATAAGGTCACCTTTGCTGCATATCATCTCGAAGGCCCCGCCAGTCTCTGGTGGGAGAACTATGTGGCTATGCGCCCAGCTGGCCATGTCACTACTTGGGAAGAATTTAGTGAGGCTTTCCGTGAACATTACATTCCGGAGGGTCTCATGGATCGTAAACGTGAGGAGTTCTGCAGTTTCACCCAAGGTCGACTCTTTGTGGACGCTTACAGCAGGGAGTTCGGTAACCTCGCACGCTATGCCACCAAAGAGGTCTCCACCGATGCCAAGAAGCAGCCAAGGTTCCGCAAGGGACTTAGCCCCGAGCTTCGCCGAGATCTCCGTCTGCATGAGTGCACTTCTTTCCAGAAGCTTGTGAACAAAGCCATCAGTGCTGAGACGGGTCAGACTGATTTTGAAGCAACACGCAAGCATGGTCGTGACTTGGGTTCCTCATCCGGTGCTGGACCACAGAAGCGCCGGGTGTGGGTGCCTAACACTGCCCTGCCACCCAGGTTCACACCGAGGCCATCCTATCAGGCGCCTCGCCCAGCTCAGCAGTATGCACCAGCTAAGCCCTATGGTGGGCCAACCAACAATGCTCCTCCACGCACCAGCCCCGTGACGTGCTTCAAGTGTGGGGAATCGGGCCACTACATGCGCGAGTGTCCCCAGACCAACCCCAACCAGTCTAGAAAAGCTGTTGGCCGTGGCAAACCAGCAGGGAAGGTGTTCTATGCCAAGCCGGCCACCACTGCACGTGGCTATGTGAATTGTGTCTCAGCTGAAGAGGCCCAAGAGGATCCCAACGTCGTTCTCGGTATGCTCCTTGTTAATTGCCACCCGGCATCTATTCTTTTCGATACTGGAGCATCTCATTCATTCATATCCGAAAGCTATGCCCGCTTGCATAACACCGCATTCTTTGATATGCCCACCTCCATGGTAATTCAAACCCCGGGATCCAAATTGCAAACTTCTAGAGTAAGCCATGGAAATGAAAGTCAGGTCGACAGACTTGTCTTCCTTGCATCTTTGATAGCTCTCAAATCTTCGGACATTAATATCATCTTGGGTATGGACTGGATGTCAGCCCATCATGCCAAGATTGATTGTTTCTCTAGGACTGTTCAACTCACGCAGCCTTCGGGAAAGATAGTCATTGTCTTGACCGAATAATGGCAACGACTATATTCTCTTAATGCGGTCCTTGCGAACTCGAAGATGTTCGGTAGTCCGCGACTTTCGGATGTCTTTCGGAAGAATTGCAGTGTCCCACAGCGGAGATGTCGAGTTCGTGATAGATCTCATTCCAGGAACCGTCCCAATTTCTAGAAGACCCTATAAGATGGCACCACTAGAACTAGCCGAACTTAAGAAACAACTCGATGAGTCCTTGAAAAAGGGTTTCATCTGTCCTAGTTCATCTCCATGGGCTTGCCCCGTCCTCTTCGTCAACAAGAAGGATGGTACGGACCAGATGGTTGTAGATTATCGACCCGTCAACTTGGTCACAATTAAGAACAAGTATCCATTCCCCAGGATCGACGACCTGTATGATCAGCTCGCTGGATCCTCAGTCTTTTCTAAGATGGATTTGAGGTTGGGCTACCATCAAATCAAAATCCGGAATGGGGACATTCCCAAAACGGCCTTTGTTACTCGTTACGGCCAATACGAGTACACCGTCATGTCCTTCGGTTTAACCAACGCTCCAGCCACCTTCTCTCGGTTAATGAACGCAATCTTCATGGAGTATTTGGATAAATTTCGTCGTGGTTTACCTCGATGATATACTCATCTACTCCAAGAATGAGGAAGAACATGCCGAACATCTAAGGCTAGCTTTGATGAAACTTCGAGAGCATTGCCTTTATGCCAAGTTCTCTAAATGCGAATTTTTGTTGCCAGAAGTGACCTATCTAGGACATGTAATTTCTGGTAAAGGTATTGCTGTCAATCCCGAGCGAGTTCAAGCCGTCCTTAATTGGACTCCACCTGAACCGGTCAAGCAAGTTCGGAGTTTCCTTGGCTTAGTGAGTTATTGTCGCCGCTTTGTTGAGAATTTCTCCAAAGTTGCTAAACCTCTAACTGAAGTCCTCAAGAAGGATAAAAAGTTCGAGTGGACTCCACAATGTGAGCACAGTTTCCAGGAACTGAAAAGACGCTTGACTTCTGCTCCCGTACAGGTACCACCAGATTTCTCCAAGGACTTTGTCATCTATTGTGACGCCTCGCGACAAGGACTAGGTTGCATTCTCATGCAAGATCGACACGTAATTGCTTATGCTTCACGGCAATTACACTGACATGAGAAATACTACCCTACTCATGATCTAGAGCTTGCAGCTGTAGTCCATGCACTCAAAACCCGGCGACATTACCTCCTCGGTAATCGTTGCGAAATCTTCACTGATCACCAACGTCTGAAGTACATATTTACCCAACCGGATTTGAATCTCAGGCAAAGACGTTGGGTCGAGTTGATCACAGATTTCGACTTAGGGATAACTTAGACCCCAGGAAAAGCCAATGTCATGGCTGATGCGCTAAGTCGTAAATCTTATTGCAATAATCTGATGTTGCAACAAAGTCAACCACTTCTCCACGAGGAATTTCGGAAGCTTAACCTTCACATCATTACTCAAGGATTCCTTTCCACTTGGTGGCGAAACCTACCCTTATGGATCAGATCATCAAAGCTCAGAAGGTAGATCCAGGGATTTCCCGCATCGAAAGAAACATCAAGAAAGGAGTTGTGAATTGTTTCTCCATTATTGATCAAGGAGTCGTATACTTCGGGAACCGTCTAGTGGTTCCCAAAGTGCGAAACCTGAGGTGATTGATCCTTAAGGAAGCTCATGATTCTCCTCTCACCATTCATCCCGGTAGCACTAAGATGTATCGGGACCTCGCCCGGAGGTTACGGTGGACTAGGATGAAGAGAGAATTGCTCGATATATTGCTAAGCTGCGGCGTCGTCGTCGTGTAAAAGCGAGCATCAGCGGCTGCTTGGCACCCTTCAACCCTTAGCTATTCCTGAATGGGAATGGGATAAAATTGGTATGGTTTTCATCACCGGTTTTCCCAGGACCAAGAGAGGGAATAATGCTATCTTCGTCGTTATCAACCGTCTTTCCAAAGTGGCCCATTTCTTGCCTGTTCACGAGAGTATAACCACTAGTCAGTTAGCAGATTTGTACATCTCCCGAATAGTGTCTCTCCATGGTGTTCCATTGGAAATTAACTCAGATCGAGGAAGTCTCTTCACCTCTCGATTTTGGGAAAGCTTCCAAAACGCTATGGGAACTCGTCTTTCCTTTAGCACCGCCTTTCACCCTCAATCAAGTGGTCAAGTAGAACGCGTCAACCAGATCCTAGAAGACATGCTTCGGGCTTCGGTTATCTCATTCGGAATGGATTGGGAGAAATGCCTTCCATTTGCCGAATTTGCTTATAACAACAGCTATCAATCTAGCTTTGGTAAAGCCCCTTTTGAAGTTCTCTATGGGCGAAGGTGTGAATGCCTCTTAAGCGGGCGAAACCGGGAAAGACAATTCTTTGGCGGATATGATCCGAAGCGAAGAACAAGTTCGCATCGTTCGTGAAAAGGTTGAAAATAGCCCAATCTCGTCAAAAGAGTCAATATGACCGAAAACATAAGGCTATGACTTTTGAGGTTGGCGAGAAGGCTTACCTTGGGTTACTCCTCGAAGGAACCCATCGTTTGGTATCAAAGGCAAATTGGCTCCTCTCTACATTGGACCTTTTCCCATTCTTGCCAAACGAGGAGAAGTTGCCTACCAATTGGAACTACCTCCGCATCTCTCCAGAGTCCATGATGTCTTCCACGTTTCTCAACTCAGGTGTTGCTTCTCGGATCCTATCCGTGGAGTGGACCACGAAACGCTTGATCTTCAAGATAATCTCACATATCGAGAGTACCCCATTCGTATCCTCGATCAAGCCGAGCGTACCACTCGACGACATAATATCAAGTTTCTCAAGGTTCAATGGTCGCACCATTCTGAGAAGGAAGCAACTTGGGAAAGGGAGGATCGTCTTCGACTTGAGTATCCCGCCTTCTTCCCGGAGGAACCTAAATCTCGGGACGAGATTCTTTTGAGTGGGGGTGAGTTGTCACACCCTAGCTAGTTCATGCATTAGAGTGTTGCATCCTAGCTAGTTCATGCATTAGAGTGTTGCATCATGTCTATTCTTTTCAACAGAAACTTGAAATGGGGATGATAGAACCCCCAGCCCCCTCCGAATCCAACTAGGGTTTACTAAAAATATTTTCAATGAACCTGAAATGCCCTTCTAAAATGTCCATCATTTTTGTCTTGGTTCAGAACCTCTGCCAAAAGTGGTGCAGAATTTTCTAGGTCATCCTAAGGTTTTTGAATTAAATCATAAGTATTTGAATTTGGGCATTTAAAATTTATAAAATAATTTAAATGTTCAAATATTCCTAGACTAAAATGTTCCATGTTGTTTATATTTTATACAGTGGGCATGAGTAGTTTGGGGATTTTTGGAGTTGCTTAGGTATTTTTAGAAATCCACAAAGCTACAGAAATAAATAGAAAACAGAAATGAAAAGAGAGAGAGCGACTAACCTGGCAGCCCACCAGCCAGCCCACCTAGCCGGCCCAGCCCAGCCACCGCTCCAGCGAGCTGCTTGGCTTCGCCAGGCAGGCAGCCAGGTGCTCGATGTCGGCACCAGGGCGTGCCACGCAGCTGCTCGCCGCCCTGCTTGCTCCCCTTGCCATTCTGCCGCCTTGGGTCGACCACCCACTTCCCCCTCGAGCTCACAGACACGCCCCCTTCTCCCCAGCTCCCCTCCCTCGCTCTCCCACACCATGGCCGACGCCACCGCCGCTGCACCGTCGCCGTAGTTGCGCTCTCCCTCGTCCTTGCACTGCGCCACCGTGTCCAGGAGCTTCGCCGCCCTCGGTTCCTTCGAGCAAGCCGAGCCCCGAGCGCTCGCTTGCCCCGAGGCCACTGCACCGACCTCGTTCGACCTCGCCACCGCTGGAGATCCCTTTCGCCGTTGCCGCCACACCAGCTCGTCCCCGACCACGCCGTCAGCTTCCTCAAGACCGCCATGAGCCTGGCTACCTCCTGCCCCTTCCCTTTCTTGCTCTCGTGCACCACAGCGAGCGCACGGAGCTTCACCGCACGCGCCGCCGCCGAGCTCGTCACCGACGTGTCTCCGGCCAACCACCGGCCACCCCACCATGTCTAACACATTCACCGCATCCCTAGGGGCCTAGCGCACCTCACCACGTGCCTCGCCGTGCCCCGTAGCCTCGGATTCGTCTTCACCCGACTCCGGCGACCGCCAAAGTCGTCGCCGGCGACGTTTCCAGCCACCCCAAGTTCAACCACCACCACCACCAAGAGCTGCGGCTCGACCCTAGCTACACGTAGATGCTCTCCGCCGCCCATTTGGTCGCCGGAATGCACAAAAGCACTCTCTCCGCCGCGTCTGGCCTCGCCGGCGGCTAAACGCCGGCGTGTTTGACCATTGACTTTGACTAGGGTGGGTCCAGGTTGACTCCCCTGAGTCTATGACAAGTGGGGCCCCTCTGCTAATTAACCCAGATTAGTTTTAACTAAAATTAGTTAGTTTAATTAACTACTGACATGCGGGACCCACTGGTCAGTTTGACCTGGACCAGCTCCGTTGACCACTGACGTCATCTGACGTATTCTTGTGTGATAAGTTATTTACTGGAATTAAATTTACACAGGAAATTCCAGAAATTACCACAAACTTCAAAAAATCATAGAAATTAATCTGTAGCTCCAAATGCAAAGTGTTATATATGAAAAATGATCAGAAAAATCCAACCTATCCATCTGTACTGGTTTCATGCATGTTTAAACAAGCTAACCTGCTGTTTAGCACAGAACAAGATAAAGCACTTAAAAGGGCCACTTATGAGTTTGAAATTTGAATCTTTGGTTCAAAATAATTCAAACCCATCTGGTCCTAGTTGCATTAGCCCAATACACTCATTTTGCCATGTGTCATGCATGCATCATATTGTTGCATACTGTGTGGTGATGTTTGTGTATCGGTGCTCTCTCTGGCGAGTCCCGCCTCGAGAATACCGTGATTACTAGCGAAGAACAATACCGGTGCACCGACCCATCGAATAAGCAACCAACCATTTGATCATATCGATACAATCCCATGTTCTCGCTACGCTCTCTTTTCTTGCATTAAGACAACGCGATTCAAGCTGCTTTGTGTGTGCGGTAGTTGAACCCATTTCCTCTACATGACCTGTCATTGCCACAGTAACTAGATGAAACCCACTAGCATGTGTAGGATTTGATTGAGCCATATGAATGTGTTGTTCCTACCTTGCTATGCCTGCTATGCTTAGAGTCGTGTTAGGTCTGGTTCATCTGGGTGATGGGCTAGAGTGAAATGATCGTGTCAGTATGAGAGTAATGTGTTGAACACGATTTGGTAAAGGTATCGATGAGAGGCCATGTAGGAGTACATGGTGGGCTGTTTCATAGAAGCCATCCTTAAGCACTGAGATCTGTATGTGTGATTTAAGAATCAGCTACTACCATGCATTGGGCCCGAAACCAATGGACCCTCTCGGCTTCTTATTCACCCTAGTCCTCTGTCCAGGAGTTGCAAGTAGTTTCTGGTGTTTGTAGCCTACTAGAGGCTGTGGACAGCCCGACCGTGGGGTGGGCTGTGATCACGGTAGAGTGCGTGGCACGGTGTACCAGATGCCCATTTGGTATCTCGGGAACCTGTTCACATCGTTCGGGGCCGTATGTGGAAACCTCGGCGGACTCCTGCGGATGGAACCCGAATAGGCGATAAACACGGACTAGAGACTTAGGTGTCTAGTTAGGTCGTGGCCGACACCCACGTTGGGCTTCGCTTGAAGGTTGCAGTACATGTCGTGTAAACGCGGTAAGTGGTGAGCGTGTATGAAGAAGTACACCCTGCGGGTTAACATCATCTATTGAATAGCGCGTCCACGGTAAGGACTACTTGGTTGCCTATACAGTTCATAGACAAGTAAATGGAAACTACTAAAAGCCTCAAGATAAGCGTGAGTGCCGAGGATGGCTCTTCCGTAGGAAGACGGAGGTGGATTCTCGGTAGTGTATTGAAGTGGTGAGTAGTGGACTCGTGTACGCAAAACCATTTCAAGTTGGAGTCTCGAAGGATAGCTTAGCCAAAAGTCAAAGCTGGCTTGCTGCAATAACCCCACCAACCCTTCTTGATAATGTGCATGTATGTAGGATCTGATGTAAGTCTTGCTGAGTACCTTTGTACTCATGTTGCTTTAATTTATATTTTTCAGAAGATGCTACAACCCCTTCCGACGGGTTCTTCGTAGACGTTGACATCGATGAGTAGACTAAGGCCCAGGTGGCGATCCTGAGCTTGTGAAGGACCATGTAGTATAGCTAGGCTTACCCAAGCCTCTTCTATTTTAATAGTTGTGTGTACTCAGACAAGTTACTTCCGTTGTTGGCTTGTATGCTTGTATACTTGAATGTGGGTCGTGAGACCCGTACTTGTGTGTATGCTATGTATGGCTCTCTGAGCCTTTAAATAAAGTACTTGTGTTGTAGAGTCATGTTTTGATGCCTTGTTGTATTTGCACATATCGAGCATATTGTGTGTATGATTGAAATGCTTGGTATGTGTGGGATCTGACTATCTAGTTGTTTATCTTTAGTAGCCTCTCTTACGGAAATGTCTACTAGTGATTCCATTTGAGCCATGGTAGCTTGCTCTTTGCTCCGGAACACTTAGGCTGGCCGGCATGTGTCCTTCTTCGTTCTGTATACATCGCCTTGAAATGTCACGCGTTAGTCTGGAGTCTGTTAGCCGCTATAGCCGGTTTACGGAGTCTGCTAGCCAGTGCTACAGCCGGAACTCACTCGTGATGATGACACGTTCGATCTTTGGGTCATGGATGCTGTCCTGTAAGTCTGTGCCACTTTGGGTTTACGACTAGCCACGTCAGCCCGGGCTCCTTATCATATGGATGCTAGCGACACTATCATATACGTGTCCCAAAAGGCGCAAACGGTCCCGGGCAAAGGTAAGGCAACACTCGTGGGGATACCGTGCGTGAGGCCGCAAAGTGATATGAGGTGTTACAGGCTAGATCGATGTGGCATTGAGTCGGGGTCCTGACAGCGTTGGCATCAGAGCCGGACTGCCTGTAGGTTCTCCAAGCCAAACTGGTCGGTATTGAGTCTAGAAATGCTTTAGTTATATGTAGGGGAATTGATTGTGGGATGGTACATAAGGCTCTTTTTACTCCTTTACCTCATGGCATTCTGATATGAGTCAGTCCATTCTTCCACCGGGGGTTAAGGATTAGGATCTCTTCTCTCTATCAGGTTCACGCGTTACTAATCAGTAGTACCTTATAGGTTTGATGATTACAAGCCTAGTTTAGTTCTACTACCCTGTTATGTTGTTAAGTTGGACCCAGAACCTTTATATGATATTGTTGAGTGTCTATGCAATTCTTTGTAAAATGTCTCAAAATCCTTTTTGAGCATTTACAGCCGTCATGCTGTCCAAATTCTGCTAGAAATTCTAATGCCTTTGCATTGTGGTTGTGCTTTCAGATGGCCACTCGTGATCAAAACCAAGTGGTTCGCCTGACGCGGTGCATCGACGTGCCCGGTCATACGGCTATGTTACTCCGGGTAATGATCGAGACGGGTTACCGTTGGTATCCCAAATACACGGTCGAAGAGAGGTTCTGAGACTTTAATCAAAGCCAATACCTCTGCACTGTCAGGATATTTCCCTCTTATCCTGGATCCACCGAGCCCCTCCACTATTCCTATGGACTCGGTGTTACTATTGAGATGGCTGTGCAAGATGCTTCCTACTCTATGATGACCATCATGCGAGTCGGGCTGGCACCTTGCAACACCGACTTCGGTATATGCCAGCTTCACTCCACAGGCGCATGGGTATCTCCGGGCTATCTATCTTGACTCGATCGGGAGGACTCACTAACTTCGCACCTTGCCGAGATGCTCGAGGATAAGGACCGAGAGAATTGGGCCTTGAGGCTGGAGCTTTTCAACACCGTTCGATCCTTTGGGCCACCTTGACTCGGTTTGCACGGCCGCAAGCTGGATATATGGATATGAGAGATCTGTATCCTGTTAGATCTGCTCTGCCAAACATGATGGATTGGCGTGATGTGGGGGGCATCACCCCACCTCGTGGTCCCCGCAGGCCACCGTTTGTTGGTCCAAGACCTCACCCTAGCCCTTATGGTCCACAGGCTCCTCAGGACCATCTGTTTCCGGATGCTCACGTTGAACTTCCAGGCTATGGAGGAGACTTCTATGAGAACTACTACGGAGATGTCTGAGTTAGTAGTAGTTTCACTAGTATTGTAATAGTTGTATTTCCACCGTCCTGCGTGACTTGTGGAATATGACTTAGTGTGTATCAATTCCGGAGGTGTAGGAAAAATAATGTATAGGAGCTTGGAATGCCTCCGATGAGATGTAATCTCCCTTTCACCGTAGTAGTACTTTGTTTGGTCTTGTACTAAACCTTGTATGGTGTGTATGACGATGGAATAAAAGAAGCAGTTTCTGTATCTACCATGTCATACGGATGATCATCTTGCATTCGAGTTATCCATTACATTCTACATTTCTATGTCGAAATCTTATCATCTGGACTAAACCATTGTCTTGTTTTCCTAGGATGGTCAACACCATAACAACCCTGCTCCCCGAGGCGGCAGAAAGCAGCGAGTTGGGGAAGCAAACCTACCTCACCCTCCTTCTCGGCGAAGTTATCTTTGGAGGCTGAGAGAAACAAGCGGAGACCAACCGTTTGTTGGGCGCATCGAGCAGAACACAGCCAAACATCGGAGGAATAACTTGGTGTCGCTCGGTGACTTCATCAAGTTACACCCACCTACCTTCCACCACTCCGTCGAGCCTCTCGGCGCCGATGGCAACTGCGGCATTACTCACAAGCTACGTTCTGCACTCGTAGCTGAGGCTGATAAGGTCACCTTTGCTGCATATCATCTCGAAGGCCCCGCCAGTCTCTGGTGGGAGAACTATGTGGCTATGCGCCCAGCTGGCCATGTCACTACTTGGGCAGAATTTAGTGAGGCTTTCCGTGAACATTACATTCCGGAGGGTCTCATGGATCGTAAACGTGAGGAGTTCTGCAGTTTCACCCAAGGTCGACTCTCTGTGGATGCTTACAGCAGGGAGTTCGGTAACCTCGCACGCTATGCCACCGAAGAGGTCTCCACCGATGCCAAGAAGCAGGCAAGGTTCTGCAAGGGACTTAGCCCCGAGCTTCGCCGAGATCTCCGTCTGCATGAGTGCACTTCTTTCCAGAAGCTTGTGAACAAAGCCATCAGTGCTGAGACGGGTCAGACTGATTTTGAAGCAACACGCAAGCATGGTCGTGACTTGGGTTACTCATCCGGTGCTGGACCACAGAAGCACCGGGTGTGGGTGCCTAACACCGCCACCCACCCGAGTTCACACGAGGCCATCCTATCGAGCGCCTCGCCCAGCTCAGCAGTATGCACCAGCTAAGCCCTATGGTGGGCCAACCAACAATGCTCCTCCATGCACCAGCCCCGTGACGTGCTTCAAATGTGGGGAATCGGGCCACTACATGCGCGAGTGTCCCCAGACCAACCCCAACCAGTCTAGAAAAGCTGTTGGCAGTGGCAAGCCAGCAGGGAAGGTGTTCTATGCCAAGCTGGCCACCGTGCGTGGCTATCTGGTGTGTCTCGGTGAAGAGGCCCAAGAGGATCCCAACGTCGTTCTCGGTATGCTCCTTGTTAATTGCCACCCGGCATCTGTTCTTTTCGATACTGGAGCATCTCATTCATTCATATCCGAAAGCTATGCCCGCTTGCATAACACCACATTCTGTGATATGCCCACCTCCATGGTAATTCAAACCCCGGGATCCAAATTGCAAACTTCTAGAGTAAGCCATGGAAATGAAATTTAGGTCGACAGACTTGTCTTCCTTGCATCTTTGATAGCTCTCAAATCTTCGGACATTAATATCATCTTGGGTAAGGACTGGATGTCAGCCCATCATGCCAAGATTGATTGTTTCTCTAGGACTGTTCAACTCACGCACCCTTCGGGAAAGATAGTCATTGTCTTGACCCGAATAGCCAAGCGACAGCTATATTCTCTTAATGCCAGTCCCTTGCCAGAACTCGAAGACGTTCCGGTAGTCTGCGACTTTCTGGATGTCTTTCCAGAAGAATTGCCAGGTGTCCCACCTGACAGAGATGTCGAGTTCGTGATAGATCTCATTCCAGGAACCGTCCCAATTTCTAGAAGACCCTATAAGATGGCACCACTAGAACTAGCCGAACTTAAGAAACAACTCGATGAGTCCTTGAAAAAGGGTTTCATCTGTCCTAGTTCATCTCCATGGGCTTGCCCCGTCCTCTTCGTCAACAAGAAGGATGGTACGGACCGGATGGTTGTAGATTATCGACCCGTCAACTTGGTCACAATTAAGAACAAGTATCCGCTCCCCAGGATCAACGACCTGTATGATCAGCTCGCTGGATCCTCAGTCTTTTCTAAGATGTATTTGAGGTTGGGCTACCATCAAATCAAAATCCGGAACGGGGACATTCCCAAAACGGCCTTTGTTACTCATTACGGCCAATACGAGTACACCGTCATGTCCATCGGTTTAACAAACGCTCCAGCCACCTTCTCTCGGTTAATGAACTCAATCTTCATGGAGTATTTGGATAAATTTCGTCGTGGTTTACCTCGATGATATACTCATCTACTCCAAGAACGAGGAAGAACATGCCGAACATCTAAGGCTAGTGTTGATGAAACTTCGAGAGCATTGCCTTTATGCCAAGTTCTCTAAATGTGAATTTTTGTTGCCAGAAGTGACCTATCTAGGATATGTAATTTCTGGTAAAGGTATTGCTGTCAATCCCGAGCGAGTTCAAGCCGTCCTTAATTGGACTCCACCTGAATCGGTCAAGCAAGTTCGGAGTTTCCTTGGCTTAGCGAGTTATTGTCGCCGCTTAGTTGAGAATTTCTCCAAAGTTGCTAAACCTCTAACTGAACTCCTCAAGAAGGATAAAAAGTTCGAGTGGAATCCACAATGTGAGCACAGTTTCCAGGAACTGAAAAGACGCTTGACTTCTGCTCCCGTACTGGTACCACCAGATTTCTCCAAGGACTTTGTCATCTATTGCGACGCCTCGCGACAAGGACTAGGTTGCATTCTCATGCAAGATCGACACGTAATTGCTTATGCTTCACGGCAATTACACCGACATGAGGAATACTATCCTACTCATGATCTAGAGCTTGCAGCTGTAGTCCATGCACTCAAAACCTGGCGACATTAGCTCCTCGGTAATCGTTGCGAAATCTTCACTGATCACCAAAGTCTGAAGTACATATTCACCCAACCGGATTTGAATCTCAGGCAAAGACGTTGGGTCGAGTTGATCACAGATTTCGACTTAGGGATAACTTAGACCCCAGGAAAAGCCAATGTCATGGCTGATGCGCTAAGTCGTAAATCTTATTGCAATAATCTGATGTTGCAACAAAGTCAACCACGTCTCCACGAGGAATTTCGGAAGCTTAACCTTCACATCATTCCTCAAGGATTCCTTTCCACTTGGTGGCGAAACCTACCCTTACGGATCAGATCATCAAAGCTCAGAAGGTAGATCCGGGGATTTCCCGTAAATAAAGGAGTTGCAAATTGTTTCTCCATTGATGATCAAGGAGTCGTATACTTCGGGAACCTCCTAGTGGTTCCCACAGTGCGAAACCTGAGGCGATTGATCCTTAAGGAAGCTCATGATTCTCCTCTCACCATTCATCCCGGTAGCACTAAGATGTATCGGGACCTATGCGGAGGTTACGGTGGACTAGGATGAAGAGAGAATTGCTCGATATATTGCTAAGCTGCGGCGTGCGTAAATGCGCATAAAAGCAGAGCATCAACGGCTCTTGGCACCCTTCAACCCTTAGCTATTCTGAATGGAAATGGGATAAAATTGGTATGGATTTCATCACCGGTTTTCCCAGGACCAAGAGAGGGAATAATGCTATCTTCGTCGTTATCGACCGTCTTTCCAAAGTGGCCCATTTCTTGCCTGTTCGCGAGAGTATAACCGCTAGTCAGTTAGCAGATTTGTACATCTCCCGAATAGTGTCTCTCCATGGTGTTCCATTGGAAATTAACTTAGATCGAGGAAGTCTCTTCACCTCTCGATTTTGGGAAAGCTTCCAAAACGCTATGGAACCCGTCTTTCCTTTAGCACCGCCTTTCACCCTCAATCAAGTGGTCAAGTAGAACGCGTCAACCAGATCCTAGAAGACATGCTTCGGGCTTCGGTTATCTCATTCGGAATGGATTGGGAGAAATGCCTTCCATTTGCCGAATTTGCTTATAACAACAGCTATCAATCTAGCTTGGGTAAAGCCCCTTTTGAAGTTCTTTATGGACGAAGGTGTCGAACGCCACTTAACTGGTCAGAAACCGGGGAAAGACAATTCTTTGGCCCGGATATGATCCAGGAAGCAGAAGAACAAGTTCGCATCATTCATGAAAAAGTTGAAAACAGCCCAATCTCGTCAAAAGAGTAAATATGACTGAAAACATAAGGCTATGACTTTTGAGGTTGACGAGAAGGCTTACCTTCGGGTTACTCCTCTGAAGAGAACCCATCGTTTCGGTATCAAAGGCAAATTGGCTCCTCTCTACATTGGACCTTTTCGCATTCTTGCCAAACGAGGAGAAGTTGCCTACCAATTGGAACTACCTCCGCATCTCTCCAGAGTCCACGATGTCTTCCATGTTTCTCAACTCAGGTGTTGCTTCTCAGATCCTATCCGTGGAGTGGACCACGAAACGCTTGATCTTCAAGATAATCTCACATATCGAGAGTACCCCATTCGTATCCTCGATCAAGCCGAGCGAACCACTCGACGACATAATATCAAATTTCTCAAGGTTCAATGGTCACACCATTCTGAGAAGGAAGCAACTTGGGAAAGGGAGGATCGTCTTCGACTTGAGTATCCCGCCTTCTTCCCGGAGGAACCTAAATCTCGGGACGAGATTCTTTTGAGTGGGGGTGAGTTGTCACACCCTACCTAGTTCATGCATTAGAGTGTTGCATCCTAGCTAGTTCATCCATTAGAGTGTTGCATCATGTCTATTCTTTTCAACAGAAACTTGAAATGGGGATGATAGAACCCCCAGCCCCCTCCAAATCCAACTAGGGTTTACTAAAAATATTTTCAATGAACCTGAAATGCCCTTCTAAAATGTCCATCATTTTTGTCTTGGTTCGGAACCTCTGCCAAAAGTGGTGCACAGTTTTCTAGGTCATCCTAAGGTTTTTGAATTAAATCATAAGTATTTGAATTTGGGCATTTAAAATTTATAAAATAATTTAAATGTTCAAATATTCCTAAACTAAAATGTTCCATGTTGTTTATATTTTATACAGTGGGCATGAGCAGTTTGGGGATTTTTGGAGTTGCTTAGGTATTTTTAGAAATCCACAAAGCTACAGAATAAATAGAAAACGGAAATGAAAAGAGAGAGAGGGACTAACCTGGCAGCCCACCAGCCAGCCCACCTAGCCGGCCCAGCCCAGCCACCGCTCAGTGAGCTGCTTACCGCCCGAGCGAGCAGCCAGTGCTCGACGTCGGCATCAGGGCGTGCTATGTAGCTGCTCGCCGCCCTACTTGCTCCCCTCGCCGTTCTGCCGCCCTGGGTCGACCACCCACTTCCCCCTCGAGCTCACAGACACGCCCCCTTCTCCCCAGCTACTCTCCCTCGCTCTCCCATACCATGGCCGACGCCACCGCCGCCGCACCGTCGCCGTAGTTGCGCTCACCGTTGTCCTTGCGCCGTGCCACCGTGTCCAGGAGCTTCGCCGCCCTTGGTTCCTTCGAGCAAGCCGAGCCCCGAGCGCTCGCTTGCCCCGAGGCCACTGCACCGACCTCGTTCGACCTCGCCACCGCCGGAGATCCCTTTTGCCGTCGCCGCTGCACCAGCTCGACCCCGACCACGCCGTCAGCTTCCTCAAGACAGCCGTGAGCCTGGCTACCTCCTCCCACTTCCATTTCTTGCTCTCGTGCACCACAGCGAGTGCACGGAGCTTCACCGCACACGCCGCCGCCGAGCTCGTCACCGACGTGTCTCCGGCCAACCACCGGCCACGTCACCATGTCTAACACATTCACCGCATCCCTAGAGGCCCAGCGCACCTCACCACATGCCTCGGCGTGCCCCGTAGCCTCGGATTCGTCTTCACTCGACTCCGGCGACCGCCAAAGTCATCGCCGGCGACGTTTCCGGTCACCCCAAGTTGAACCACCACCACCAAGAGCTGCGGCTCGACCCTAGCTACACGTAGATGCTCTCCGCCGCCCATTTGGTCGCCGGAATGCACAAAAGCACTCTCTCCGCCTCGTCTGGCCTCGCCGGCGGCTAAATGCCGGCGTGTTTGACCATTGACTTTGACTAGGGTGGGTCCAGGTTGACTCCCCTGAGTCTATGACAATTGGGGCCCCTCTGCTAATTAACCCAGATTAGTTCTAACTAAAATTAGTTAGTTTAATTAACTACTGACATGCGGGACCCACTGGTCAGTTTGACCTGGACCAGCTCCGTTGACCACTGACGTCATCCTGACGTATTGCTGACGCAGTAAGTTATTTACTGGAATTACATTTACACAGGAAATTCCAGAAATTACCACAAACTTCAAAAAATCATAGAAATTAATCTGTAGCTCCAAATGCAAAGTGTTATATATGAAAAATGATCAGAAAAATCCAACCTATCCATCTGTACTAGTTTCACGCATGTTTAAACAAGCTAACCTGTTGTTTAGCACAGAACAAGATAAAGCACTTAAAAGGGCCACTTATGAGTTTGAAATTTGAATCTTTGGTTCAAAATAATTCAAACCCATCTGGTCCTAGTTGCATTAGCCCAATACACTCATTTTGCCATGTCTCATGCATGCATCATATTGTTGGATATTGTTTGGTGATGTTTGTGTATCGGTGCTCTCTGGCAGTCACGCCCCGAGAATCTTGTGATTACTAGCGAAGAACAATACCAGTGCACCGACCGATCAGGCAAGCAACCAACCATTTGATCATATCAATACAATCCCATGTTCTCGCTTCTGCTCTCTTTTACTGCATTAAGACAACGCGATTCAAACTGCTGTGTGCTACGGTAGTTGAACCCATTTCCTCTGCATGACCTGTCATTGCCACAGTAACTAGATGAAACCCACTAGCATGTGTAGGAGTTGATTGGGCCATATGAATGTGTTGTTCCTACCTTGCTATGCCTGCTATGCTTAGAGTCGTGTCAGGTCTGGTTCATATGGGTGATGGGCTAGAGTGAAATGATCGTGTCAGTATGAGAGTAATGTGTTGAACACGATTTGGTAAAGGTATCGATGAGAGGCCATGTAGGAGTACATGGTGGGTTGTTTCATTGAAGCCGTCCTTAAGCACTGAGATCTGTATGTGTGATTTAAGAATCAACAACTACCATGCATTGGGCCCGAAACCAATGGACCCTCTCGGCTTCTTATTCACCCTAGTCCTCTGTGCGGGGAGTTGCAAGTAGTTTACGGTGTTTGTAGCCTCTTTGGAGGCCGTGGACAGACCTTGGCCGTGGGGTGGGCTGTGATCACGGTAGGTATGTGGCACGGTGTCTGGGATGCTCGTTTGGTATCTCGGGAACCCTGTTCACATCGTTCGGGGCCGTATGTGGAAACCTCGGCCGGACTCCCTGCGGATGGAACCTGAATAGGCGATAAACCTGGACTAGAGACTTAGGTGTCTAGGTAGGTCGTGGCCGACACCCACGTTGGGCTTCCGCTTGAAGGTTGCCGAGTACATGTCGTGTAAACGGCGGTAAGTGGTGAGAGCGTGTATGAAGAAGTACACCCCTGCAGGGTTAACATCATCTATTGAATAGCGCGTCATGATAAGGACTACTTGGTTGCCTATACAGTTCATAGACAAGTAAATGGAAACTACTAAAAGCCTCAAGATAAGCGTGAGTGCCGAGGATGGCTCTTCCATAGGAAGACGGAGGTGGATCCTCGGTAGTGTATTGAAGTGGTGAGTAGTGGACTCGTGTACGCAAAACCATTTCAAGTTGGAGTCTCATAGGATAGCTTAGCCAAAAGTCAAAGCTGGCTTGCTGCAATAACCCACCAACCCTTCTTGATAATGTGCATGTATGTAGGATCGATGTAAGTCTTCTTTGAGTACCTTTGTACTCACGTTGCTTTAATTTATATTTTTCAGAAGATGCTACAACCCCTTAAGCGGGTTCTTCATAGACGTTGACATCGATGAGTAGACTAAGGCCCAGGTGGTGATCCTGAGCTTGTGAAGGACCATGTAGTATAGCTAGGCTTACCCAAGCCTCTTTTATTTTACTAGTTGTCTGTACTCAGACAAATTACTTCCGCTGTTGTCTTGTATGCTTGTATGACTTGAATGTGGGTCATTTGACCCGTAATTGTGTGTATGCTATGTATGGCTCTCTGAGCCTTTAAATAAAGTACTTGTGTTGTAGAGTCATGTTGTGATGCCTTGTTGTATTTGCACATATCGAGCATATTGTGTGTATGATTGAAATGCTTGGTATGTGTGGGATCTGACTATCTAGTTGTTTATCTTTAGTAGCCTCTCTTACCGGGAAATGTCTCCTAGTGATTCCGCTGAGCCATGGTAGCTTGGTACTGCTCCGGAACACTTAGGCTGGCCGACATGTGTCCTTCTTCGTTCTGTATACATCCCTTGAAATGTCACGCGTTGAGTACCGGGGTCCTGTTAGCCCGCTACAGCCTGGTTTACCGGAGTCCTGCTAGCCCAGTGCTACAGCCCGGAACTCACTCGCTGATGACCGACACGTTTGATGCTTGGTCATGGATGCCTGTCCCTGTAAGTCTGTGCCACTTTGGGTTTACGACTAGCCATGTCAGCCCGGGCTCCTTATCATATGGATGCTAGCGACACTATCATATACGTGTGACAAAAGGCGCAAATGGTCCCGAGCAAAGGTAAGGCGACACCCGTTGGGATACCGTGCGTGAGGCTGCAAAGTGATATGAGGTGTTACAGGCTAGATCGATGTGGCATTGAGTCGGGGTCCTGACTAGCGGGGGAAACCCTTTTTTGTAAGTGAGTCATGCATTTCGATGGCACCTACGCAATATTTTCTCCTCGATGGCACGTGAATAGTGCACGTACTCAACGACGGAGCACGGGATGGTAGCAATGACATGGTCAGCCCTTTTTTGAAGAGAGTACGTACTACTAGTAAATAACTTTGATGTGTCCTGTCAACTCGCAGAACGACGAGAAGCTTGATTACGCCTTCTCCCTCACCAACACATGCGTGGTGGCTCGCAGCACGAGGAGAAACTTTTGATTACAAGCGGTGGACGTGCAGCAGTTCATTTGGTGTCAGATTGCCATAAGCACTACTGTAGAACCATCGACTTCCCAAAGAGGCGAAGAGCCAAGCGCAAGGTCACCTACTAACCTTAGGCTAGGCTTAGTGGGAGTAACATAAGTAGGGGTACCTCCTTTTTTTATTCTAGAAACAACCACACGCGAATATCAAGGTGCTGGTTATGTAGAACAAATTTCTTGCAGTTCGTGCCCAGCCCTCCTCTATCTCTCTTCTCAGCTAGCCAGCGGACGCGCGGAGCCCATCGTCTATTTTCTCACATGCGGCCCCACATGTCAGTGAAAACGCAAGAGGAGCCACTGAACCTGCACATCTTTCACCTCGACGTGCTGGTGATAAAAAACAAATCCAAGAAAGATCTTCGGTGGCAGATTTTGGAGTTACTCCAGAGTAGTAAGATTCTATTTATAGTTTAACCCAAGATGCACATCTTGTGGCTTCAACTACCACTCTATTTTCTTTCATGACACGACCTGGATGCTCGATGTCCCATGTGTCGGCAAAAGGAGGAAGAACCCGACCAAATCTTCGGTTGTGCTCTCGGATTAGACTAGTTGTGCTAACTTAAAAATTTTATTGTGTACACCCTCCTTTCCATAATACTTGACTTCTATTTGTCCAAAAATGGATGTACCTATATACTAAAACATGTCTAGATACATATATATTTTGACAAATAGAAGGCATGTATTGTGCAACGGAGGGAGTAGAATGGATGCAAGTTTTTGTATTGGGAAGAATAGTACATCCATATATTGATAGAGCATTGGAGTTGGCCTTACAAGTTGGACCGCAGTTGAGGAAACCGACTATCGGCAAACCCCCACCTCACCCGCCGCTCGATGGCTGAGTTAGAGAAATGATGAGGCTGAAGAGATTGCTCTAGCACGGAGTCCAGAAATATGGTGTCAGATGGAATCGTGCTGGTGGCGTGTGCCGTACTCCTGGACGTGAATGCTTTTTCCCATGCCACCCTACTACTCCTACTACTTACTACAGTATATAGTACTAGTATCGAGGATTCAAGGTGTTTGTTACGTACAATATGGCTACAGTAAAAACAACCGCATGACGCGCGAAGCATGTGAAGCTAGTACAAATAGTGTACTACTATTGTTGATTGGCCTCATGCGATAACCTATTGCAATGCACGTACAATTATGTATTCGGAAAATATGTTTTTGCCTCGTGGCACCACTCACTCACAGAGCAACTCGAAAGCCATTCATAAATTTAGTAAGTTTATCACAGGCATATCATTTTATTGCATACAACAGGTCATCAACCCACATCGACAACAACGATACATTATAAATACTAAAGTTTTCACCACACAACAAATAACAAGCAATGAAATGAACTTCAACTCAACCATTCCTCGGCGTTGGAAATGGTTGCTTTGAACCGCCAGTGATTCTCTATTGTCGATCTCGAGACCAACGCATGACTAATCATCCAGGCTGAAGCGGCCTACTATATCAGTACCAGGGTAGGGAACCACCCTAATGTCCGAGGTATAGACACAGTTGCTTCTCATAAATGGTGCTAGTAACGTTGTGTCAACAGCAGTTTGATCGCCTTTCACCATCATCGGATAGTTTTGTCCAAGGAAGAGCGAGTTTTCTCCAAGACTATCAATTTTGTACCAGGCAGAAGGTGTTGGCGCTAACACACTAGTATCCATCCCGAATAACATGCAACAGGTGTTGGAGTAGGTCCGGAGAGTGCGACTATGGGAGACAACATGTGCTTCCTTAGTAGTAACATCATTAGTGGATTGTATACACACGAGAAGAGGTGATCCATCGGAATTAGTTGCCAGGAGCCAAAGAGTATATGTGCGCTGCTCGTCCTCATGCTCATGATCATCACCGTTGTCATCTCCCCCTTGGTTATAAAAATTTTCAAGTATAGGTGGTGAAATGTTCACAGGACCTTGGAAACACAAGAAGAAGGTTAATTAGTAAAGGGAAACTTGCTAACCCGCATGCATGTGGATGAAACAATTATAATTACGGTGGAAGACAAACATACCAAAATCATAACGATTCCATGCAAAAAAAGTGCCACGAGTGGTGGCAGCAAACACAAGGCCCTCGTATTGAATTGCATCACAGTACACATCCGTGTACAAAAACTGATTTTTGAGCAATATCCATCGAGTCAAACCACCAAGGACGGCAACTAGCTTGTCGAAGATAGAAACAACTTCATAGTTGTTGTAATTCCAAGAGCGGTTGGGAACTTGACAAATTGCTATCTTCCATAGAAGACAGTCACCATGATTGTATTTAAACGTGCGTACAATACCGGTGTGCTCAACCTCTGGGCAGTCTGCTGGGATTTTTGGAAGTGGAACCCGGTCACGAGTGTACACATTCACAAGTTCCCACTCGCAGTTGGACCCAATGTAAACAACCCAATCTCCATTTGCGCCTGCCCAAGCCTTGCCCTCAAGCGATGGCATCTTAACATCATAAGTATCATTATCAAGCGGCATCAACATGCACAGGGCGAGGTCTCCGTCGTGCCGGCGCCAGTCATCAGGGTCACGGCAAAGAAGATAGGGGAGATCAAACCGCTTCTTGACTCTTGGGTTCCTTGTAATGGTGTTATTAGTTCAGTCGAGAATGGGCTTGAACGAACCTGCCATGCTAGCCGAGGTGATGACGTCGCACCGATCAATGAGTTCCTCCACCACGTCATCTTTCAGATCGGGGCAAGAATAACGGGGTCATTCCCGACCTGTTCCCTCCATGGAGAAGATGATCTAACAATGGCAGAAGAAAGGGTGAAGGGCTGAAGGAAAATGAAGGAGGGAGAGGTAGAGCGTGTGACAATAGTTCCAAATCGAGAGGTTAAGGCGAAGAGTCAGTGGAGGGTTGCCAGTTTGCCACGGTTCAGGAAGGGGCGCCCCGACCTACACGTCGGTTCGGAAATACTCCTACTACTCGCCGTCATCTCACTAATATGTTGGAACGGGACCACATGTCAACGAAACATGGTGTGTAATTTCTTGTGCAAAATGCAATCTAATGATGAAACATAACACACAAACATAACACACAAACATGGAGTGTAATTTCTCGTACAATAATAGTGGAACTAGATGATGAAACGTAACACACAAATAGAAGCCGATCACCTCCACGATCTCTCTTTAGGACTAACTTCTTGTTGGAGAAGATTAGGCACGGAGTTGGATGAGGAGGATAGCAAAACCAATCTCCCTTTCCGCAGTCCCACAGAAAGGTAAAAACATTGCCTGTGTGACATTTTGGCGGACCTGCACAAAACACTCTTCAGAAAAGTGATTTGTGCAATTCACCAAAAGGTCGCAATAGCAACGAGGTGAAAATGGATATCCCTGTTTGCAAAAGGAGGTCGAAAGGAAACAATTACTGCCCAATAACACGAGTTGAAGACACATACGCCGACAAAAAAGAAGCATGTTCCATGTAAAAAGGGAAAGATAGCACATGGTGGTTTATCAAAAATGGTTTGAGGACGAGATTGCAAGATGGAAAGTACGTCGGCCGAGATACGATTTAAGCAAAAAACTAAAGAAGATCCACATGCATCAATGTGGGAAGATGGGAAGTGGAGCAAGGCCGGAGGAAGCTATACCTAAGGGTCGTCGGGATGTTACTAGGAGGGCGCCGGCGGCCGGAATCTTCCCATACTGCGGCAGTGAGCAAGTGGCAAAGGCCCTATCGCGCCGGAGCTTGGTCAAAGAGAACGGCGGGTACCGCAGATCAGGACGAGCTGCCTCAACGCCATCGAACGGAGAGACGATGCACATCCTCCCTTTCCGCCGGCGGACGGGATGCGGCCGGATCACTGAACAACGCTGAGAGAGAGAGGCCATGGCAGCCTTGTGTGAGATGGTGTGACGAGAGACAAACCCATTTTTCCATTTTCCACACGGCAATTGTTTTATATTCTAGGCGTGGTACCCGACCCTCCTTCGAGTAAACAACTGCTACATGCGTCAAATTTTCACGTGGGCTGCCTTTTCGTACGGAAACGAACTCCACCGTGTACCCGCGCGGGTGTGGCCGGGAACAAGACGTGAGTATGTGTGTCCTATGTGCACTTCTTCTTTAGGTGCAGGTACGTACGTGGGTGGGTGTGAGAGAGATGGTTTGTGCGAAACAGAGGCAATGTGTTGATGATATCTCAATCAGAAAAACGTAACATATGCAATGTGTGTGAAACGAAGTCGTGAACGTGAGATATCGATAGAATTGAAAAAAGGGATGAAGTGTGTGGCTGCGCGATCGACAAAGAGTGCCATCGAATTTGTGTTTGCACACGTCAAAGATACAAGGCGGCTGGCCAACTGGAATTTGAGAGGGCAGAGGTGCAGTTCTTCTCCGTGGCATGGATACCTACCTACAACGTTCGACTATCGGTGTGTGTGTGGGGTGGGTTAGAGACCGGTCAACTAGTATATGTGTGGGGAAGGAGAGAGACCTAGCTATGTATTGAGGGAGATCGATCGACATTCGTGGATATGTGTAGCAGAGGAATAAAGTTGGGAAAAAGACAAAGGTAGAGCGTCGGAGGGTTGGTGGTGGAGTGGCGTCTCACAAATGGTGGGAGAGGCCTGCTAGACAAATGGAGCGTATGAGTGCAATATCAATAAGAGAGGGCGGGTGCGTGTGAGAGATGGGTCGGGAGGTATTCAAGGATGATGAGGGGAGAAGATATGGTTGTGGTAAGCATGCGTAACTACATACGAAGATCAACCGTCGTGTGTCCGAGAAAAGGAGAGACATAACTAGCGAGGTAAGTGTATTGGTGCTTGGTAAAAGCAATTATAGTCGACTGGCTATATGTAGGAGATCAGTTCATATACTGCCTTTGCATGTGTTAGAAGCAAATATGGTCGGAGGCGGGGCAGGGAGAGGGTGTGGCTAGGAGGTGGCGCGAGAGGCCTACCATGTCGGGGGGGAGGAGTGTGCGAGCATGTGATTAATGAAAAGAGGGGTGGGAGTGTGCACCTGCGTGGAATCGTATTGGACATATGGGGGCATGGATGGTGAGAAGAGAAGAGGGGAAGTATATATGTGTTTGTTGTAGGCACACTTGGCTAGATAGGTATATCGACCAGTGTGTGCGAGAAAAAGGAGCCGGGGCCTACACACACGGTGGTGGGCGACCTAAAGAGAAATAATGAGCGTCTTGCGATGGAGGGGCGCTAAGGGTGTGTGAGGGGGGCGGGCGTGTGCATGCACGATAGAACGTTAGCGCTAGCTAGCTACAAATACAAGAGGATCACGAAGGTGTAAAAGACGAACAAAGATCATAATTCATTATAAAAAAGTTGATACAGATACTTGAAGAAGATATCATAATGTAGAACATTGATTATAATTTGGGCTAATGTGTGGCTTTTGCAACTCAAGTCTAAATACATGTCATAATGTAGGGGGCGAGGCACTATACTTTGTGTGATAAACACGGTGTACGTATGGAACATGGTTTAGATTATGAATATATGGTTAGTACATCAAATGTACTACTATTTGGAATCAACATCAAGTGTATTCAAAAAATAGAATTCGAGTTCATGTAGTACACATAGTTCATATCTATCTCTATAGTAATCATGTGGTGTGTTAGTAAGGTAATACACGAATGATGGTTGAAGTTGGCAACAATCATGATTGTAGATTCTTATTGAAATAGAGAAACGAATTCAAATGTAGTTGGAATTGCAGAGGTAGTATAGACATTTGGAATGCACTAAAATGTTGGTATGAGTAGGTTACATGCATTATACAGCAAGTGAAAAAATTTAATCGGACATAACATGGATTCATACTCCCTCCTTCCATCTATATAGGCCGTGATGAGATTTTTAAGACCGCCTTTGACTATTGACAAGATTAATACTACATAACATGCACAATGTGAAAATTATATCATTGAAAGAACCTTTCACAGACAAATTTAACGGTGTGCTTTGTGTAAGTTGCATGTAATATATCATTGCTCTAATATTTGGTCAAAGTTAGCATCAAAAAACGCATTAGGCCCTATATAGATGGAAGGAGGGAGTAGCTTTGAATAGCATTTGTATAGTAAAACGGGGCAAGACTCTCTCTTTGTGTGTTGTGAATAGTTTTTTTTTCGTTTTCTTTTTGGTTGGGGGAAGTGCGAATTGATTTGGTACGTTCAAGTACAATATTACTACACGTTAGTCTTGTCCCTGAAATTCAACCCACGTCTTGTTATATCCCAAAAATTCAGATATCATGCTCCCAAAACCGGCGCCTTCACAACTCGCGCCTTGCTATCCCAAAATTACAACGCGCGCGAAAACTCCCTCCAGCTGCCAAATCCCGACACGCGAAATCCCTCTTCTAACCCTGAGCCGAAATGGCTGCTAGTTCAAATGAGTGGGGGGTACTTTGTAACACACCCTACATTTTGGACAAGCGCGTCCCTAAGTCATGCTTCATCCCTCCCATCGCCCCCTTTTCGCCATTCGAAATCCCAGGCCGCCATAACCTCTCCGCTCCAGCCGCGAAACCCCACCCTCCTCCATTCGCCACGTCACCACTGCCAAGCCGGAGCCTCTTCCCTGACGACGTCGTCCACTGCAATAGCTCGACGTCCCTCGTCCACCTTCCCGGATGAGGATCCGTCATCCATCTCGCCGTCCCGCTGGTTCAGCTGCCCCGTCCTCAACCTCCAAGGAGCTGCTCCGACGATCGCCTCTTCTATCGCGGCAGCTCCATCCCCACAGCGCCGCTTTAACATGCTCCATCGGAACCGCAGCATCCTCACCGACTCCTCGGATGAAGCCGAGGCCTACTCGGCGCCACCAAAGAGGTCGTACACTCATCGCATCGCACCTTCTCCTTAACTCGACCTCCCAGCGTCGGCGATGCTCCATCCCGCACCCCCATGGAGCAGCTACCTTGAAGACGGTACTGCGGGCGACATCTCCATGGTAGCTCTCCCCCAGTGCGAGGCCCCTTTGGCAGCGGCATCCATACTAACCGGATTTGCTGCTGCTGCTCCGGCTCTCGGTCGCTCGCTCACGCTGCTGCTGCTCCGGCACTCGCGCGATCGCTCGCTCGCCCAGCTGCTGCTACTGCTGCTCTCCCCCTCGCTCGTGCTGCTGCTCTGCTCGATTAAGCCACACATCAGTCGACTGAATCGCCTTTTGGGTCAGTCGATTTTCAAGGGTTGGGGGGGCTCGCCGGAGTTAAGGAAGAACCACCCTTGTGGGGGCGGGGATCACGGAGAGGTACCCCACTATCTATCTTAGGGTTCAGGGTGGGCGGGGGCCTAGAGGGCTGGCTGGCGGCGGTGGCGAGTTGTTTGGGCGGCGGGCGGCCAGGGGCAGGCGGTTTGGCCGGTGGTGGATGGTGGCTCAGGGGGGTGCAGGTTGAAGATGAACTGCAGGCCCTCCCTAAACAACATGTCAAGTGCCTCTCTGCTACCATTGCGTTCTGTTTAACGGTAGCATTCAGATTCCACATAAATTTCAGTTTGAAAGTTAAGTTCAGAGTCAGCAGTTTTTACATCATCTGTTGTAGTCGGTGGTTTTGGTGATGTTAATTTTACATCCATTTTACATCATCTATTGGAGATGCTATTAGAATCCCACTTGAGATTGACGATGTCATCTTGTGTTGCTTCAGCCTTGGCGTCTTACGGCTCACGAAGCTGCTCCAACGACGAGCGATCCATCTGTGAGCGATGCCACAGGCGCCATCTCTGATTCCTCGAGATCTTCCTCCGACAGCCACCTCTGCCTCAAGCGCTTGATGACCAACCCAATGATCTTTGAGGTCGACATGGCTATGGCAAAGAGGTTGTACACTTGTTGCATCACTTATTACTATACATTCGCGTCGATCCATTAGGGCTATTTTGGTTCAACGGAAAAACATAGCAATAGGGAATTTTCCAATGGCACTCTACTATTCAATTATTCATGCATTTTATTGAAAGGAATGAAGCAAAACATCCACCTGGACCTACTTTTCAAAATCCTATGCATGAAAACAAGACCAAGTGCATTAGTGCCAGAATAACATTCTAACTGTACACGCTTTCATATGGTTTCACTTTATTTTGGCCATGTTTCTTTGCATTCCTCTGCTCTTCCTATTCCTGTAAACCAAACACCGAAGTTGACAAAAATCCTTTGTTTTTGCAAATGCTCTGTTTACCATGTGCATTTTCCTATCCTATTCCTGTGTTTTTCCAAATGCCAAATGAGCCCTTACAGAATTACTTCAGTTACAGGTACGTGTCGAAGGGAACTTTGTCTGGTTTGTCCTGCTCCTGCCGCGACGTCGTCCACCTCACTTGAGCTGCTCCATCGACAGAAGCATCCACCAAACCAGACATCACGATTCCTAACCGTCTTTCGCCGCCTCAGATCTCCTTCCTGCCTTGACACCCACATAGCAGCATCACCATCACCGACTCGTGCGAGATGAACACGAGGAGTACAGGGTCCACAAGAGAGGTCGCACTCTTTTGTTTCTGCTTATGTTATGCATTGCTTAAACTTACCTGCTACTTTATCATCCTGTTCAGCTCTTGGACTACCAAGTCAGGTCCAAATTAATGTTCAAACTTGAGTTCTAACTTAGTTGTGGGGCACATATCGAGGCAGCAATGAATAGTATGTCTATCTAATATCTGGTTCACCTAGGGTATGCCTATGTTATTCATCTTGGGTGGGAAACAAATAGTAAAGCAATCATCATCTGTCTTTTTATTAATTTAAAGCAATCATCAGCCTGCTATCATGATTTTTTGATCCATCCACTGGTTGTTACCATCACTCTAAATTTCTGCATGCTCTCCTTACATAATCTCACCATATTTTTTCGTATGCATGTCAGATATTGTACACGATCATGATGAACATGTAGAGAAAAGAGAAGAGTTTTCTTGCGGCAATACAATGCCATGCGAGACATCGCTCCATGGTGGGTTCAATGGCAAACCCTCCTCACCCCTCTCCAGTTGTAATCGAGAGGAAGATATGTATACGAGGCGATTGAGCCGCCACGACCACTCCTATTTACCCCCAAGGTGTTTGCTCTACCTTGGCATGATGATGTTAGTTATATCATGCATATGTTGCCTTGCAGTGCCTATTTTTGACATCATATATGTCATCCGCTTGGTTTAGACATGTTACGTAATGCCACTGTTTAGTTTCTATATCATATATAGGAATTATGCAGTCTCATGTCTTTTAGCCAGCAATAATATATATGAAATGTGCAATGCCATCCTGTTAAACCAGGCATCATATATTTGAAAGATATCTTGCCCATCCTTTTCTTCATTACATTTCCATTTGTCGACAATGTTTGTACATTAAACTACTCTTCCTATGAATCAGCCATTTGGGTGGGAGATGGAAAAATCTGGAGTGAAAACAAGGCCTTGAGCGAGCATGCTACACAGCCGAAGCAAATCTCTTGTTGGGTCTCGATAGCTCCTCAGATATGGATTCAGAGACAGATGACCAGTCCTATTCCCCCACTGAGGTATATGCTCTAACTTGGCACGATTATACTGCTCATATCATGGACACGGTGTCTTGCATTGCATAGTTTAGACATCATATACACAATATTAAACACCATGTTTTTAGTTTAGACATCATATCAAATGCCCTCTGTTTAGCATATAAATCACATATGTGAATTAAATGATGTGATCCTAATTACTTAGATAACATGTAGGTGAATTGTGTCATGCCATCCTGTTTAGTTATTCATCACATCTTTGAATTATGTTATGCTATGCTATCCAGTTTAGAAAGACATCATATATGTGAAATTATGTCATGCTATCTGTTTTAGTTAAACAATATACATGTCAACTATTTCATGCCCTATTTTTTCCACACTATCTATTGCATCAGTCTCTCATACAATGTCTGTACATTCAACTATGTTTCCTGTTTATTAGCCATTTGAATTGGAGCGGGTGATGCCAGTATCTAGCGGACTAAAAATACGGTCTTCAAATAAAACAGTGCTACCTCTTGGTGGAGATAGCACCCCGGTTGTTCATGCACAAGAACCAGCCCTACCACACATAACCCAAACTCTCGCAGATTGTACCCCTACTGCGATGGACAGAGAACCAACTTCACCCAATCTAACCCCAACCCCAGCCGATAGTAACCGAGTTCCTGTTGACATAGCACCATCTCCACCACAGAGCTCCCAAACAAGAGCAGTTAGTAAGGCAGCTCCAGTACCCAAAGGGCCAGTACTAACACGGCGAACCCCAACTCCACCAGTTAGTACGCCTATTCCTGTGGAGGAAGCACAACCAGCTAGGCATAGTTTAGCATCTATCGCATTTGATGTTGTTAAATCGTATGTGCGTATCTTCCCATCTTGGAAATATTATATTGAAGATGAAGGAAAATGCCAGTTGCAGGTGTTTTTCCAGGAGTTATGTGTAAGTAATGTTATTCATGGCAATTACTTTGCTTCGTCCCATACATTCTACCTCCATGATGGTTATAATACTCAAATTTTCCCATTTTTCTCTATAGAGAAGGACCGATTTGGAAACTCAGGATGAGGTAACCTGTGCTAATACCTCTGCTATCTTCAAGAGAGCTTGGTGGCAGTATTGGAATTACCTGAAGAAAACGTACTTCACCGGCATAGAAACTCATCAAATTCCCTTACGTTCTCCTGAGACACATTCACTAAACGATGACTGGGAATGCCTAGTTCTGTACTGCTCCCGAAGCAAGAATGTGGTAAGGTCTATGAGCTCATTTTCTATTTTGAAGTATTATATTCTTGCGTCTTACTGTACTCTGTTCATGTAGAACAAGTGCCTAAACCTGAAGAACAACTATTCTAATTTAAGATTCCATTGCTATCATTATTCAAAAAAGTGCTAGGCGTTAATTGTGCGTTTTGCCACCACCTTGCGCTTTACTGACCAAAGCGCATGCTTATGCGCAGTTATGCACAGATTAAGTGTAGTTATGCGCAATGCATTTTGCCAATGCCTAGAGCCTAAGCGCTTAAGCGCTTCGCTTAAGCGCCTTTTTAACTATGATTGCTTTGATCTTGTATCACTGTATTCTTGATACAAACTTATTTTTAAATTGAAGGATCAATCGAAACTCCAATGGCGCAGCGGTATGTTCACGCATGTTTCTTTAATAGCTTTGCTCTTATCAATAGCTCTTGATTTCAATTTCAATTGTGTATACAATTGACTTTCATATCATGCACATTACTAGCATCTGTGAGCCAATAGTTGTTGTACATGTAGACCCGTGGTACCCATCTGAAATCTTGTTGTGCCGTGTAGTTTCCCATGCTTTGTATTCTTTCCTTTGCTGCTTTGTCTTGAACTAATATGATTTGAACCGTGTCTCTATTTTGATTTGGCAAGACAATCACGGTGACCATAGGACATAGATATATGTTTGTTTGATGCTTTTAATATGTACTAGTACTTGGCAATAGAAGACTTGATAGTTTAATCCTGTCCACCTTACTAATGAACTGGTTCACGAAATGAGTTTCATATACTAGTACATGCTAAACTTGTTATGTATCCCTTGTTTCTTGTTTTAGAATCTTGACAAAATATTGGGGAAGAGTGCCTTATTAAGCAATGGTAAAGTAATGCGAGATAAGGTTCGGGATAGTGACACATCCTTGTTGGTCTCCAACAAAGCTGATAAAACAGCTAAGGAAGACTATCTTGAAGGCAATGAGACAACCCCAAAGTCTGTCTTAGTTTAGTGTTGAGTTCTTGGCCACTCTGCTTGCACAAGCTATTCAAACTCCTTTATGCGAATCAGTTCGGTTTCTTGAGTCTCAACTACAAGCTGAAAGACATCGATCAGCTGTGCTACGACAAGAAGTGAAAGGACTGCGGAAGTCCCTAGAGCATTCAAATGCATACTTTCTGGTGCAACAACAAGCGTTGGAGGATTTTAGCGCCAAACAGGACAAAGCTAATCAGCATGCTAAGCTTATTGCCAGCATGGTGGATACCCAGGATAACGTTTCATGAGCTCTTCTGAAGTTGTTTCAGTTATGCTCTTGTTTTGCTACCGCGTTTATTTGCACTGGTGGCCAATTTTGAGGGCCAGTGTATGTAATATGCTGCCTTGTTCCCTATATTTGCACTGGTGGCAAATTTTGATGCCAGTGGATGTAATATGTGTAATAGCGGTAATAGGCTAGCGTTAATTGCTTGCTTATTTATTTCCTTATTGTCTTGTTTATTTGTTTTCTTGTAGTCACTGCAGTTCTTTTTCTGTGTTTTTCTAGTGGCCACAATAGCCTATTTTTGGTAACTAGGCCAAAATGATCATGGCAACACACGGACTGTTGTAACCATGGGCCTCCTGCAGGCCGTATGATCCATGGGCCTTCTGCCTGTAGGATCCATTGGTCTTCTATACGGGTCGTAGGATCCATTGGCCTTCTATACGGGCCTTAGGGTCCATGGGCCTTCTACGGGCCGTAGGGTCCATGGGCCTTCTACGGGCCGTACGACCCATGGGCCTTCTACGGGTCGTTGATCCATTGGCCTCATACGGGCCGTAGATCCATGGGCCTTCTAGGGGCGTATCATCATTTTGCCAATCATGGGCCATACAATTTGTGGACCATAATGGGCCGTTAATAGACCGTATTTGATAACTCCCAACGAGTTTTTTTTGACATGAAAAAGGCCCAACGTATTAATGGTCCGCAAATGGGCCGACTGTAACGACGGGCTGAATTTGGCCCACAAGCAGAAAATGACTATAACGGGCCGTATGTAACTGAATGCTGCAAATGAGCCCAAGAATCAATGGGCCCTGAGAAGGCCGAAAGATAACTTGGGCTGGAAACGTCCCAATAGAGTAGGGACAATTGCATTTTTACCCCTAGTTGGTTCCTACCCACGGGTTTTGCCCTTACTTTTCGAGCTTGCTCAATTTTGCCCTTACTTTTTCCATCGAGGTCCCTCGAATGCCCTTTGGCCATTTGACAAAACTTTGAAAAATTCATAACTAATCATACGAACTCAGAAAAATGCAAATAAGATATCAAAATGTTCAGATAAACATTACCTTTATGGGCATATCATTTGCATTCAGGACAAAAGCATCATTTAAACTACCCAAAGTAATTAATGTTATTAACATTATTAAAAATAAATAGGTACAAAAAATATTTTTTTCGTGAATAAAAATTATATGCAATGTAGGTGATGTTTTCTGAACATCCTGATACCTCCTTTGCATTTTCCTGAGTTCGTATCAACTTGTTATGAAGTTTCCAAATAATGGTCAAAGTCATTAGAACATTCATAACAAGTTGATACAAACTCAGGAAAATGCACTAGTTTCATTACAGGCCGTTAATGGGTATAAAGTGATACACTGTTCATTACGGGCCAGTTTCACCACGGGCCGTTAATGGGCCAAGAGTTACAAAGGGCCTTATATGGGCCGAAAGAAGTCATGGGCCACACATGGGCCGGAAGTTAAAACGGGCTGGAATCATATTGGACAGCCTAGATGACGCTACTGGGCCTAATTCGGATAGGGCGTAACGGGCCCTGGGTTAGCGGGTTGTAAATGGGCTATATGCGAACATGCCGTTAACAGGCTTTCCGTGGGCCGGCCTGCCACCTTTTGACCAAGTCAAACGGGCCGGCCTTTTCACAGGAATGGGCATCTGTTGGGCCGTGCCACATGTCGCCGTATCATAGGCGCCTTCGGTCCAATGAGCGGATGACATCTGTCCCAACGGTGAGCCGACACGTACCTCCAGCCAATGATGATTTTACACATGGAAAATCCCCATTGGTCGGGGCTGTTAACGGGTTATCGGATCCAAAACCCGACCCGATAGCTTAACGGCGTTCCGTTATGGTGGATGCCTCGTGTTGGTCACCCTTGACGAAAGCTCTCCTGTGACGCGCGATTTATCGTGATGGAAGTGGACACTTCCGTGATGATAATTTTGGTAATGTCATGGAACACTTCTACGCCAGCAGAGGTATGACTATCTTGATTCTGTCATAAAATCGTCATGGATGTACATGCATGACAAAAAACGCGACCTACTGTGACAAACACGTATCATCACGGAAGTGTATTTTTTTGTAGTGTGTGGTTATGTTGTTGTCCTTTGGTGCCCATCATATGAGCGCGCGCGTGGATCACACCATAGGGTTAGTTGTATGTTGATAGGACTATGTATTGGAGGGCAAGAGTGACAGAAGCTTCAACCTAGCATAGGAATTGATGCATATGGGATTGAATGGGGGCCAATATATCTTAATGCTATGGTTGGGTTTTACCTTAATGAACGTTAGTAGTTGCGGATGCTTGCTAATACTTCAAATCATAAGTGCATAGAATTCCAAGTGAGGGATGACATGCTAGCAGTGGCCTATCCCACATAAAACTTGATATCGGTCTAGTAAAGTAGTCAATTGCTTAGGGACAATTTTGCAACTCCTACCACCACTTTTCCACACTCTCTATACTAACTTTATTGCTTCTTTATCTAAAAAGCCCCTAGTTTATATTTACGTGCTCTTTATATTCTTGCAAACCTATCCAACAACACCTACAAAGTACTTCTAGTCTCACACTTGTTTTAGGTAAAGCAAACTTTAAGCGTGTGTAGAGTTGTATCGGTGGTCGATAGAACTTGAGGGAATATTTGTTCTACCTTTAGCTCCTCGTTGGGTTCGACACTCTTACTTATCAAAATAGGCTACAATTGATCCCCTATACTTGTGGGTTATCAGGCACCACTAGTCCCAGTGATTTTTTTAAATCAAAAGAGGCGGTTTCCACCGATTTCATCAAAGAAACCCAACCATAGAGAACCACTATCCGACAACATCTCAGTGTAAACAGGCAGTTATGCAACTACTACTAGAACGGACTGACTACTAGTAGGAGATAAGTTGACCACATAAGGTAGGTAGGTACAGGGACGCAGACCCAGCTCGACCAAGTTTGGATTACAACCCAAAAGCTACCACAGAAACATCAAGGGGGGACATAGGGACTGAAAGAGCCAGCTTCAGCATCCCAGTCTAAGCACCCTTGGCCTCCATCCTTGCGACACACCATACACCTCGCTTGCCATATGCTCAACCCTAGTGCCACTGATAAAACGAAGTAATAATACAGTTATAATGGAGCTACTTTCCTCTCTATCATTTCATTTTCAATGTAGATAAAGAAAGTGCTTCTCTTTGTTAGTATATGTTTCATCAACTAGTCCCATTGTTAATGTCTAAGTGTTTCTGCAAACTGGGGTGCTTAAATTTAGTTGATCTGCACAAAAATAGAGATTGGAATGTGTTAAGGCCCCTCCTCGTACTACCGCTGTACAATGATGTTCATCACCGGCAGAAGGTGTATCGGGGAGAATTGGGTCGATTTCCAATGTGAGGCCTACCGTATGAGGCGTCACAGGACCCATCTCGCCCTCGCAGCATGGCATATTGTGATACTATTGCAACATTTTCCATTAACAAAATGAAGTTTCTTGTATTTATTAGTGTATGTTTCATCAACTAGTGCCACTATAATGTAATCACGCTTTTTCATTATCTATGCAAATAGGGTTATTCAGCTACATTTTTGTGGAACTGCACAAATGTACAAATGGAACCAGCATATATGCAGAGTGCGAGGTGCCAAGTAAAAACTACCGACACCAACCATGCTCCATCTAAGCATTGGCCTCCACCACCGGTGGGATGGGTGGCGCTCTTTGTGGACGGATCTTTCTCAGCTCAAGAGGGCCGCACGTCAGCCGGGATAGTGCTACGAAGGGAGGATGGTTCAACGATATTTGAGGCTTATAGGTATATCTTCAACTGTAATGACGCCTTAGAAGCGGAGATTCATGCTTTAATGCAGGGTATGGCACTAGCCATTGAGCATTCAGATATGTCTATCGTTGTCCAGTCAGATTCTACAAATGCTTTGGCCACCATTGAGGGGGATACTTTGTGTAGGTCGGCCTGCGGACACTTAGCTGCAGAGATAAAGCTCTTATGGCTGATAGGGAGTTTGTTCCATTAAAAGTTAGTAGAGATCAGAATAGGGCAGCACATCAACTGGCTCTTTATAGCCAAACCAATGCTTGTACTGCAGTATGGCTAAACTCAAGCCACAATTCTGTAAGGACTTGTTTGCTAGAGATTGTAACCTGATCATTATGGAATAGAACTCTTTCTAACCTCGCAAAAAAGAGTGTGATGTACCAATATCTAACATAAACATGGCTTGGAAAAGCACAGATGCTCGGATGGTTCCTCAAGTTCTTGCCGACCCCTGCAGAATATTTTAATCTGTTGGTGTTTCGCTTGCACTTTACTTGTTTTTTTAGGGGACACTTTACTTGTTTCAGTGTTGCAGCAAATCCTCTAATCGAACAGGAGTAGCTTATATTGGCACTTTTCTAGGGAGTACTCTTTTCTGAAAGAAGCACCAATCGGTTTTTCTTTATTTGTACACATTTTTCACAACTTTGTTTTTGGTCCATAGATATTTTAGGGTGATTGCCGTAGTACTCGGAGACTCGGATTATTACAAAGTACATATCCGTCTAATTTTGATTAGCCATCTCACTGATTGTAAGCATTAGCAGATGGAAGAATAGGTTAGTGCGAAGCTTACCTTGAACCCTACCGCTGCCATGGAAATAAGGCAAGCGGTGAGGGAACTATGAGAACGGCATGGAAGCGACGTCGCGCCATCTGACCTCCTCTTGCAGTGGAGAACAAATACTCATGTGGCTCCGGTTGGCGCTGCACCCTCACGAACTGCACACCGTACTCGATCGATTCTTTATCCTATGGATGCTCGACCTTTGACATGTATGCCCACCACCTCTACCTGAATTTTGCCTGGGCGAGTCTGTCTGCTCCATCGCCCAAAGGAGATACTCGATGAACTCAAAGGACTGCGGCGTGACTGCAGCTGGGGAGTACATCACTGCCCTCATCGCCGCCGTCTCGCTTTTTCGCATACATTGCCAAATGGCCCTCACCATCCTTGAAATATCCCAGTCGTTGTCAAACCAAGTAAGGATCTCCTTCAACCTGGCTAACTTTGCCTGGTTGCCGCCGGCGATCTGCCCGATTCGCTGCTGCATCCTCTACATAGATGTGCTTCTAAGAGGTCTGGTGTTGGTTTTGGAAGATGGCAAGAGAGACGGTGGTCTTGCAATGGAGAAGAGGGAGAGGGAGATGGTGGTTTTGCAATGAAGAAGATGGAGAGGAGAGGGGGTGGCTTTGCAATGGAGAAGAGGGAGAGGCGAGACGGTGGTTTTTGAATGGAGAAGATGCAGGGGAGAGGGCATGGTTTTGCATTGGAGAAGAGGGAGAGGAGTGTGCGGTAGTGATTTAGGATTGGAAGAGAGGGCCGGCGCGCAGTGACTGGATCAAAATCAAAATCAATTTACCCTTCAATTAAGAAGAGACCACACATTAACTAGTCTCCCTTGTATTCTGGGTCATATTTGACCATGATTTTAACAAATAAAATATATGTTATACATTGCAAAAATAATATAATTTGAAAGTACATTCTGATACGAACCAGACGATAATTTTTTTGATGACATGCATTCACATTTTGCTTGTAAAATACAGTACATGGTCAAACTTTGACCCAAAATACACAAAACAAACAAATAATTCCAAGACCACCATCGCTCCTCTCCTCTTCCAGCTCAAAACCACCGCCGCTCCTCTCCTCTTCCATTTCTAAACTACCACCGCTCCTCTCCTGTTCCAATCCAAAACTAGTGCCGCTCCTCTCCTCTTCCATTCAAAAACCACCGCCGGCGAGTGAAGGTGTTGTGGAGAAGTAGATTGATGGAGGAGTACCACCGATATGTGAGGATTGCATATGGAGACCCCGTGAAGCTAGCTAGGATGTTAGAGATACAGTCTTGGTTTGACAACCCGAAGCAATTAGCGGCAACGGCGACAACGATGGCCAAATAGAACTGAGAGAAAGGCGGCGATACACCCGCAAGGAGTCACGCGAGAGTACATAGAGCTGCTCCTCTGGGCCATGGAGCAAACAGATTCACCGAATCCGATCATGAGGCAGCGGTGATGGGAGTATCGAACCAAGATGGAGCGTCCACCAGGGATTGAAGGATCGAGCATCCACACGGTGTCGTTTGTGAGGTGCCGTGGCAGAGCGTGCCGGTGGGGTCTTCGTCGATTGTACCCAACTGCAAGAGGAGAAAAGCAGTTGGTGTGACGACGCTTCTCTACCACTCTCTCCCTCGCCGTTTACCTCACCTCATGGCGGGCTGTCTACCGCCGAGGAAAAGGAGGGACTGCCCCCCCCCCCCCCAATAGTCCGAGGAGGAGCTTAGGGTTGTTAGTATTTGCAGGTTGTGAATTGTGTTTTGTGTTGTGTATTTTGAGAGTATTGTTAGATATTAATGTCTTTTGAATTCAAATTTGCAGTATTGAGGATATGAAGTATTTTATGAATTCTAGAGATCTTTTTTAGCACTTTGAGAAAATGTAGTTTCATATAAAATTGCAGACAATGTGATTCTCAGAGAAGAAACTGCAAGTTTAGGTTTCACATAAGAAACTGCAAGTTTCACACGCAGAGTTTTTTATATTAACACACCATTTTCAAATAGAGATAACATCATGTTGGAAGTTTTATTCATGGTCAAAAATGGAACTACCAGCCAGTTAACATCATGATGATCAACATTCATGCATAGCACATCTTCATAGGATGCACAATAAAAAAGATATGTCATTTTCAAAAAGCCCACACAATGTTGAGTGTGCGAAAAATAGACAAAAGGAGGGACGAAGTTTTGACAAGTGTTGGACGTGGTGTGCGTAGATGACAATGGGGACCCACATGTCAGTAATGGCAGAGGTAAAAATTAGGGGATAGTTTCACTGCATCACGTGGAATCGAACCCGGGCGGAACAACGGTTGGTGAGTGGAACTTGGCAACTGGGCTACTTCAGTACTTTCGCTAAAAATTGCACAACTTCTACCCTATACTATAGCATGTCTTCAGCAGCTCCGGTGCATTCTCATCCGAGGCCTAGATGTCATCCTCTGCCTATGTGTGCTCACCGTAGCGTCGCTCCCTGTCGTTGTGAACATGCTCAACAAACAAATGGAATCTGGAGAGGACTTTACATGAAGAGGCGGATAGTCGGGACCCACCAGGTCCATGGCCGTACGCAAGCAAGTGCCTCATTGAAAAAATACTTTCTCCTATTGCTATACTGACGGGTTTGTCAACGAGTTACTGAAGGAGATAAATTTACAACAAAACCAGTCATCGGGGAGCTGGCATGTATCACTTATTATCAGTTGGCTAGCAAGTATCAGCTGGGTTGTGGGGTGCCTAGTCTAGGCTTTCTTTTTTAACATGTGCAACCCATGACATGCCGACTTGTAATTTTTTAGGGCTATCATGTATTGACTGGCCTATGGGCCTCCCATCCAAGGTTTTATTGTTTCTTAAACATCTGCAACCCAACTTTTGTATTGTTTTGAAGAAAACGCAGAGGTCTGTTCTATTTTTCTATATAAGAATAGGAATGCCAGATCCAACTTATGTTTCCCTTCTAACTATATTATATATATATTTATATGTTTTTATGTATTATTGTTATTGTCATCATATATTTAACAGATACTTACATATATAAGAAAAAATATCCCACGTCTTATTAACTTATAAAAAAATTAAAAATAAAATCCTGTTTTTTTACTTTAAGGCAACGATAATCCTGGTGATTGTGTACAAAATCTTGGTAAGATTTCAAGACCACCGGAATAATAAAGAATTTATTATTTAAACATATTTATAACAAATTTCACAGCCCCTGTTTAATTTTTGATAACATTGCTGCACCCAACCCAACATTATAATTAGAACCAGCCCAACAAAATCATGCATTTTGAGAAAGTGCAAATGGGCTATAATTTTTTAGGAAACAAATAAATGGGCTGCATGCATGCTATATTATTTGTTAACCTAGCCCAACAAATTCGTGTATTTAGAGAAAGTGCAAACCGGCTGTAGTTTTTTAGAAAAAAAATAAATGGGCCGCATGGACACTACATTATTTGTTCACTCAGCCGAGCAAATGGACTGTAAATTCTAAAAAATGGATTGAATATGTGCCACATTTTCGAGGCTAAAATGTGGGCCAATAGGGCAGAGCCAACGCAAGGCATTGTCAACTTAGTCAACAAATGATTCTGATATCAGTAGCCATTGGATTTACATCCAACAACCGACATCCATCTTCAATCTCCCGTCTTCTTCCTCCGGCGCCGCTGGGACCACTTGCTCCCGCCTCCAGTTGCTAGCAGCTCTGCTTAGAACTCTTCGCTATGAAGCGCTACCCAACGGGCGGCCAGGCCATCCCTCCACCCCAACACACCTCCTGTTATTCTTCGCCGACTGCAGAACCATGCCACACCAGAACCAGTTAACCCTCGTACACCTCTTCGTATGCGACTCCACTGCCGCGTCATCCCATCTCCGGCTCGTTGTCATCCAGGGCCTCACCATCATCCACCACCATTGTACACTCCGCAGAGCATGGTCAACAAACGGGAGTCGTCGGAAGAGGACTGTACGTGGAGAGGCTCACAACTAGGTCCACAGCCACAGCTAGGAAGTGCCTCCTTATTATGCGCAAAATTATGATTCCTCCACCTGACAGCAGGGACCCACCGGAAGGGCCACAATATTTTGTGAAAAAATGTTTCCCCCCTGACAGCTGGGACCCAACAGCTACATCTTTGCACGCAAGGAAGTGTGTCCATATTCTGGGCAAAAAATTATTCTTCCGCCTGACAGCTGGGACCCAACTGGTCAAACTGTACATAGGGTTGTCTGCCTACTTGTGAACATGTACGTACGTACTGGTTGATCGGTCTCTCTGTAGTGATGAACCATGAGTGAGTAAGGAGCGGCACATGTCGTACTAGAGGCGCGGACGTAGCATGTCATGTAGTCCCGTTTATATCATGTACACGTACGTACAACCATGCTATTCGAGTGCCTACGGTCGAAACGGGGTCCTGTTGATCGGGAGGGGTGTAGCGTACCACAAAACAGAGGAAACAGACTTCTATTGGACCGCCTACCATCGAAACGGGATCTTGTTCATCGAGAGGGGTGTGGCGTACCGCAAAATGGGACTCCACGGGCTACTGTTCATCCACCATCTACTGCCTTGCTCCAGCCTCCACGGGCTACTGTTCATCCACCGTCGACTTCCTCCTGCCTCCACCTGCTACTGTTCGTCCACCGCGTCTTCCTCCTGCCTCCACCAACTACTATTCATCCAGCCTCCACCGGCTACTATTCAACCAGCCCTCCACAAGGTCCTATTCATCCACCCCCCAACCGGCTCGGGTGTGGCGGCATCCTCTGAATCTTGTTCATCCAGCGGCAATGACCTACTACCATGGGGTCTTGTTCATCCAACCCCCACCGAGAAGAATTCATCCAACCCCAACCAATTGGCTAGACTCACCACGTCTCGACTCGTTCAACCAACCCCCAACGGTCACTGTTCATCAAGAGGCGGGTTTGATTGGCTTTAGTAAGTAGCAGGAGTGATCGATCGCTCGGGTACAATTAGCAAAAGTAGTGAAAGTATCGCAAAGTTTCAGTCGGCAACGAAGGAATCGCTTGGGTTCAATTAACAACCAGGGACCGATCGCTGAAGTTTAGTAACGTAGCTAGTGCTAACACTCAGGTTCAGTAAGCGAATGCCTCGCTCGGGTTCAGTTAGAGCCCAGCGCCTCGTGCACACGCGTACGTATATGAGAGAAACACACAAACCTCCATCATCGCTCGGCCCCGACCACCCACCATGACCGGGAATTCCTCGAAATTTTTCTCGCCCTCGCTTCTACCATGATTTTTTCCGTCATGGACGGCCCAAAGAATGTCATACAGCTGTGTCCCCGGCCCACCCAGGACAAATAACCCATTTTGTGTTACGATATTTTGTCATAAAAGTAGGAGGCCACCACATATATGATGATACGTGGTTTTGTCACAATTATCATTATAGAAGTGTCATAACCATGATAGAAAAAAAAATCGTTCGGGCCAAAATGTCACGGATGTGTCTTTTTTGTAGTGATTTCCTTGAATATCGTCATAACTATGCGCTTTTCTATCAATTGCCCAATAGTAATTTGTTCACCAACCGTATGTTATGGCTCCAAAGAGAAGCCTCTAGTGAAAACTATGGCCTTCGGGTGTACTTTTATCCTATATAAAAACACAAAAATACCATGCTGCACTTTTATTTTTATTTATTTTATTTTGCAATTTATCTATTTACCTCCCACTATGAGATTTGATCCTTGCAAATAACCGCTGAGGGGATTGACAACCCCCTTGTTTGCGTTGGGTGCAAGTATTTTCTTTGGTGTGTATGTGTGCAGGTGCTGCTAACGAGGTTCTATCTGGTTCTCCTACTGGATTGATAACCTTGGTTCTTAACTAAGGAAAATACTTATCTCTATTGTACTGCTTCATCCTCTCCTCTTCGTAGAAATCCTGACGCAACTCACAAGTAGTAGGTACTACTCTCCTATGATGGACGATTTCGTCGTTGGAGCTGCTCCGGTGAGGTGTAGCACGGCGAGGTTGAAGTAGGACAAGAGAGACAACGTTAACCTGAAGTGGGATTGTAATAGCATATCCAATAGATGATGTAAAATACATCACCAAAAAGTGTTAGATGTAAAATACTTAGCCGCTCATCTCTAAAGTTAACTGTCAAAACTGAATTTAACTGTTGGAACTGAATTTTACTGTCAAAATTGAATTTTGTAGTCGAAACTAAATTTTGCTGTCAAAACTGAATTTTACTATCGAAACTTAACACACTAGTAGTAGAGAAGCAATGCAGTTTTGGCAACTCGAGCACTAGTGGCACAGAAGCGGTGATCTAAATTGGTAGACGCTCTAGCAGGGAATATACTACCAGAGACCAGACAGGGCAGCTAGTTGTGCAGATGCAACAACGCCTGCAGTAGCAACACGTGCGAGAGCCAGAGCAGTAGCTCAGGTAGTAGCATCTCAGGTAGCAACAGGAGGGCCGCGAGCGAGAGCCGGAGCTATTGCTCATGCAGCAACAGCATGAGCAAGAGTAGGGCATCAACACAAGAAAGAGCAAGAGCAGAGCAGCCACGCGACCAAGAGCAAGAGCAGAGCAATAGTGCGAGCGAGAACCGGAGTAGCAAGAGCAGCAGCTCCTGCTGATGTGGACATCACCATTGTCGGTGTCAAAACCGGCGGATCTCGGGTAGGGGGTCCCGAACTGCGCGTCTAGGCGGATGGTAATAGGAGACGAGGGACACGATGTTTTTACCCAGGTTCGGGCCCTCTCGAGGGAGGTAAAACCCTACGTCCTGCTTGATTAATATTGATGATATGGGTAGTACAAGAGTAGATCTACCACGAGATCAAGGAGGCTAAACCCTAGAAGCTAGCCTATGGTATGATTGTTGTAATGTATGTTGTCCTACGGACTAAAGCCCTCCGGTTTATATAGACACCGGAGGAGGCTAGGGTTACACAAAGTCGGTTACAATGGTAGGAGATCTACATATCCGTATTGCCAAGCTCGCCTTCCACGCCAAGGAAAGTACCATCCGGACACGAGCCAGAGTCTTCAATCTTCTATCTTCGTAGTCTTGGAGTCCGGCGGATAATGATAGTTCGGCTGTCCGGACACCCCCTAGTCCAGGACTCCCTCAGTAGCCCCCGAACCAGGCTTCAATGACGATAAGTCCAGCGCGTTTATAGTCTTCAGCGTTGCAAGGCGGGTTCTCCCTTCAAATTCCATGTACCTGCCGAATAGTGTCCGGCTTCATGTTGAATACTGTGTTCCTCGGCTTCTACGCCAAATAATGGCCCTCTTCCACGTCGTCAATCTAATGCGAAAAGCAGAGTGTCTTTGCATTTCACCACCTAATTGTGCGAGTCGTCCACCTATAAAAGAGGCAAGAATCCAGATCCAAACCGCACCGTCTTCCTCCCGCGAATACTCCATCGAAGCGCCTTTGACCTAGAAATCCATTCCATCATGGATCGTCGACGTGGCTCTTCTTCACGCGCTCCCAGCCCACCGCCGGGGAATTGGAGGAGGTGCTCTATTTCGCACAACGAGCTAGTGAAGCTCCAAACGGAGGGATTTCTCCCTCCGGCCTTCATGGTCCCAGTCCAGGCCGGACTGGTTACTTATCAAGGTGGGAGGTAGGCGGAGGACACTCCAAGCCCCAATAAGGGGGAGCGAGTATGCTTTGTCCCCTATCTGATAAGGTTCTCGGATTTCCAATACATCCGTTCCTCCGTGGGCTCTCAAGTTCTCGGACTCCAGCTCCACCACCTCACGCCCGCCTCATCACTCGTGCATATCGCGGGCTCGTAGCTCTTTGTGAGCTATTCACAGGCATCGAGCCCCATTTTGCATTGTGGAAGAGGCTGTTTTTCCTCGTACCCGTTCTCACGAGGGTCCATATATCAAGTGGGCGGCGCCAAATATGGCGATCGCCGGGACGGATACCTATCCGGTACTCCCAAGAAGCGTCAAGGCCAGCCCTCGGAGTGGTTTTATATAGGAGGCGCTCGCTGCGGACCCAGTCCGGATCGGCCTCCCGGAGTTTAGTGCTGCTCCCTTGAAGAAACGCCTCAGCTGGCACCCGCGGAGCCCTCGATTGGAGGAAGACAAGAGCGTCCATTATTTGATGGGCCGGATAATATTAATGGCTCATTCCGGCTTGACCATGATCGGAGTCATGGCGTCATGCATCAAGCGACGGGTACAACCACTACAATACAGAGGCCACCCCATGTGGGATTTCAACGGGGAAGACGATGCCACCCGGCACGGCCGCAAAGGGCCGGATTCAACCGAGGATCTGGTAAAGATCCTGTCCGGCTTGTACAAGGGGGGGGGGAAGGTGGACTTCCTTCGAACGAACCCTTTGAATGGGTTTTCCATGATCAACCCTAGAGGATGGGTAAGTGAACACCTTGAAGGGCTCTACCCATGCTTTTGAAGTTTAAGCTTCTTACATTATGTCTTCGGCGCAGGATCTACGCCGGATTGTGGAGGACATGGTGAGTCCTGCTCCGCAACCCGAGGACCCAGAAGGATCCCTGGGTCCGGCCTCCAAAGAGGACCCGGACATCGAGGTGGAACTGATCGACGGGGTGTATCACCAGCTCAGCATAGACAATGCTCTGGTTGCCATTCGGCGAGACTACCCGGACTAAGTCCGGCTTCCTGTGACGCGACCAAGTCCGGACACCGTTATCTCTTCCCTGCCCATTTCTGACCTTCGCGAACGATGGTATTTTGCAGGAAGCGCCTTTACGGCAGGAAGCCGAGCCTGCGGTGGCTGACCAGCAGAGGCCATCCAACAAGCGAGCGGAAAAGAGCGCGGTCGCGATGTAAACGTCGCCGCAAAGGTATAGCTCATATTCGAATTTTCAGAGCAACGTTCCAAGGAAACACCTGAGTGCTCATGATCTTTGTAGGAGAAAAAGCGCCCGCCGGACCGCGGGCGTAGAAGTTGTCGATCCAACCTACACCGGCCAGGCTCCAGCGCCCGGCCTGGAGGGGGAGGAAAGCGCAAGACGCGGGCCGGGTCCTTCTCCAACGGAGGACACCGACCGACTGTCCGCCACCAAATCTAAGGTGGAGAGCGCCATGAACCATAGGCGCCGCCGGACAGTGTTTCGTGAGGCGTGCTTTTCCCCGGAGGCATTGGATGCCTTTAACGCAGGGGACGCGCATCTCCGTGCCGCTCAAGATGGTTTTTCCCGAGCCACGGAGCAGTATGTGAAAGACATACGGGTAAGGAAATTTTAATGGTTGTACATACCAGTAGGCCCCGAGACTTAAAGTAGTGATGCTAACTGATTTAAGGATCATTTGGAATCGCAGGCTCTTACCGAGAAGAACTCCCAGCTATCCCGGGAGCTGCAAGATTCCAAGCCAAAACTGGAGGCCGCACTTGCTGCCGCAGGAGGAGATGCAAAGACCCCTCCTGGTAACACATTTTTATTAATAAACATAAGCGTTGTGCGGCGTGCGCGCAAGTCTAATAATGACATTGCAGGTACCGCCGGACAAGATCCGGACAGGCAAGCATTGCTGCGCCAGCTAAAGGCCGGCGAGAGTGCTGAATAGGGTTCAGCTGGAAAGGAACAAGCTCCAGGATGCCAATGCCAAGCTCGGAGAAGAGCTGAAAGGCGTTCAGGCTGAGCTGTCCGGCTCCGTTAAGGAGAATCAGCGGCTTCATCGCGGCATTTATAGTAAGTGCTTGAGCGGACTCTTTTGAAAAGAAGAGTTCGGCGAGGAAGCATTTTGACATGATATGTCTTGTAGGTATACTCACGGGTCATCCTGCAGAGGAGATGCCCATATCAACGGGTGATCAACTTCCCGAACTGTTGCGACTACTCGAGCGAGTTCGGCAGCAATGGCGGCGTCGTTCGGGCTTTATGGCCAGCCCTCACCCTACCCGAGAGCCTCGGGGAGCTTATGGAGAAGCTGCGGGGAGTCGGCAGCGCTTCCGTTTGTGGAAGATTTCGCTTGCCGTCAAGGTGCCGTGGAGGCTTGGGCCATGGTGAAGGCAGCGGTACAAGAAGGCGGATCCCAACCTCATGGCGAAGTTGGACGGTGGGGCCCAATGGGAAGGAGATCCTGTGAGTTTAGTGTACTGACCAAGTAGAGTTGGCTGCTAAATTTTCCCAGCGGATCAGAGACTAGACAGCTGTTAGGCGGGATTGAGGAGGAATACAATCGATAAATTTGACGATGTATGTTATCCTTTAAAGTGACATGTGAAATGCCTTCTAGCGGATTGTAGATCGTTTGTCTTTCTTGACCTTTTCGCTTCAACCTCGGGACCCTAGAGTCCGGAGTGTGTCCGAATACCTCTTTGGTTGAGACACAACCGTGGTATGCATGGAGACCGGCATAGGGGTCATTAGTGCTTTATCGGACAAGTGCCCAACTAGTTATGTTATATTACATGGTTAGTAAGAAACATCTTCCGTGGAGAATAGTTCCGTTAAGGGTTCCTTTATTTGGGAGGCATGCCCTAAAGTGCATGTCCGGACTGCAAAGAAAGCGATAAAACATCCGGGGCGAGATAGATAAAAAAGTCATCTTTTAAATCACCGACCGAATATTCCCTTAAGAACGCTAGCTTTCGGCTTCACCCACCGAGGTACACATCCGGTGACCGGCGGTAATAATCACAGAGGTGCTCCCTTTACCTCCTAGCCGAACAATCGGGAACGTAGGGGTAAGCACAGGAGCCAGGCAACCCAGCTTGGCCAAAACTTAAGTCATATCGATGCATATAATGGCGAGTAAAAGGTACATGTGGAATGCATCTTGAGGCAATTGACAATGATCTCTGGTATGTTGTGGAAAATGGTGTCCCCTCTGTCACTCCCACACTGAACGCTACCGATGTGAAGAGATTCAAACAACTCGATTCTCAAGCGAAGAATATCATATGTGGCCATCTGAGCAAAGGACAGTATGGAAGAGTGAGTGCTTTGGAAACTGCTAAGCTTATCTGGGATAGGCTGTCCAAAGTAAATGAAGGAGTTTCAACTCAGCGTGACTCTCGAGTCGATGTTCTTCGGAATCTTTTCAACCGCTTCAAAAGACTCGACAATGAGAATGTCCAACAAACCTTTGATCGCCTCACTGACATCTCAAATGAGCTTCAAGCCCTCGATGCCACTGACATCACTGATCATGAAGTGGTGAAGAAACTGCTGAGATCGCTTGATTCCTCATTTGATACTCTGGGACTGATGATACAAGAACATGCTGACTACAAGTCGCTTGATCCTGCTAATATCCTCGAAAGGCTAAACACTCACGAGTTCCAGCTTGCTGAAAAGAGAGATCTCTATGGCTCAAACAATGGCAAGCCACGTGCCTCAAGGCTAAGGTTGTGTCGACTCAAATGTGAGGATTACGGTAGTAGCCTTGGTGATCCTGAAGAACTGAGCCAGGATCTAGCACTGCTTGTGAAGAAATTCCAGAAATTCACAAGACGTGGTCGCTTTGGAAAATCCTCAAGAGGAAATGATTCCTCATCCAGTGACTATAAGAGAAGACTTTGCCACAAATGCAAGAAGCCTGGTCACTATATTCAAGATTGTCCTTAGTGGGAAAAGGAAATGAAGAAGAAGAAATACAAGGATTACAGTTCTGATGATGCGAAGAAGAAGAAGAAATCGTCAAAGTCTTCGTATTCGAAATCCTCTAAGTCCTCATCTCACAAGAAGGGCAGCTCCAAGAAGGCTCGGGCATTCATTGGCAAGGAAATGGACTCAAGCTGAATCGAGGAAAATGATGAAGAGGAGGAGTCTCAAGAATCTGATGCAGTGTGGCGAGTCTAGCCGTTACTCTTGCTTCGTCGACAAGTCCATCTTCAACATCAAGAAACTAACTCCACCGACAAGCCCGATGAAGATAATGATGGCTACGCTCCCACCTATTGCTTCATGGCAAAAGGAGCTAAGGTACTCAAATACAACTCCTCCGATTCTAGTGAAAATGAATCGATGAGGATCTCAAGCCCAGCTACTCTAAACTTGCTAAAATTGCTGTGAAACAACAACGGGCTCTTAAAAGGTTCAAAACATGCTAGATAAAAGTGATGATATGTTGGGTGAAGAAATGGATCGCACTAAAGCCTTGGTGAAAATCTTGAGAGACTTGGTCTAGGTATGATAACCTTCAAGGTCATCATAACTCTCTCTTGTCTAATCATGAGAAACTTTTATGAATTTCTTCAAGAAAAGCAAGATCATGAGAAGCTTTCTCTTGAAGCTCTTCAAAGAAAGGAAGATCTTGAAAAGCTAAGAGTGTGTTATGAAGATCTTGAAAGGCGCGATTCATTACTAGCTCAACAAATCAGCGCTTCTCGAGAAGAATTTGTTCCTCCATGCTTAAAGTGCATTGAGCGTGAATCGCTAATTCTTCACCGAATGTTCAAATGCTTCAAATGTTACAAATTCTTCATCGCCTCTGCTATCACTAATTCCTCATCCGAGGACATTGCTACTATCATTGACAATGCAGGGCTGAAGGAATTGTACATGACAGCATGTACAAAAGCCTCAAAGGGCATCAGACACTTTGTGATGTGCTCAAAAAGAAGATCCTCAACAGAAACCCTAGGAAAGAGGGTATTGCCTTTGAGAGGAAACTCAATGCTGATGGAACTTATTGGAAGCTTTGAGTAGTATCCCAAAACCTCATGGGTTGTTTGCAAAGGGACCTCCAGTTGATCCATCTAACTTATCGGCTTTACATGTGAATCTTCTCATTCTTCCGATGAGTCATTTGACTCAACTATAAACTGTTCAAAAATCAGAATGGTGAAGTATTTGCTAGATATGTTGGCACTAATCTGCGAGAACGGTTCCCCTATGAAGAAAATCTGGGTTCCCAAAAGTTGCGTTGAAAGTCTTCAGGTGAATGTCCTCATGACACCACCTGTGAAGAACAGGAACCCCAGATTAAATTCTTCATATGGACCAAATTCTTCATATGGATCAAATTCCTCAACAAGATCAAAGTCCTCATATGATTATCATCGTGCTAACAACTCTGTCTCGCAGGGTAGAGCTAAGGGCTATGAATATGTGCATTATTCTTCAAACCATTATGTTCATAAGTCCTCGAAGAATTACTCTGCTTATTCATATGCATACCCTAACCCCTCTTATGCTAAGCGAAATGGTTTGGCATCTTTGCCACCTTTCTCACATGGTGCTCGCAGGATGATGAACTCTTTGCCACCCCTTTAGACGTGGGTGGTGAAGAAAAGAACTAATCTCTTCTGCGAGGTCAGGTCTCGGGCGTGCTCTAACGTCTGAAGAATTTCTTGAGGACGACAAAAATGCTGAAAGGACACAGCGAATCATGATGAAATGAACTTTCATTTCACACGTCCTCATCTTGCTATATCTGTTTACAGCTTGATGAAATTCATCGATGAACTTGATATCATATTCTTCATGATGAAGCATATGAGATTGTAAGCTACACTAATTCATCTGCAGGATGATCAACCCAAAACCACCGAATGGGTCCTCGATAGTGGATGTACAAATCACATGATTGGTGACAAGAATCTATTGATGGATGCTCCTTATCACCATCACCTTTGAAGCATATCATCTTTCTTGACAAAGGCAAAAGTCGTATTGGGTCTTCGTAAGGTTGCTATCTCTAAGGATAAGCACATGGACAAAGTCATGCTTGTTGAGTCCTTAGGATACAATCTCATGTCAGTCTCAATGCTTTGTGATCTTGATATGGTTGTTGTCTTCGGCAAATATCGTAGTGTTGTGATTATGGAAGCTGACAATTCCAAAGTCTTCGAAGGCTTTAGGAGAGGAGATCTATATATTGTTGATTACTCTACAGGACCACAACCAGCCGTGTGTCTCCTTGCAAAAGCTTCAGAAGGCTGGCTATGGCATCGACGACTTGGTCATGCAGGCATGAGGAATTTGAACAGGCTTGCGAAGAAGAAGCATGTCATTGGCATTGAGAATGTCAAATTCCTCAAGGATCACTTATGCGGAGCATGTGAAGCCGGAAAAATGACCAAGGCCAAGCATCTAGCGAAGACTATCATGACCACTACCCGTCCATTCGAATTGCTTCACATGGACCTCTTCGGACCTAATCATTATTCAGCAGTCACTAATGATGCATCTTTATATGGTTTTGTCATTGTTGATGATTATTCTCGATATACATGGGTACACATTGTTACTTACAAACATGAAGTGCAGGAAGTCTTCAAACGATTTTCCTCGAGGGCTTCAACCAACTTTGGTGTGAAGATCAAGCATATCGAAGTGACAATGGGCTGAGTTCAAGAATTCTGGTCTTGATGCCTATCTTGATGAACTTGGTATTACTCATGAGTTATCTGCTCCCTATACTCCTCGGCAGAATGGCGTCGTGGGCGCAAGAATAGAACTCTTGTTGAGATGGCTCGCACTATGCTTGATGAATACAAAACGCCTCGGCGTTTTTGGATTGATACAATTGATCTTGCTGCCACATCATCAGCAGAGTATATCTTCACAAATTCTTCAAGAAGACCGCCTATGAACTCCTCACGACAAGAAACCCAATGTGAGTTATTTCAAAGTCTTGATTGCTAAATGTTGGATTAGAGATCCTCACCACAACTCTAAATTTGCACAAAGCACATGAAGGTTTATGCTTGGTTACGGAAAGGACTCGCACACCTCAGAGTCTTCAACATTATTCTTCACAAGATTGTTGACCTTTGTAGATGTGCGGTTCGATGAAACTAATGGCTCGCAAAGAGAGCACCTACCTTCTATGTTAGATGAACCAGCACTTGAGGATGCTATCAAGCTCAAGGCAACTAAGGATGTCATTCCTCTTGAAGAATCTGTGAAGAATTCATTCCTGTTCATGAAGAGCGTCGGTGATGCACGAAGAACATGATGAGGCAAATGGTCTGAAGAAAATGCTGATCAAAATCATCAGCGACAACCAACTCATCCACGCGTTGCAAAATAAGTGCAAGTGGAGAAGATCATCAATGACATTAGCAAACCAGAGCCCACTAAGGTAGATGAAGCATTTACGGGCGAGGAGTGGATTCAGGGCTATGCAAGAAGAATTACATCGATTCGAGCTGAACAATGTCAGGAATTGGTCAATCGCCCGGATCCTCGCAAGCATAATATCATTGGCACAAAGTGGATCTACCGCAACAAGCAAGATGAAAATGGCCTTGTGGTGAGGAATAAGGCACGACTAGTAGCTCAAGGCTACACACAGTTGAAGGAATTGATTTCGATGAAACTTTTGCACTGTTGCTAGACTTGAGGCTATTCATTTTACTTGCCTATGCTAACCATCATGATATCATCTTATATCAAATGGATGTGAAAAGTCCATTCCTCAATGGTAAGCTTGAGGAAGAGGTATATGTTGCTCAACCCCCAGGTTTTGAAGATCCCAAGAATCCTGACAAAGTCTTCAGACTCAATAAGGCCCTCTATGGCCTCAAGCAAGCCCCTCGGGCGTGGTATGATACATTGAAGGAATTCTTTGTGAAGAATGGCTTCACACCCAGTTCACTCGACCCTACTCTTTTTACTAAATCATATGATGGTGAACTGTTTGTGTGCCAAATATATGTTGATGATATTATCTTTGGCTGTACTAACCAACGATGTAGTGATGAATTTTCCTATATGATGAGTGAAGAATATCAAATGTCTATGATGGGAGAATTGAAATTCTTCTTAGGTCTTCAAATTCGTCAGCAACGCAATGGCATATTCATATCTCAGGAGAAATACCTCAAAGATGTACTGAGGAAATTTGGCATGCAAGATTGCAAAGGCGTCAAAATTCCTATGCCCACAAATGGCCATCTATGCACTGATGAAAATGGTATTGACTTCGATCACAAGGTATACCGCTCCATGATTGGTTCTTTATTGTACTTATGTGCATCTAGGCCAGATATAATGCTTAGTGTTTGCATGTGTGCCCAATTTCAAGCTGCACCGAAGGAAGCACACCATAAAGCTGTGAAGCATATTCTTCCATATCTAGTTCGCACACCAACACTAGGATTATGGTACCCCAAGGGCTCAGCTTTTGATCTCATTGGATATTCTGACTCTGACTATGCTGGTGATCGTGTGGACCGCAAGTCAACATCGGCACTTGTCATTTCCTCGGACGATCTTTGGTGCTGTTGGTCCTCGAAGAAAGCGAGGCGTATCACCGTCTACTCCTGAAGCTGAATACATTGCTGCTGGCTCATCTTGTGCTCAAGCTGCTTTGGATGAAGCAAACCCTCAAGGACTATGGCGTCAGCGTGAAGAATGTGCCTCTCCTCTGCGACAATGAGAGTGCCATCAAGATTGCTCACAACCCGTTCAGCACTCGAAGACTAAGCACATCCAGATTCGTCATCATTTTCTTCGTGATCATGTGTTGAAGGCGATATCTCCATCGAGCATGCGAAGGCGAAGAACAACTAGCTGACATCTTCACTAAGCCCTTGGATGAGAAGAGATTTAGCAAGTTGCGTTTGAGCTAAATATCTTAGAATCTTGAATGTTCTTTGAAAAGGACACACATCCTAACCCTTATGCAGAATTGATGACTTAGATGTGCAACACATGAAGAAACGTTTTCTTCAATCAATGAAGAATAACACTCTAAGTGTGATGAAATTAATGAAGAATTTGATTCTCGAGAACCCTCGACAATTATGCGCGGTGTATGAAATCATCATTCTTATCTGATGGGTTACGCCACCACAAAAGTTGAAAATCTTCAATTTGTGTTTTCCTCATTTTGAAATTCTTCAGTTTTACAAATTCTTCAACTTTGCAAAATCTTCAATGTTTCCGTCGTTTTTCTTCATTGGCTATATATATATATATATATATATATATATATATATATATATATATATATGTGTGAGTTTATGTCCTCTAAAGCATTCACTTATTGCTATTTCTTCAAGTTGCGATTTCTGCTAAGGGAATGTGATCGGACCCTTCCCCCTCTATGCTATACTCAACCTAATCTATTCACAAATTCTTCATGTGCGTTCTGATTGAAACTCATTCAAAGTCTTCACTGTGTCCTTGACAGCTGAAGAAATTGCGAACGAAATTTTTAAAAACAAATCTTATCCAGATTTTCGGTTTTACTGCTCAAACCGTTCCGCATCCCACGATACATTAGTTTATTCACCCATGATCTTACACGATCTCATCTGCCCAGTACGTGGGTGACACATGTCGCGTGAAGAAGAAAGGGCAGGGGCATGTTCGTCCCAAAATCTTGAGCGAACAGTTTTTACCGTGGCTATAAATACCCTCTCCTTCCTTACTTCATTTACTCCGCTCGGTCGCTGTCTCTCGCTCGAGCTCTACTCAAACCCTAGCGCCACCGCTACTCCATCGCCGTCGGTGAGGAAGAGCTTCACTGCCTCGACCTCGTCGCCGTCGTACTCGCGTCAGCTACGGAAATCTTCACTCCGCCGCCGCCGTAGCTGTCTCCCTCTGCAAAGTTAGGGCGTGGGAGATCTAACGTGATGAACTTCACCACGGTTCATCTCTGTTCGTCGTGTTCCTCAGTTCGGGTAATTAAAAGTCACTTTTATTACTCGCTTTGATTCTCAATACTTTTCTGAAAATCTTCAAAGGTGTTTTATTCTTCAAATCTTCACATATGAACACCTCACACACTGTATGCTCATGATTCATCTCTCTAAGCACTCATTTCTTCAAGATTCCTCAATTGTGCGGATTTTCAATCTGTACAACTCTGGAACCTAAGACAAAAACGCTTTGTGAAATTCTTCAAGGCTCAACTGGTCAAATTCCTCAAAACTTGTTTTAGTTAAAAACATCTTCTGAGAACGCATATGACCTCTCCAATTTCCTCGCACCTACACTTTGTTCACAGGTACTCATGTCCGCTGCTGAATCACTAGATTCTCATCAACTTAACTCATTTGCAGCGTTCCTCAAAGAAAAACTGCATACTTCTTCAGAGTGTTCTATTGTTCAAATTCCTCATCTGAAGAAGATGGCAGAAGGCAAGAGACCGCAGAAGGGAGGAAAGAAACCGGAGGTCATGACTGCCTTTGAGATCCCTGATGAAATATACAAAGATTATTGCACACCTGATGAAGCTAAGTTTGGCAAGGAGAACAAAAATCAGCGCAAAGTGCGCATTCAGAGGATAGAACGAAGATGGGCACGAGAATGAAGGGAATATCGCTATGTTACTCCAAAGTACATGAAGAAATTCGCCTTAAACCCTCCTGGCCCAAGAGCTCCATTGGCACCGGCCAAGTCATTGATCCTTTTGACATCAAGCGTGGTGAAGACTTTCTGAAGAATGGTCCAGCGCCAAGCCAAATTGGCAAGACAGGCCAAGGAGGCGGTGAGGAAATTCAATGAGGATTCTGCTGCTGCTGCTGCTGAGACCTCGGTCAAGCCGAGGAAATCAATGCCAAGAAGCCTGCTCGCAAGCCAAGTGCTTCACCATCAGCGCCCTCACGGCCAGTTCCTCACCGCGCCCTCACGGCAAATTCCTCGAGGCTACTGCTGCTCCTCAAAATCCTCGCAGCTCCTCCAAGTCCTCAACTCCTGTGAATCGGCTACATGCCAAAGGACTCAGGGTTTCTCGATTGCTTCTGGTGTCTCAGCAAGTTCCACAGCTGCACCAATATCCTCATCAGGCCCCACTCTGCTGAAGACAAAAGCAACTGCTGGACGCGGTCCTCGGCCAAGTCCAAGAAAGAAACAGGTTGCCTTCAACGTGCCCTCTCATGACGAAGCTTCTGATGAAGAACTTGCAGAAATCATCAGAGACAGACTAACAAAGGCCGCTAGAGCCAAAGGAACAATTGTGCCTCTGCTTTTGGATCCGAAGAAGATCCTTGACTTCATCGACTTATGGCATCAGGATCCAAACACTCCCATACCTGATCTGCCTCTGACTCCTGGTCAAAGTCATATGCTGAACCATTTCATCGCTGAAGAGAAATGGAAATTTGAAAAGGCTCGTGAAATAAAGAGAGCACAAGCCAGAAAGGAGAAGCTTCTAAAGAAGAACATCGTCAACCTGACTCCTGAAGAACTTCTCAAAGCTCAATCAGAAATCCAAGCCCTCAGCAAGGATTTCGATGCTTACAATGCTGATTGGCAAGGAGCCAAGGTGAGATTCGTCAATTTGACGAAGAAAATGACAACTGTTGCAGCCCCATCGCAACAAGAAAATCCTTAGGCTGCAGACTCTGCTCAGCCTGCTGAGGAACATGCCAGCACTGCTGATGACTTTCAGCCTGCTGATGAGAATACAAGTTCGGGGCTGATGACTCCATTCCACCACCAAGAAATTCCTGGGCATTCACTAGTGGTGCGCTGAAGAAATGAAGAGATCAGGCAATCGCACTAGCCATGCTTTGAAGAAATTGAACCACAGTCCTCAGCTCCTCCTGCGCCAACACCAACTCCAATTCTTCCTTCTGCTTATGAAGTGAAAAAAACAAAGGCTGCAGAGCGACCTGCAGTGAAGAAGAGGAAGGCATCAGCTGCGTCAAATTCTTCAGCTGCGAAGAAAATGAACCCGATGACCAGCTCGCTTGAAAATCCCATTGATGTTGTTCCCATTTCCTCCATGTCATCTAAGGAAATTGTTCCTTATAGAGAAGAATACAAGATCCCAAGCGGATCTAATGAAGAAAATCAGTCTGTTGCTACCTCAGAATAGTTTGATGAAGAAATTGAAGTGGAAACATTCCCTTCACCGCCAGTCGTTTCCTCACCCATGCCTCAGTTCACGGTGAAGAGGTGGTGTTGAGAACGAAAAGAAGATGAAGATGTGGATATTGGATGCACTACACCAGTTATGAACGATGACTTTTGGGAAAGTCAGCATCCCAATACTCCTCTCTTCACTCCGATTCAACAAATTCCTCAGTCCCCGGCTACAACTGTTCAAATGGGCTCTGAAGAAACTCATCCCACATCGTCTGTTCATAAGGAAATTCCAGCCGCTAGTGCTGAAGAACCTGCTGCTGATCCCCAAACTACACAAGAAGAGGAACCAGAAATTCCTCAGCCTGAAGCACCTGAGATCGCGATTCCTGAGGTTGTCCTGCAAATCACTGACATTCCTCTGCCCAAACCGAAGAATCCGTTCTCGAGCGAGCAAAAATTCAAGGCTGAAGACTTCTTTTCTGAGCATGTGTTCTTCACTGATTACAATCCGTATGACTCTGCTCGCATAAGGAAAAGACGCTTCTGGACTGCTACTCAAGCCAACTACTATTCTTCAGTGCTCTTTGACAAAGACAAAATCTTCGATCATGAGCATATTCCTCATGTGGATATGGAATCTCTGCCGTGCTTCGAGCCTGTCCTCCGAGTTATTCACGATGCAGGGCTACTGAACTTCTGCACTGATATCTGTGATTGGAATGAAGAACTCATTCTTCAGTTCTATGCCACTTTGCATATCACCGGAGATGCTCAAGATGTCAATTCATGGGTGCTGGATTGGATGACAGAAAACACTCACTACAAGGCACCAGCAACTGAATTGCTTCGTGTCCTTCCTCTTGATCCCCCCCATGAAAGTGCACGTTGCATCTATAATGACTACGAGCTGACTGATCATTATATGCAAGTGCTCATGAAGCCTTTGAAGCCAGGACAGGCCCCTCGAACCAAATTCCTCGTCAAGGAACTGCTGTATGTGCCTCGGACTGTCTATCGAATCCTGACGAAGACCATGAGTCCCATCAAAGGCCACGACTCAAATGATGAAGATGTCGTTGGCATCATGAAGAACATGCTTTTCAACATCATTCATGGCGTTCCTGTCAACTTCCATGATTTCTTCATGAGGACTCTGGCTAATGTTGCAATGTCACCTTTTGAGCTGAAGCCCTATGCGCCTTGGATCATGAGATTCATAAGGGCAAGATCTTCACTGAATTACAAGGCTGACACTATGAACCATGGTAGCTACTTGCCGCCCATTGAAGTCCTCAGCGACCGGTTTCATCATCGATGATAAGGGCAAGGCAGCTGCTGTGATTGATGAAGGCACTCGTCCATTGGATGGTCAATTCCGTCTAGCTACATCTTACTCCACCAATGGCGATTACGCAACACATGACACCGCCAAAATACCTCAGCTAAGCAAAAGCCTCAAGCAACAGCACCCAGGGTGATGACTGACCATGAGTTACTCCTCAGTCTTCATCAGAAGGTTGAACACAATCAGAAATGGGTGAAGCGTCAATTTGCTCTAATTCTTCACAACATGACCTCAACACATAATGCAGTGAAGAAAAATCAGTATTACCTTCATGAAACCCTCAACCGCACTTGGGCTGCTCTCACGCATGTATATTCCATGGAAGAATTGAAGACTATGGGTCTCCGGGAAGCATTTGGTAGTGCGCACCACCTCAGAAGAAATTCACGAGTCAAAGTTCCCGATCCGTGGCGGTTCTTATTCTTCATCGCGTGAAACCGATGAACATGAAGATTTGGGCGACATTGCGGCAGGCCCTACTTCAACAACCAACCCCGACAACGCCGGCGCCCTTCATCGACTTGAAAATCTTGAGCGTTAGTCCTCGGTTTGATCCTTTTGGTCGTTTGATGACAAAGGGGAGAAATCTGAGTTAGTCTTCAAGCGGGTTTATATTATGGGCGTTTTGTTAAGTTACAACTCTCGTTCTTAAAACTTTTATTGGATCGAGTTGTAATCTTAAATCCGATGGTGCCTTGATACTTTTGGTGCGTGCTCGATGCTTTTGATGCACCGAGCTCAAACTTTGATGTGCTATTCCGCATGCTTATTCCTCGTTAATATTATTGCACGCATGCTGAATCTCATCAGGCACCATATTTCATCATGCATTTCAAATTGTTCATATTATATATCAAATGCGTGTATGAATTACAATATATAGGGGGAGATCTCCATGATTCGATTCTTCAAATGTGCATTGCCTCAAAAGCAATTTCCTCACTATGCACATATTCAGGGGGAGTTCTTCTATATCTTGCAATCAAATTCCTCAATATCAGTATTTACACTTCATATGTTTATTCCCGTTGAAAACTTAACCTATGTTGTCATCAATCACCAAAAAGGGAGAGATTGTAAGTGCATCTAGTGCCCCTTAGTGACTTTGGTGTATTGAAGACTTATAGGTTAAGTAACTGATGCGTTTGTGAGTGTACACGGGTCTATAAGTCTATGAGGAGTTTGATATTTACAGAGAAAGTCGACCCCTAAAAATGAAGTTCTTCGACTGAAGACTTTGATGTTCTGAAGACTTTCTGAAGACTTTGAAAGTGAAGAAATTGGTGTGACCTTGAAGACTTGATATTCATTCGAGGAATATGAAGCGTGAAGACTTTTGTTTTCGTAGTTTCATTTTCTCTTTCTTGAGTCATAGGAAACACCGTCTTTGTTAAAGGGGTCGAGGAAATACTAAGGAAAAATTTCCATGTGATGCTCAACTCAAAATCCTACACCTACCAATCCCTTGAGTGAAGCCATTGGAAATCTCATACAGTTCGATAAATTTCTTGATGGATGAGACGCAGTTCTTACGGTCAATGAGGAGTTAGGAATTCGCCATGCAAATTGCCTACAGTGAGGAACATGATAGCCCCGAGGAATTTGAGAGTCAAATTTCCGACCGTTCTTTGTCTTCTTGCTACCGCTGTTCGAATATCTTATCCACCTAATGGTCATATCATTGAAGGGCATTTATGTCTTATCATGTCAGGCTGCTCCCTAGGCTATAAATAGCCGCCCCCTACAACCACTAGTTGGTTGGCTGCTCCGAGAGAACTTGACACTTTGAGCGAAAATCATCAAGTGAGGAAAATCCCAAAACCAAACCCCCACAAACCCAAAGTGATTGAGCATCACTGAAGAAATTGATCCTGAGTGGATCCGACGCTTGTTACCTTTGAAGACTGTGCTTCTTCCAGACGGTTAGGTGTCAAGGTCTAGAGCATCCAAGAGGAATTGTGGATCGCCGAGTGACCAAGTCTGTGAAGGTTTGGAAGTCACCTGAAGACTTACCACGAGTGATTGGACGAGGCCTGCGTGGTCTTAGATCAGGAGAATACCGTGAGGATTGGGTGTCCTGAGTTTGCGGCTTAGAGACTGGGTGTCCGGGACTGTGTGTCCTCGAGTTTAAATACTCACCCGCTCCAACCAGACGTACAACTGAGACATCAGTTGGAACTGGTTTACCAAATCATTGTCTTCACCAACTAACTGATTCTATTTCCTCAACTCTTTCATTTCCTCATGACTGTGTTGAATGTTGTTCATATCTGTGCTTGAAGGCTTTGACTGAAGACTTTCACAAATTCCTCAGTTCAATTTCTTCAGTCTGTTTGTCTTCATCTTGCTATCCTGTGTTTACGCTTTACAGACTGTGTTAGTCTTCATTTCATCATGATGACTATGTTTGTATCCTGTTATGTTTACTTCTGAGTACATATTCCGCTGCAAGTAGTTCTTCGCTAAGGAATTTCCTCACCAGCAAATTCCTCAGTGAAGAATTCATAAAAATCGCCTATTCACCCCCCCCTCTAGTCGATATAACGCACTTTTAGAGAGAGAGAGATAGAGAGAGAGAGAGAGCAGGGGGGCAGGGCCACCGCGCGTGTGAGCGTGCTCACTAGGGTGCTCGGGCGCCGGTGCACGTGCGAGCTGGGGCAAGAGGTGGGAGAAGGAGGAGGGGGACAGGGGTTTAGCGTGTCACAGACACTGAGGCACCTCGTTGGGCACGCTGGGGAGGCCCGAGGTGGCCGGAGGTGCTTGGCAGGGGGCGGCTACAATGTGTGAGCACACTATAGCATGCTCCAGAGCACCCAAATGGCCGGCATGGCCGTTTTCTATGCAATGTGGGCGCGGCCAAAGGTGTCTGGTAGCTCTAGGGGGAAGTAGAGATTGTGGTGGGGGCCTTGGATGCCTTGGATGGCCACTAGAGTGAGGAGAGAGGTGAGAAACAGAGGGAATCTGCTATCAAGGTGGGGGGGGTAAATGGGGGTGTTTCACCCTTCAATCATTAAGCAAAGCCCAGGGGAGAGCTATTGGAGGTGGAAGAGATCTAGGAGGGGCTGTGGTAAAAAGTTGAACTCATGGAGATTAATGGAAGAGGTCAAAGTGGTGTTTTTAGAAAAAAGGCATAAGGTGTTTGTTGCTGGTTTGGGCAAGAAGATGAACTCCTCTTGTCATGAGGATGGATAGGGTCAAATGGCATGAGAAAATAATAGGTTCCACCAAGATTGAGTTCCTTTGGGCAAAGTTGCCAATGCAACTTTTGGAAACCCTAGAAATCAACAGAAATGAGTTTTCCAAGATCTAGTCATGAAAAACTATTCTCCTTGATGCACCACTTGGTGTAGTGTCATCATTTAGGATTTAGAGAATACCCACAAAGTTTGAGAGCAAAAGAAGAAAGTTGACAATGTAAAGTGGTTCAAATTTGATTCTGGACAAAGATGGTTTTGAGGTTTGATCAAGATATCATTTTCTCCAACTTGTGCCATTTGATCAAGATTCATAATTAGACCATTGGAGTATCTGCACCAAGTTTGAGAACATTTGGACATGTTTGGCAATGTAAAGTTGCTCAAACTTCAAAATGGCAGAAATGGTTTTTAGGGGATTTGGTGATGTTATCTTATTCTCCAAGACACGAGGCTTGGCAAGATCATCCAACATGTCATATGTGACATTCTAGAATTTTCTTGGAATTTTCAGAGAATATTTCCTTTGTAAATATTTCAAAAGCTTGAAATCGAGAAAGGGTTTTTGAGGGGTTTGACCAATATTTTGAACATGACCATGTGTTGAAACTCTTATATATGAACAATATATGTCCATTGAGTTTCCCTAAATTTTCACAAATATTTTTAAAGCATTAATATAATTTTAACCTATTAAATACCATTTCTGGTCTAAAGAAAAAGCCTTTAAATAAAATAGCAAAATAACTTTTAAAATTATATTTTTGTGGTTTATGGGAGTCCTATACCTAATAGGAGTCAAACATACTCTTTGAAAGATTTTTCATGCCCTAAATTAAGTACTTGTAGTGCAAACCTAAATTCAGGGGTTTTTTGAAAACTGAATTTAGAAAATACTTTTTGGCAAAATTATTTTTGTAAGAAAATTCTATACTGTACTATACACATGGCATGATCATTGGGCAAGGTTTTGTATCAAGGATAAGGAGTATAAGAGTTGGAGGATTTATTTGATTTTTAGAGCACTTGCAACAACAGACAAAAATCCAATCAAAGCAAAGTCGAAAACACACAAAAGTTTTTGTCAAACCACATTTTGTCATGATTTATTAGCTTAAGTGTTGTGGCATGAAAATCAGGGTGTGACAGACCTACCCCCATTACAAGAATTTTGTCCCCGAGATTCCCAAACTAGGCCCGAAAAGGAGTATGGAAACCTGGATTTAGGGTAGTCTTCACGTCCTCATACTTCTTCTGCTTCTGAGTGGTGCTCCGTTTGAACCTTGAAGTGCTTGATGGTGTAGCTCCGTGTATAGCATTCATCTTGATCCAGGTTGCTAATGGGTAGCTCGTGGTAGGTCAAATTGGGCTAGGGGTCGATGGCTCGATGATCGATGTCCTTGTTAGTGATCGGGCTAGTTAGGAAGTCGGAGACGCTTCTAGATTTGTGTCATGTGGTTAACGTTGCGCACAGTGGGTAACTCAGGTGGTGACCCCAACTGGTACTTGTCTACTCTTTGTCTTGGAATGATCTTAGAGGGGGCGGTAATCTTGGTGTGAGCTTCCTTTTGACATGGAAATGCTTGGTTTCTTCAATACGAGTGGTTTGCAGATACGCGCGGTCTTCTACGAGGAAGTTCACTTCTTCATGATGGGGGTTGGTATAGTTGACAAGAGGAGTTCATATTCTTCATGATGGGGGTTGGTATCGTTCTTCCTCATTGACATGGCGATCTTCAGATGTGCCCTAACCAGCTGAACGGTTCTTCTTCTGTCTTCGGGTAGACAAGTAGGTCACCAATCCAAGTTCTCCCTGAAGTCTCCGTTCATGGGGTACATAAGGTGGGTTGGGGCATTGATGGTGGTCACGGTCGAGTGTTGGCCAAGGTCTTCTCGATCTAGAGCCAAAGCCCAAGGTCAGGATCCGAATATGTTGTGGCTTGGTAGGGCTTAAGGGTTTCAAGGATTCTAGTGTGTGAGTGAACGTTTATCATCCTATCCTTGAGCACAGTTTTTGAGATGCCAATAGTTCTATCCAGCCCTCCAAACAAATCACCATCAAAAGCATCATCTCGTATGTGTCAACTCCAATCAGCACTCATGTTATACATATCCTCATGGCTCCCAAGAGGAGGTCTAACAAAATCATACATGTCAAGTAACCCAAAACCCACATCTATGCAAAATCCAGGGTAGAACATCAAGCTGCTAAGCTTGAATTAAACATCGCAATCCAAGTGCTCAGCTTATTCTTCCAAGGTCCAAGATAGTGCATCTCTATCCTAAGGAAACACGTCATATGCCACTCCAAGATCTTGTTTCCTTCCTACGAATCAACTCCAACATCTCATTAACTTCCATCAAACGCTACGTAATCCATTAATTCTACAAATCCAATGTCTATGGTGTTCCACCCGATCTTCTAATGTCCTATGATCCCCAAGTACTTGAAAGGGCTATCCTTACAATAGTCAGTCCATCAATTCCCATTATCATGGTCAAGTAAACTCCAATGTCAGGCTTATATAGATCCCAAAATCAACTCCGACAGTTAATCCAATCCCATGTCACATGAGAATTCCTACATGTTCCCCAAGTCATTATCGTAATGTCAACTATCTTCTATCAATATCCCCTGGCTAAGTCAAATCCTTACACCTCCAAGAATTTCAGCTTCCGATCATAATTGTCCTACAAAATCCAAGTTACTCAGAGGTAATGAAAGTTATGCTACTCCACTAACATGATCCCACCAAGTTTATCTATCAACATGAAAGCCTCATAATTCACCAAAGTCTCAGATAATTGCTCATGGTCACTCATAAAGTCATTAGTCCTCTATTCCCATATCCTCAAATTGGTCTTCCCTATGGCATCGCCAGTTCTTGTGATATGTTAGGATGATAATGTGCTTGCTCAATTCGTCCGCTAGTTTCATAAGGAACCCAGTGCTGAGCAAGGTTATGGAGGCTTAACTGGTCTCCTGCAATTTGTGGGTTAAGCGCATGGTTAAGGATTCGAGCTGGGGTATCTCGTGATGTCTCGAAGGCTCTAGGGATGAGTTTCTAATATCAAGGGGTAAACATAACTCTACTTGGTTGCACTTGGTCGAGGAGGCTGCAGCAAAAAGTCTTTAGTGGTAGTTGATCACCGAGGTGGAATCATTGGTGCATCTTGTCTTACTAGTCTTCGGTTGATGAGAGAGGTGGGAGGGGAAGTAGCATAGATGGGGGAGGCCTAAAGGGGGTTCTATAGTGCAGGTGCATACAAACGGGTATCAAAAAGGCCACACACAATTTCATTAAGACAAGATAGGTAATATAGTCGCATACATGCTACCTAAGGCAAAAGTGCGACTTATATCGAAACACAAACAGATAAGAACGAGCAACACTCAACATGGTTTAAGGTGAACCATCATATGGACACAACTGCGCATAGGGGGTACACGACTCATCCTACTCTAGGGGTCCTCGGATTCGGTAGTCGTGCTTGCTTCATCACTTTGAGAGAAAGGCGTTCGGTCTCAGCTTCTAGGTTCTCCTAGGTGCCAATGGACATGCGACAATCGGCTGCTTGTTGGGACACATCCTGTTAATATGCCTGAGTTCACCATCCCGTGACATGTGACGGAAGCAAAAGGGTTGCTATTCAGTCTTGGGTATTGTCGTCGGGGACCTGACGATGATCCTCTACGAGGTGGATATGGAAATCCATTCCTATGCGTCTCGTGTGGGGTTTGGTTGCGATCTTTTTGAAGTTCCTTGATTTGTTGCTCCTGATTAGAAATGTGGGCTTGTAGGGAAGTGATTTGTTGTTCTTGCTCGACCACCTTCTTCTTCTCGAGGCAATGGAGGTGTAGAAGTGAAGGGAGATCTTGGCGAGCCTTGAGAAATGCTTCGATAAAGTGGCATAGAAGGTAGTGTCCTGCGTTGACGAAACGGATCTGGTAATTCAGGGTTGGATCCTCGTCTTAAGGGGAAAATCATCACTTGAGTCGGAGCTCCAAATCTTCTTTTGGCAGGTAGGTAGTGGGTGGCATGTTCCTCTTTCATTTCTGGAAGGAGGTCTCGAAGACGGAGGAGCGCTTCATATGCCACTTGCTGAATGGCCAGGTCTCTTGTTGGCATGGGTGGTCCAACGAAGAACCACCCCTGAGGTGAGGTCTTGGCAGGCACAAAAACCTTGGCGTAGAACTCCTTCTTGAACACAACATTTTCCAGTTCATGCAGGCTGTACGTGGGCAGCAAGGGATAGTGGCATTGTTGGAGGCAATCTCTTAAGAGTGATGGAAATCCTGTCGTAAGGAGTCTCAGGGGGGCGACGACCATCTACAAAAGTTGAATAGGAGGTGTCAATACTGAAAATATCATTTAGTTTTTGAGAAACCTCAGAAAAGAGGCAAGGTATAGATGGTTTTGAAAATTTGTTTTATCCTAACTAACGACCATGCTAACTAAGGATTCCTAGAGTCAGGATGGCTCTGATACCAGCTCTAGGGGGACCCCGACTCATAAGTCGTGATCACCGAATGCACGTGTACAATGATCCTAGAGATCAATACTCACTGAACACACAGAAGCTAAATAACAAGAGTCTTACATCCATACATACCGTCTTACACAATTCATGACCATTATGGTCAAGTCTTACATAGATAAAGCCACAAGGGCTGAATAACAATGAACTTAAGCAGCAGGAATCTTCGTTGATAAGTAGAACCCATGCCATCTGCCTTAACCATAAAGGAATTCTGACTGGGAAACGTCCTAGTTCGCATGTTTGTCACCAAGGAACTCTTCCTTGAACTCCTGCAATTCCATGCCCGGACAATTAAATAACCAGTGGCAAGCCAGCGAGTACTTTGAATGTACTTGCCAGCAACCCATGATTGGAACAAGGCACAATAATGCAATGATATAGCACTAAGTAGGTAGTTTGCAGAAAGCTACTTTTGAGTGCAATGACATGATCTATCAACCTGTAAAGTATGCATCATGAGAGTGCAGATATCCATATGAACAAGTTATAGATATCAACATAAGCAGAGCTGGACACAAATCCAACTTGATCATCGTGTCAAGTCATCTGACTTAACCCAAATAGTTTCATCAACAAACCCACACGTGGTTTGTAAAACTCTGGACATAGTTTAAGCAGCACCGCCTAATTGTCCTTGACTGTGGACACGGCTATTCGAATAGTTTTACTCTCTTCAGAGGTTGTGCACTTTATCCACAAGAACCGGGAAGCTTTCATGTCGCCCACGATCTCGCAGTACCTCAAGTACTCGGGGGAAGCACCCGATCACTATGTTTCCCTAGGCGATACAAACATAGGGTCCAGTCGTTGGTACACAACCTTTTTGTATAAGCATCAAGATTTTGGGCCTCAGCCCTTTTTCATTATTACACATACATGCAGGGACCAACGGTGTGTCCGGTGCCCTGTGAAAACAGTCATGGGTGCCTATCCAAGCTCGACTCCGTCTTGAGAGTGACCTCATGTCACCCCCGTCACTAGTAAAGTCGGCACCATGCTAGTATCGGACTAGGTAATTAACAATGCCCATTCCCACAAGGGGTAAAGTGGTTGCACATATTTGGTTCGGATGGTAATCATATCTTAAATATAATCCATCATTTTACACGCACAAATGCTTGCTCTGGTACACCACTTCTTCCTCAAGTGGTGACCTAGTTCAAGATCACCCACGACATTAGGGGGCACCTGGTGGGGTTTTTCAAAAGAATGCAACCCCGAAGGGATCATGGCATACATGCAACATCGTGCATCATTGCCTAGTGTTTTCCATCGCATCCCTAGCACATGGTAGTGATATTAACATGCAAAAACCAATGGGCATGCATCAATGCAATGATACTATCAAGCCCATAATCCAAACATCATCATGCATTGGGAAAGACTTTATCGATGAACAAGACAGGTGTATCATGGTCAAAGGGCTGCTTGCCTGGCTCACCAAAGTCTTTTGGGTTTTGAAGTCTTCTGGTCCAACTCCTTCGTCAGCAACGCAATCTATCGTCGCAAAAGAAACAACGGGAAAATAAGGCAATAATAAAATAGGAAAGTCAAACTGCTCGGAAAAATGTCAACTCATTTTTGTTAAATACTAGGAGGAAAACTAGGAACGAGAAAATCCTTAGTTTTGGATTTGGAGTGGTAGAATATGAGAAGTGGATTTTCAAATAGAGATTTAATTTCTCAAATTTAAATTTAAATTTGAACAGTACGTAAAAGTTTGATGGATATTTATGAAAGATATACTATTAAATAGGTGGGAATATTACAAGGTTTTAGGAGTTAGAGTTATTGCATTTGGATTTATATTTAATCCTGTGGAATTTTTGAAAAATACACAGAAAAAGAAAAGGAGAAAGGGCACTGTGCCACTGGGCCAAAACGGCTGCAGCGCAGCAGGCCCAGAGGAAAGAGGGCGCAGGCGAGCCGGGGCGACCCGCGCGCGCCAGATTCAAACCTGACGAGAGAGCCCCAGGCTCCAGTGAGAGAGAGGGGTGAGGGAGAGGAGAGGCTGACATGCAGGGCCTGCCTTTCATCCCTAACCCCGAGACCAGAGGGCCGGCGAGCTCACCTGTGAAGTTTCCATGTATGGCGGGGTGAGCTGATGGCACCGTTGGACTCGTCGCCGAGTCGCCGTTCGGGTGGATGTGGTCGGCGTCGCCAGAGCTACCTGGTTCGTGGGCGACAAGGAGGCACGGCGGCGGAGCTTCGGGCATCGGCCGTTTGGGTCGATTCCGACTGCAAAAGAGGCGGGAAGAGAGGGGAAGTGGTCTATGGTAAGTGGTGATTTTAGATCGGGGCAGAGGAGGAGCGGGGGAAGCTTGTAACGAGTGGACGACGGCGAGCCGCCGCGGGGCGGAGCTCAAGCTCGAGATCTTTTGGAGAGGAGTGGGAGGTGCAGGGGGTCGATTTGGAGTGTGTGGACGTGAGTGGTGGAGAGGGAGAGGCTCGGGGAGGCCTCTAAATAGGCGGGCGATGGTCCACCGTGGTCCAGTGCGCCAACGAGGTCGTTATCATCGCTACGGGTCACGGGGGCTCACTGCGAGATGTCGGGGGTGCTCGTGGGGTTGGTATAGGGCGAGGGGAGTGAAGATAGAGAGAGTAGGGGGCCAGGGGCACCGCGCATGTGAGCATGCTCGCTGGTGCGGTCGGGCGGCTAGCGCGCGTGCGAGCTAGGGCAAGAGGAGGGAGAAGGAGGAGGGGGACATGGGTTTAGCATGTCGTAGACGCCGAGGCACCTCGTTGGGCGTGCTGGGGATGTCAAAGGTGGCCGGAGGTGCTTGGCAGGGGGCGGCTACAGTGCGGGAGCGCAATATAGCAGGCTCCAGAGAGCCCAAATGGCCGGCATGGCCATTTCTATGCAATGTGGGTGCGGCCAAAGGTGTCCGGTAGCTCTAGGGGGAAGTAGAGATTCTGGGGGAGGTCTTGAATGCCTTGGATGGCACTGGAGTGAGGAGGGAGGTGAGAAACAGAGGGAAGCTGCTGTCAAGGGGGGGGGGGTAAATGGGTTTGTTCACCCTTCACTCATTAAGCAAAGGCTAGGGGAGAGCTACTGGAGGTAGAATAGGTCTAGGAGGGGTTGTAGTAAAAAGTTGAACTCATGGAGATTAGTGGAAGAGGTCAAAGTGGTGTTTTTAGAAAAAAGGAAAAAGGTGTTTGTTGCTGGTTTGGGCAAGAAGATGAAATCATCTTGTCATGAGGCTTGACAGGGTCAAATGACAGGAGAAAATAAGAGGTTCCACCAAGATTGAGTTCATTTGGGCAAAGTTGCCAATGCAACTTTTATAAACCCTAGAAATCAACAGAAATGAGTTTTCCAAGATCTAGTCATGAAAAACTATTCTCCTTGACGCACCACTTGGTGTAGTTTTATCATTTAGGGTTTAGAGCATTCCCACAAAGTTTGAGAGCAAAAGAAGAAAGTTGACAATGTAAAGTTGTTCAAATTTGATTCTGGACAGAGAGGGTTTTGAGGCACTTTCATCAAGATACCATTTTTTCCAACTTGTGTCATTTGGTCTAGATGCATAATTACACCATTGGAGTATCTGCACCAAGTTTGAGTACATTTCAACATGTTCGGCAATGTAAAGTTGCTCAAACTTCAAAATGGACCGAAATGGGTTTTAGGGGATTTGGTGATGTTATCTTCTTCTCCAAGACATGAGGCTTGGCAAGATCATCCAATATGTCATATGTGACAATTTAGAATTTTCTTGGAATTTTTAGATAATATTTTCTTTGTAAATATTTCAACAACTTGAAATATCCAGAAAACGGTTTTTGAGGTGTTTGACCAATATTTTGAACATGACCATGTGTTGAAACTCCTATATATGGACAATATATGTCCACTGGGTTTCCCTAAATTTTCACAAATATTTTTAAAGCATTAAAATAATTTTAACCTATTAAAGACCATTTCTAGCCTAAAGAAAAAGCCTTTAAATAAAATAGCAAAATAACTTTTAAAATTATAATTTTGTGGTTTATGGGAGTCCTATACCTAATAGGAGTCAAACATACTCTTTTAATGATTTTTCGTGGACAAAATTAAGTACTTGTAGTGCAAATCTCAATTCAGGGGTTTTTGGAAAACTAAATTTAGAAAATACTTATTGGCAAAATTATTTTTGTAAGAAAACTCTATACTGTACTATACACATGGCATGATCATTGGGCAAGGTTTCCGCTGCGATGACATACTCAAGACTTGACCATAATGGTCACAATTTGTGTAAAGTGGTATGTATGGATATAAGACTCTTGTTATTCAGCTTCTGTTTGTTCAGTGAGCATTGATCTCTGGGATCACTGTACGCGTGCATTCGGTGATCACGAGTTATGAGTCGGGGTCCCCACATAGCTGGTATCAGAGCCATGCTGACTGTAGGAAGCCTTATTAGCATGATCTTTAGTTAGGGTAAAACTAATTTTCATAACAATCACTAATTTGCAAGACTATATGTACTTCTCTTTCCTTCTGAAGTTTTCCAAAACTAAGATATATCTTCCTTATTGATCTCTTCCCACTTCAAAGCCTTTTTCAAATGGTCGCTAGTACCCTTATGCCCCTGACCACTAGATTCCTTGTAATCCCCGTGGATAACCTAGAAGGAAGACATCTTGCCAAACATTCACTCACATCTTGTGAACACAAGTTTGGTGACACCACGACAAGACAAAAGAGGCCTTCTCAAGGATTGAGGAAACCAAGAGGCTCACATTCGACAATCTCAGAGCATATAAAAACGAGCTGAATCCGGAAAAATGCGTTTTCGGCGTACCAGCCGGAAAGCTGCTAGGCTTCATTGTATCCGGTAGAGGAATTGAAGCGAACCCGGCCAAGATCCGAGCTCTGTCACAGTTGGATATTCCAAAGGACCTCAAACAGATACAAAAACTGACCAGGAGCTTGCCGGGAAGGGGAAGACCCCGGCAAGAGGAGCTTGCCGGGAGGACCAGCCAAGAAACTTGCCGCGATGCACCGCACGTCCCGGCAAGACCCGGCGAACCGGCAAGCTTTCGGGTGCGACAAGATAAACGGCCGCGACAAGGCGCTTGCCGAGGCGAGGCCACCACTCTGCGCCCACGCTCCAGTGCATCCGACGACGTGTCGCCACAAGACCGTTCCTCACGCACGTGGCGGGCGGCTGTGCAGCCAAGCGGTGCGAGGTGGCAAGTGGAGATGACGAGAAGGCCATCGTGGCAAGCGGTGGCGCCCCAAACGGTCGTTTTCTGCACTGTTTGGGCGACCGGACGGGCATTAAATGCCCTTGTCCCCTGCCGTCAGAGTTAGGTAGGGTGCACTGTAGATAGCGGTTGTACCAACCCCTCTTTTTACATTTCTACCCCTGTCTACGTTGCCACCTGTCGGTGACCCCTTTAGCATATAAAAGGAGGCCCATGCGCACGTAGAAGGCGTTCGACTCATTCGAAACTACAACACACCCACGCTCTCGAGCAAGAATAGAATATAAACACAAAGCAGCAGTAGGAGTTTTATCTCTCCGGAGAGCTCCGAAGCTGGGTAAAATCCCTCGCGTGCTTCGCCTCGATCTGCTCTTCGTGCGCCCTCTGCTCCCTGCCGGACCGAGAAGGAGCCCCTGCCCCATAGGTGCTCATTTCCCACGACATATTTGGCGCGCCAGGTAGGGGGCGTCGAGGTTGCGTGAACCTGATCCGGTGTTCGTGCGCGCTACATCATCACCTTCATCGACATGCCGCCGAAGAAGAAGGCTTCGGAGGTGGTTGGTCCGTCTGCATCGATCCCACCGCCACAGGAGCAAACGGGCGGTGGGGTAGACGCCAGCGGAGGAACGGGCGCCGACGGGGGGACTCACATCGTCACCAGATCCAAGGACAAGGCCCCGCAAACTTTAGCGTCCGTGCATGCGCCGCGCCCCTCTCAGGAGGCACGCGATCGACAACGCCATGGTGCTCCTAGCACCGTGCTCGCGTTAGAGCAAGGCCAAGCTGGTGGATCGCGGGACGCTCAAGGCCAACATACACGCCAACATGTTGGCGCGAGCGCAGCACGGTTGCCTGGACGAGATGTTGCTCCTTCTAACACTGTTAGAAGTTTGAGCATATCCCGCTCCTCGCGTCGTTCGCCCCCGCCGCAGAAAACCCCAGAAGAAGCGTTGGCTCGAGCCCAACTTCTACTAGACTACCCTCCAGCACCGGACAAGATCGACGACTGGAGGATCACCATCCAGAGCCTCATCGGCTTCGCCAACGGTGACAAGCCCCGGCAACCAAGCACGTCAAAGCCGCGGCAAGACGCCCAGGCGCAAGCCGGTGGCGACAAGACTGGTGGGGGTGCCACCTGTTGGGGAACGTAGTAATTTCAAAAATTTTCCTACGCACACGCAAGATCATGGTGATGTATAGCAACAAGAGGGGAGAGTGTTGTCCACATACCCTTGTAGACCCGAAGCGGAAGCGATCACAACGTAGAGGAAGTAGTCGTACGTTCTCCTCGCGATCCAACCGATCCCGCGCCGTTACTCGACGCCCCGAGTTCTTGACACACGTACAGCTCGATGACGCCCTCGATCCGATCCAGCCGAGTGTCGAGGGAGAGTTCCACAAGACGACGGCGTGGTGACAATCTTGATGTTTCACGGCGCAGGCTTTCGCCTAAGCTTCGACAGTATAACCGAGGTGGAATATGGTGGAGGGGGCACCGACACGGCTAAGGAACGATCTCACGATCAACTTGTGTGTTCAAGGTGCCCCCTGCCCCGTATATAAAGGAGCCAGGGGGAGGGGCGGCGCCCTAAGGAGGTGCGCCATGGGAGTCCTACTCCCTCTGGGAGTAGGATTCCCCCCCCAATCCTAGTTGGACTAGGATTCCCGGAGGGGGGAAAGAGAGAGAGGGGGCCGGCCCCCTTCTCCTAGTCCTAGTAGGACTAGGGAAGGGGGGGAGGCGCGCGCCCTCCTAGGGCTGCCCCTTCTCCTTTCCACTAAGGCCCATCGAGGCCCATTTACCTCCCGGGGGGTTCCAGAACCTCCGGTACTCCGGTAAATTCCCGTTTTCGCTCGGAACCATTCCGAACTCCAAACATAGGCTTCCAATATATTAATCTTTATGTCTCGACCATTCCGAGACTCCTCGTCATGTCCGTGATCACATCCGGGACTCCGAACTCCTTCGGTACATCAAAATACATAAACTCATAGTAACTGTCATCGAAACCTTAAGCGTGCGGACCCTACGGTTCGAGAACAATGTAGACATGACCTAGAACTATTCACGGTCAATAACCAACAGCGGGACCTGGATGCCCATATTGGTTCCTACATATTCTACGAAGATCTTTGTCGGTCGATCCGCATAACAACATACGTTGTTCCCTTTGTCATCGGTATGTTACTTGCCCGAGATTCGATCGTCGGTATCCAATACCTAGTTCAATCTCGTTACCGCAAGTCTCTTTACTCGTTCCGTAATACATCATCTCACAACTAACTCATTAGTTGTAGTGCTTGCAAGGCTTCAAAGATGTGCATTACCGAGAGGGCCCAGAGATACCTCTCCGACTATCGGAGTGACAAAACCTAATCTCGAATACGCCAACCCAACATCCGCCTTTGGAGACACCTGTAGTACTCCTTTATAATCACCCGATTCGTTGTGACGTTTGGTAGCACCAAAGTGTTCCTCCGCAAACGGGAGTTGCATAATCTCATAGTTACAGAACATGTATATGTCATGGATAAGAGCAGTAGCAACATACTAAACGATCGTGTGCTAAGCTAACGGAATGGGTCATGTCAATCGATCATTCAACTAATGATGTGACCTTGTTAATCAAATAACAACTCCTTGTTCATGGTTAGGAAACATAACCATCTTTGATTAACAAGCTAGTCAAGTAGAGGCATACTAGTGACATTCTGCTTGTCTATATATTCACACATGTATTATGTTTCCGGTTAATACAATTCTAGCATGAATAATAAACATTTATCATGAAATAAGGAAATAAATAATAACTTTATTATTGCCTCTAGGGCATATTTCCTTCAGTCTCCCACTTGCACTAGAGTCAATAATCTAGATCACATCACCATGTGATTAACATCGATAGTTCACATCATCATGTGATTAACACCCATAGTTCACATCGTCATGTGACCAACACCCAAAGGGTTTACTAGATTCATAATCTAGTTCACATCGCTATGTGATTAACACCCAAAGAGTACTAAGGTGTGATCATGTTTTGCTTGTGAGAGAGTCTTAGTCAACGGGTCTTTCACATTCAGATCCGTTATGTATTTTGCAATTTTTCTATGTCTACAATGCTCTGCACGAAGCTACTCTAGCTAATTGCTCCCATTTTCAATATGTATCTAGATCGAGACTTTAGAGTCATCGGATCGTTGTCAAAACTTGCATCGACGTAACCCTTTACTTATTTAACCTTTTGTCACTTCCATAATCGAGAAACATATCCTTATTCCACTAAGGATAATTTTGACCGCTGTCGAAAGGATCTACTCCTAGATCACTATTGTATTCCTTGCGAAACTCGGTGCAGGGTATACAATAGATCAGTACACAAGATGGCATACTTTATAGAAACTATGGCCAAGGCATAGTGAATGACTTTCATTCTCTTTCTATCTTCTGCTGTGGTCGGGTTTTGAGTCTTACTCAATTTCACACCTTGTAACACGTGCAAGAACTCTTTCTTTGATTGTTTCATTTTGAACTACTTCAAAATCTTGTCAAGGTATGTACTCATTGAAAAAACTTATCAAGCATCTTGATCTATCTCTATAGATCTTGATGCTCAATATGTAAGTAGCTTTACCGAGGTCTTTCTTTGAAAAACTCCTTTCAAAACACTTCTTTTATGCTTTGCGTAATAATTCTACATTATTTCCGATCTACAATATGTCATTCACATATACTTATCGAAATGTTTGTAGTGCTCCCACTCACTTTTTAGTAAATACAGGCTTCACCGTAAGTCTCAGATAAAACTATATGCTTTGATCAACTCATCAAAGCGTATATTCCAACTCCGAGATGCTTGCACCAGTCCATAGATGGATCACTGGAGCTTGCACACTTTGTTAGCTCCTTTGGATCGATAAAACCTTCGGTTGCATCATATACAACTCTTCCTCCTAAAACCCATTCAGAATGCAGTTTTACATCCATTTGCCAAATTTCATAAATTGTGGCAATTGCTAACATGATTCGGACAGACTTAAGCATCGCTACAGCTTGAGAAAAACTCATTGTAGTCAACACCTTGAACTTTGTCAAAACCTTTTTGCGACAAGTCGAGCTTTGTAGATAGTAACACTACTATCAGCGTCCGTCTTCCTCTTGAAGATCCATTTATTTTCTATGGCTTGCCGATCATCGGCAACGCCACCAAAGTCCACACTTTGTTCTCATACATGGATCTCATCTCAGATTTCATGGCCTCAAGCCATTTCGCTGAATCTGGGCTCATCATCGCTTCCTCATAGTTCGTGAGGTTCATCATGGTCTAGTTACATGACTTCGAACAGGATTACCGTACCACTTTGGTGCGGATCTCACTCTGGTTTACCTACGAGATTCGGTAGTAACTTGATCGAAGTTACATGATCATCATCATTAGCTTCCTCACTAATTGGTGTAGTAGTCACGAACAGATTTCGTGATGAACTACTTTCAATAAGGGAGAAGGTACAATTACCTTATCAAGTTCTACTTTCCTCCCACTCACTTCTTTCGAGAGAAACTCCTTCTCTAGAAAGGATCCATTTATTAGCAACGAATGTTTTGCCTTCAGATCTGTGATAGAAGGTGTACCCAACAGTTTCCTTTGGGTATTCTATGAAGACGCACTTCTCCGATTTGGGTTCGAGCTTATCAGGATGAAACTTTTTCACATAAGCATCGCAGCCCCAAACTTTAAGAAACGACAACTTTGGTTTCTTGCTAAACCACAGTTCATATAGTGTCGTCTCAACGGATTTAGATGGTGCCCTATTTAACGTGAATGCAGCTGTCTCTAATGCATGATCCCAAAATGATATTGGTAAATCGGTAAGAAACATCATAGATTGTACTATATCCAATAAAGTACGGTTATGACGTTCGGACACACCATTATGATGTGGTGTTCCAGGTGGCATGAATTTGTGAAACTTTTCCACATTGTTTTAATTGAAGACCAAACTCAGAACTCAAATATTCATCTCCACGATCGATCGCAGAAACTTTATTTTCTTGTCACAATGATTTTCTACTTCACTCTGAAATTCTTTGAACATTTCAACTATTTCGCACTTATGTTTCATCAAGTAGATATACCCATATCTGCTCAAATCATCTTGTGAAGGTCGAAAATAACGATACTTGCCACGAGCATCAACACTCATTGGATCGCATACATCGGTATGTATTATTTCCAATAAGTCAAGAGTTTGTTCCATTGTTCCGAGAACGGAGTTTTAGTCATCTTGCCCATGAGGCACGGTTCGCAAGTGCCAAGTGATTCATAATCAAGTGACTCCAAAAGTCCATCGATATGGAGTTTCTTCATGCGCTTTACACGATATGACCTAAACGGCGATTGCCACAAATAAGTTGCACTATCATTATTAACTTTGCATGTTTTGGTTTCAATATTATGAATATGTGTATCACTACGATCGAGATCCCATGAACCATTTTCATTGGGTGTGTAACCATATAAGGTTTTATTCATGTAAATGTAATAACAGTTTATTCTCTTACTTAAATGAATAACCGTATTGCAATAAACATGATCAAATCATATTCATGCTCAACGCAAACACCAAATAACATTTATTTAGGTTCAACACTAATCCCGAAAGTATAGGGAGTGTGCGATGATGATTATATCAATCTTGAAACTACTTTCAACACACATCGTCACTTCACTCTTAACTAGTTTTTGTTTATTCGCAACTCCGTTTGAAGTTACTACTCTTAGCAACCGAACCAGTACCAAATACCGAGGGGTTGCTATAAACACTAGTAAAGCACACATAAAACACCAGTATATCAAATATACCTTTTTTCACTTTGCCATCCTTCTTATCCACCAAATATTTAGGGCGTTCTGCTTCAAAGGACCATTTCCTTTGCGATGTAAGCACTCGGTTTCAGTGCTTTGGTTCAGCTTTGGGTTTCTTCGTGGGAGTGACAACTTGCTTGTCAATCTACTTGAAGTTCCCCTTCTTTCCTTTGCCCTTTTCTTGAAACTAGTGATCTTGTCAACCATCAACACTTGATGTTCTTTCTTGATTTCTACCTTCGTCGATTTCAACATCACGAAGAGCTCGAAATCATTTTCGTCATCCCTTGCATACTATAGTTCATCACGAAGTTCTACTAACTTGGTGATAGTGACTAGAGAATTCATCAATCACTATCTTATCTGGAAGATTAACTCCCACTTGATTCAAGCGATTGAAGTACCCAGACAATCTGAGTACATGCTCACTAGTTGAGCGATTCTCCTCCATCTTTTAGCTATAGAACTTGTTGGAGACTTTCATATCTCTCAACTCGGGTATTTGCTTGAAATATTAACTTCAATTCCTGGAACATCTCATATGGTCCATGATGTTCAAAACATCTTTGAAGTCCCGATTCTAAGCCATAAAGCATGGTGCACAAAACTATCAAGTAGTCATCATCTTGAGCTAGCCAAACGTTCATAACGCCTCGCATCCGCTCCTGCAATAGGTCTGCTCACCTAGCGGTGCATTAAGGACATAATTCTTACATGCAAGAATGAGGATAAACCTCGATCACGGATCAAATCCGCATCATTGCTACTAACATTTTTCAACACAATTTTCTCTAGGAACATATCAAAATAAACATATGAAAACAACAACGCAAGCTATTGATCTTACAACATAATTTGCAAAATACTACCAGGACTAAGTTCATGATAAATTTAAGTTCAATTAATCATATTACTTAAGAACTCCCACTTAGATAGACATCTCTCTAGTCATCTAAGTGATCACGTGACCCAAATCAACTAAACCATAACCGATCATCACGTGAGATGGAGTAGTTTTCAATGGTGAACATCTTATGTTGATCATATCTACTATATGATTCACGCTCGACCTTTCGGTCTCCGTGTTCCGAGGCCATATCTGCATATGCTAGGCTCGTCAAGTATAACCCGAGTATTCTGCGTGTGCAAAACTGGCTTGCACCCGTTGTAGATGGACGTGAAGCTTATCACACCCAATCATCACGTGGTGTGCGGGCACGATTTAACTTTGGCAACGGTGCATACTCAGGGAGAACACTTCTTGATAATTTAGTGAGAGATCATCTTATAATGCTACCGTCAATCAAAGCAAGATAAGATGCATAAAAGATAAACATCACATGCAAATCAATATAAGTGATATGATATGGTCATCATCATCTTGTGCTTCATGATCTCCATCTCTGCAGCACCACCATGATCACCATCGTCACTGGCGCGACACCTTGATCTCCATCGTAGCATCGTTGTCGTCTCGCCAAACTTATGCTTCTACGACTATCGCTACCGCTTAGTGATAAAGTAAAGCATTACAGGGCGATTGCATTGCATACAATAAAGCGACAACCATATGGCTCCTGCCAGTTGCCGATAACTTCGGTTACAAAACATGATCATCTCATACAATAAAATATAGCATCACGTTTTGACCATATCACATCACAACATGCCCTGCAAAAACAAGTTAGACGTCCTCTACTTTGTTGTTGCAAATTTTACGTGGCTGCTACGGGCTTAAGCAAGAACCAGTCTCACCTCGCATCAAAACCACAACGATACTTCGTCAAATAGACTCGTTTAACCTTCTCAAGGACCGGGCGTAGCCACTCAGTTCAACTAAAGTGAGAGAGACAGACACCCACCAGTCACCTTTAAGCAACGAGTGCTCGTGGCGGTGAAACCAGTCTCGCGTAAGCGTCTGGCGTAATGTCGGTGCAGGCCGCTTCATCTCACAATACCGCTGAACCAAAGTATGACATGCTGGTAGGTAGTATGACTTGTATCGCCCACAACTCACTTGTGTTCTACTCGTGCAAAACATCAAACCATAGAAAAACCTAGGCTCGGATGCCACTGTTGGGGAACGTAGTAATTTCAAAAATTTTCCCACGCACACGCAAGATCATGGTGATGTATAGCAACGAGAGGGAGAGTGTTGTCCACATACCCTTGTAGACCCGGCGGAGCGATCACAACGTAGAGGAAGTAGTCGACGTTCTCCTCGCGATCCAACCGATCCCGGCGCCGTTACTCGACGCCCCGAGTTCTTGACACGCGTACAGCTCGATGACGTCCCTCAGACTCGATCCAGCCGAGTGTCGAGGGAGAGTTCCACAAGACGACGGCGTGGTGACAATCTTGATGTTTCACGGCGCGGGGCTTCGCTTAAGCTTCATGACGGTATAACCGAGGTGGAATATGGTGGAGGGGGCACCGCACACGGCTAAGGAACGATCTCACGATCAACTTGTGTGTTCCAAGGTGCCCCCCCCCCGTATATAAAGGAGCCAGGGGAGGGGCGGCGGCCTAAGGAGGTGCGCTGGAGTCCTACTCCTCCGGGAGTAGGATTCCCCAATCCTAGTTGGACTAGGATTCCTGGAGGGAAAGAGAGAGGGGCGGCCCCTTCTCCTAGTCCTAGTAGGACTAGGGAAGGGGGGCCTTAGCCCCTCCTAGGGCTGCCCTTCTCCTTTCCACTAAGGCCCATCGAGGCCCATTTACCTCCCGGGGTTCCGTAACCTCCGGTACTCGAGTAAATTCCGTTTCGCTCGGAACCATTCAACTCCAAACATAGGCTTCCAATATATTAATCTTTATGTCTCGACCATTCGAGACTCCTCGTCATGTCCGTGATCACATCCGGGACTCGAACTCCTTGGTACATCAAAATACATAAACTCATAGTAATCATCATCGAAACCTTAAGCGTGCGGACCCTACGGTTCGAGAACAATGTAGACATGACCTAGAACTATTCACGGTCAATAACCAACAGCGGGACCTGGATGCCCATATTGGTTCCTACATATTCTACGAAGATCTTTGTCGGTCAGACCGCATAACAACATACGTTGTTCCTTTGTCATCGGTATGTTACTTGCCCGAGATTCGATCGTCGGTATCCAATACCTAGTTCAATCTCGTTACGCAAGTCTCTTTACTCGTTCCGTAATACATCATCTCACAACTAACTCATTAGTTGTAGTGCTTGCAAGGCTTCAGTGATGTGCATTACCGAGAGGGCCCAGAGATACCTCTCCGACTATCGGAGTGACAAAACCTAATCTCGAAATCGCCAACCCAACATCTGCCTTTGGAGACACCTGTAGTACTCCTTTATAATCACCCGATTCGTTGTGACGTTTGGTAGCACCAAAGTGTTCCTCCGCAAACGGAGTTGCATAATCTCATAGTTACAGGAACATGTATATGTCATGGATAAGAGCAGTAGCAACATACTAAGCGATCGTGTGCTAAGCTAACGGAATGGGTCATGTCAATCAGATCATTCAACTAATGATGTGACCTTGTTAATCAAATAACAACTCCTTGTTCATGGTTAGGAAACATAACCATCTTTGATTAACAAGCTAGTCAAGTAGAGGCATACTAGTGACATTCATTTGTCTATATATTCACACATGTATTATGTTTCCGGTTAATACAATTCTAGCATGAATAATAAACATTTATCATGAAATAAGGAAATAAATAATAACTTTATTATTGCCTCTAGGGCATATTTCCTTCACCACCACCGTGCACTCCCCGCCCCGAAGGCCAAGATCGCCGACTCGCCGGGCTAACCTCGACACCGACTCCACCGCGTCGTCGGACCCATGAGCTTCGCCCGCGATCAACGCTAAGTTCTCCAAGAACGACGACAAGAAGACGCCAGACTCGCATTGAGCGTCAAGAGAAGCGCCGTCGCGTCGGCCAGACCAGCCGCTAGGGCCACTGTTGATATGCATGCGCCAGGGGAACCAGGCGACTTGCCGTACGCAGTAGGTTGCCCTGCGTTCACTCGTGAGCTGCGACAGGTCCAGTGGCCCAGTACCAAGAACTTCAAGCCAGATGTACCCGAGATGTACGATGGCAGGATACATCCGTCGGTGTTCCTCAGCGTCTACACCATTGCGGTGCAGGCTGCCGGGGGGCGCGACGAGAAGATCCTCGCCAACTACTTCCCGTTGGTTCTCAAGCCCAATGTCAGATCTTGGCTCATGCACTTTCCGGACAACTCCATCTCCTCATGGGCGGATCTGTGCCATCAGTTTGTCAGCGCTTTCACAGGTGGCCACAAGCCCCATGGCCAGGAAAGCGATCTTCATTTGCTCGCCTAGAAGGAAGGAGAACCCCTACGCAAGTTCATACAGAGATTCAGCCAGGTGCAGCGCAACATCCCAGACGTCCACCCTTCCGCGATTATCAGCGCGTTCCATCAGAACGTGCGTAATTGTAGGATGAGGGAGGAGATGGCGATGTGCAAGATTAGAGATGTCAGCGAGCTATATGCTCTGGCCGACAAGTGTGCACGTGCTGAAGAGGGGAGGAAACTCCCTGGAGAGATCGCAGGAGCAGAAGGATCTGACAGTGAGGATGCCGCTCCGGCAAAGAAGAACCGAAGGCGGAATAACAGAAGGAGGAAAGCTAAGGATGTGCTAGTTGTCGAGCAGTTCGGCTACGGAGGTGGCGCCGAGAAGGCCAAAGCTGGCAACTCCGGCGAGGCTGTGGTGGCCGCCGACAAGCGGTGATTTGCTCCGGCAAGCAATCCGCAAGATCCACCGCACCAAGGGCCATGATCTCGAACTGCAAGAAGGTTGAGCAGCTTGTCGAGCTGCAGAAAGCTGAATACGAGCGGCGCGACAAGGAGAAGGCCCAAGAAGGTGGAGGAGGATCCGGCAAGAAGCGTCCCGCCCGGGGAGGACGCCGCGGCAAGGCTAAGCAGCAGCAAGGAGACAGGCCTCCCCGCGGCCGCGACAAGGACGAAGACGAAGACGAAGACGATGAGATGGATAAGGATGAGACCAACGAGCAAGAGTTTCAGAAAGCGACAGAGGTTTTGTGCGTCGACGGCGGTGCTTCTCTCATACCTCGCACCGCCAGCTCAAACAGTGGGTGCGGGAAGTTAATGCAGCAGAACCGTCCGTTGAATCGCGCAAGCCTCTGAAATGGTCCAGCACGCCCATCATCTTCGATGTTGAGGATCACCCTGATCGCATAACTGCGGTCGGGTGCTTGCCGATTTTGGTGTCGCCAACCATCCGCAACCTCAAAGTCACAAAGATGCTGGTTGACGGCGGGGCCGGCTTGAATCTGATCTCTTCTGCGGTGCTCAAGAAGCTCCAGATCCCCGACAGCGAGCTCGAAGAGACTGGTACTTTCCAAGGAATCAATCCGGGAAGGAGCAAGCGGGAAGATCACACCGCCAGGACATTTGGCGCCGAGCTGAACTTCGTGACGAGAAGGTCACCTTTGACGTTGCTGATTTCCCATTGCCTACAATGGGATACTTGGCCGCCCAAATACCTTCGCCAAATTCATGGCAGCCTCTCATTATGCTTACTAACGTGCTCAAGATGCCCGGTCCGATAAGTGTCATTTCGTCCTGGCGACAAGAAAGATGCCCTTATCTGTACCGACAAGATCTACCGGAAGCAGCAGCCGCAGCAGAATGCAAACCACTTGCCACCGAAGCTCCGGGGAAGAAGAAGACCAAGTCCGCAAGAGTAGCTCGATGCCCACTCCAAAGAAGCGCACCTCTTCGAGTGCTGCGCCACCGCCGAGGACGCACCATCGAGCTCCACCGCAAGTGCAAGAAGGCAAAGACAGCTTCACCAGAGACCAAGAAAGTGGCCACCAAGGAGGACGACACCGGTGGTACCTTCACCATCGATGCCACGCTTGACCCTAAATAGGAAAGCGCTCGTTGCTTTCTGCGGGAGAATGTCGATGTGTTTGCATGGCAACCATCTGACATCCCCGGTGTTCCCAGGAAAGTAATTGAGCACCACCTTGCCGTTTGTCCTCATGCGCGGCCCGTCAAGCAGAGAGTTAGGAAGCAAGTAGTGGAACGCCAAGAGTTCATTGCAGAAGAGATCAAGAAGTTGGAAGCAGCAGGCCTGGTCCGAGGAGTACTCCATCCGACGTGGTTAGCCAATCCTGTAGTCGTGCGCAAGGCGAACGGGAAGTGGAGGCTTTGTATTGACTTCACTGATGTTAATAAAGCTTGTCCCAAAGATCCATTTCCCTTGCCGCGCATTGACCAGATTGTCGACTCCACGGCAAGATGTGATTTGCTTTCATTTCTTGATGCATACTCAGGATATAATCAGATCTTCATGGTAGAAGAGGATGAAGAGAAAACCGCATTCATTACTCCATGTGGCACGTACTGCTTTGTGCGGATGCCTTTTGGACTAAAGAATGCTGGTTCAACATTTGCAAGAGTAGTCAGTCATGCTTTTGAGCCACAGTTGCACAGAAATGTGGAAGCTTACATGGATGACATAGTGGTCAAGAGCAAGGACAAAGAAACTCTGATCCAAAATTTAGACGAGACCTTTTCAAATCTGCGCAAGATCAATCTCAAGTTGAACCCCGAGAAGTGCGTGTTTGGAGTCCCTTCCGGCAAGCTTCTCGGGTTCTTTGTATCCCAGAGGGGGATTGAAGCCAATCCCGACAAGATCAAGGCCATTGAGCAGATCGAAGCACCGAAGCGCGTCAAGGATGTGCGAAGGCTTGCCGGCTGCGTTGCTGCTCTCAGTAGGTTCATTTCTAAGTCCGCTGAGCGCGCCCTGCCAATTTTCAAAATCTTGAAAAAGGCAGGTCCAATGAAATGGACTCCGGGAGCGGAGGCTGCGCTGCAGGACTTGAAGAGATACCTGTCCTCCACTCCAATACTTGTCGCACCTAAGCCACAAGAGAAGTTGCTGCTGTATCTAGCGGCAACCAATCAAGTGGTTAGTGCTGCGTTGGTAGCGGAGAGGGAGGCGGATGATGAGCCAGCAACCACGGCAAGCGAGTCCAGCGACAAGCAGGGGGCTTCCCCGACAAGCTCTGGTCCCGACAAGGATGGATCTGTGCAACCACAGGAAGAGAAACAGAAGAAGATGGTGTAGCGCCCAGTTTATTTTGTCAGTTCCCTTCTACAGGGGGCTAGGTCAAGGTACTCTGGTGTGCAGAAGTTGCTCTTCGGCCTTCTCATGGCCTCGGGGAAGCTGCACCATTATTTTCAAGCACATGAAATCACAGTTGTCACTCGCTTTCCGGTGAAAAGGATATTGCAGAATCCAGAAGCAACAGGCAGGATTGTCGAGTGGGCACTGGAACTGTCAAGCTTTGGCCTCAAGTTTGAAAGTACTTCAACTATCCAAAGCCGAGCGTTGGCAGAATTCATAGTAGAGTGGACGCCAACACCTAATGAAGAAACTCCGGAGACGAGCATCCCCGTCAAGGAAGCAAGCAAAGAATGGATCATGTACTTTGATGGTGCCTTCTCGCTGCAAGGCGCCGGCGTAGGTGTGTTACTTGTCGCACCCACTGGAGAGCACCTCAAGTACGTGATCCAGATGCACTTTCCCAAGGAGCAAGCAACAAACAATACTGCAGAGTATGAAGGATTGCTTGCCGGACTCAGGATCGCTGCTGACCTTGGGATCAAGAAGCTCATTGTCAGGGGTGACTCGCAGCTTGTCGTCCGTCAAGTGAATAAAGATTATCAGAGTCCGTTGATGGAAGCCTACATTGATGAAGTGAGGAAGTTAGAAGAGCATTTTGATGGCCTGCAGATGGAACATGTTCCGAGAGCTCAGAACGACATTGCAAATGGCCTGTCAAAATGCGCCGCACTTAAGTTGCCTGTGGAACCAGGGATCTTTGTGCTCAAGTTGACTCAACCATCTGTAACACCATCAACTGGACAGAGCAAGAAGAGGAAGTTGGTTTCCGGTGACTACTTTCCGGCTGAGCTCCCCGAAGCCGCCGCCAAGAAGGTTCCCCGGATCAACACAAAGTGTGCAGAGGGGCAGTCTGCTCCGACAAGCCCTAGGGTTTGTTTCGTTGAAGCAGACGCCCCCGACAAGTTTTGCTCCGGCAATCTTGCCGGGGAACATCAAGCTCCGGCTGAGCCACAGATTCTTGCCGTAGAAGCAGATGTTCCCACAGCAGCATTTGTGCCTTTAACCCTTGTTCTCGAGCCGCAGGCTCCAGCATGGGCGCAGCAGATTGTCCATTTCCTTCAGACAGGAGAACTTCCTGAAGAACAAGAAGAAGCGGAATGAGTAGCCCGGCAATCAAGTATGTATCAGTTTGTCGACGACAAGCTGTACAGAAGAAGATTCAACGGAGTGAAATTGAAGTGTATTCCCCAGGAAGAAGGACAGGAGCTATTGGCGGAGATACATGGAGGCATATGTGGTCACCACATTGGCGCAAGAGCACTTGTTGCAAAGCCTTCCTAAGAAGGTTTCTTTTAACAACAGCCTCCGGATGCAACCGCACAAGTAACCAAGTGTGAAGCGTGCAGTTCCACTCCAAGCAGATACATCAACCAACTCAAGCTCTCCAGACGATCCCTTTATCACCGCCATTTTGGTGCAGGGGCTCGACATCCTCAGCCCCTTTCCCGAGCTGTCGGGGCTTTGAGTACTTATGCGTGGCAATCGACAAGTTCACAAAGTGGCGGAGGTGGAAGCGATGAGGAAGGTGACAAGCACAGTCGCCAGATCAAGTTCTTCGTGTCGATTGTTTGCCGCTTGAGTCCCTAACAGGTCATGACCGATAATGGCACACAATTCACGAAGCCGCACCTTCATGCAAGACGCCCAAGCTCTTGGCGCCAAGATCTGCTTAATTCGCTTGCTCACCCGAGAAGCAACGGTCAAGCGGAGAGGACGACGCTGAAGTGCTGCGCGGCTCAAGACCGTAACTTTCGACAGAGCTACACAAGTCGCGGAAGAAATCGATCGAGGAGCTGCCAGTGGTTCTTTGGTCGATCAGACGACGCCAAACCGAGCCACCGCCGGACACCTTTTGCTCTTGTCTACGGAGCAGCAGGCGCTTCTCCCACGGAACTCATATACGGATCACCTCGAGTGCTCGCTTATGATGAGCTTGAGCAAGAGCAGCTGCGGCAAGATGACGCTACTGCTCCTTGAGGAAGATCGCCTTCGAGCTCTTTGACGAGCTGCTAGCTACCAGCAAGCTTTGCGCCGCTACCATAGCCGCAGTTAAGGCCGAAGCTTCGAGGAAGGCGACCTTGTTCTTGGCGCGTTCAATCCGCCAAGAATTCCAACAAGTTGAAGCCGGTGGGAAGGCCCTTATCGGGTAAAGCGAGTCACTAGGCTCAAGCGCTGTCCGCTTTGAGACCAAGATGGCTTTCCGTGAGCAACTCTGGAACATAGAGCATCTTCGTAAGTTTTACCCATAAGGCGTGGTTGCCGGAACCTGCTGTCCCGGCAACCACCTTTTGTACAAGCCTTGCCGCTGTTGCATGTAACCCTTTGTACAAAGCCGGGCGCAGACCCCGTGCATAAATAAAGATCATATGCCCTGCAAAAATTGTCAAATTTCATGCTTTCTTTTCTTTTGCATGTATTATCTGACACTTTGTGCAGCACCTGCCCCCGGTAAGCAATAACGAGCCTTAAGGCTCCATATCTTTATTTTCTCTTCTTTCTTTTTGTCAAAAAAGAAGGTTCCTTCGCCCACAAGTTCACCGGGGGAGGGGGGGAGGAGAGGATAAAGGTGTGGACCAGGCGTCGTTTAAAGAAGTATGGCCTTGCCGGGACGCAGACGACAGAAAAGCTAAGTTGCCAAAGTTTGAGCACAATCAGTTTAAATTTTTTTAAGTTATCCTCCTTGAACGACCGTGCTTTGTATGGAAAACCTGTGCGCGGAGGAACCAACTCGTGGCTAGTTGCGCCCTTACTTTGTTTCGAGTCCGCTCAACAACGTAAGTGTGCTGCGACTAGTTCCGACAAGGTTTCTTGCCGGAGGCAACACCGCCAAAGAGATGCTTGATGTTCCTTTTCAGCGCATGCAAAGGTGCCCGTGCCGGCAAGTTCCCTAAAAGCATAGGGTAAAAACATACAAGGGAGGGAATCAAGTAAAGGAAATAACATAGCAAGTACTACCCAGAATAAAGTTATATTACAATAAATAACTTGTCGCACTTTAATGGATTGTTCCTGTGACATGTCTGGCAGCGGCAAGAAAAAGGAGAAAAAGGGCGGCCTAATCTACACGATCGCCGTCGACCCTTCTGCCTTCATTTACCTTGTCCACAATGGGTGCGACAAGGGCTTTAAGCTCTGCAAGATCAGCACCTGTCGGCAGCTTCTTGAGAATGTTGGTGAGGTTGAGGGTCGGATTGCGGAAAAGCACCTTCACCAACACCTTCTCCAAGTCTCTGGCACAGATGGCGTGCGACTCGTCAGCCAGCTGCTTTGGGATCCTTTCCCGGAGTTGCTGGAGAGCCGTCACCACACCCTTGAAGAACAAAGTAAGCTTGGCGTTGGGCTGAAGGTTCTCGTCAGTGGAATACCCGAAGCCCGCCAAGTCCAGTTGCGCCAGCTCCTCGTCGATGGTTGCAGCGATGTTGACGAGGCCCTCCGTCTAGAGCTCCACCGTAGCCCTGAAGGTGTTTTGAGTCTCGGCGGCCCTCGTTAGCAGCTCCTCGTTACCCTTGATCTCTTTCTTTAAGTCATCCTCTCGCCTCTTGGCGCCGTCCAGCGTCTCCATCAATGTGGCCAGCTTCAGCTCCAGATCAGCATTTGAGTCCTTGGCGGTGTTCAATTCCTTGACCTTGTCGGCGAGTTGAACTTGCAGATTGCCATGAGCGAGGGCATCCTTCTCGCGTTCGCGCTGGAGCGCGGCAAGCTCTTCATTCTTCCCTTTCATATCAGCCTCCAGCTGCGTCACCTTCACCTCCAACTCCTTCTTGGCGGCCTCGGCAGCCGCGGAAGCGTCCTTCGCCTCCTTGAGCGCCCCGCCAAGTGATTGCTCGCGTGCGGCGAGCTCCTCCTCGTAGCTGTCCAGATTGACTTTCCGCTGCGTCAGTTCACCTTCCCGGGTGGACACCTCCTCATTGGCAAGCCTCTGTTGCTCCTCAGCTTCTGCCTTCTCAAGGATGAAGGCCTTCCGCGCTTCGACAAGCTGCGCCCACTCCTCCGCGATGGACCGGAGGGCCTCTTGGTTGCGGCTCTGGAGCTCCTCCGCATGCTTCTCTATGTCAACTCCCGCCTGCGCGACAAGCGCTTCCCGGGACTCCAGCTTCGCTTGGCGGGCGCGGTAGAGTGACACCAACTTCCGGAGCAACTGCTCCTCCTCGGACTCGCGCCGCTGCTGCTCGGTGCGTCAACCACTGCCAGCCCAGCGGAGGCGAGCACCTCTCCGTCAAAAGATTCTCCCTCGATCGGCGCCCTGGAGCTCGACGCCCAGGGAAGCTTGATGAAGACACCCTCGCCGGCCTTCAAGTAGGCGCCGGGCTGGGGCTCCTCGGGGCCTGGTGCTGCATCAGCGGCGGAGGGGTCGGCGGTCGGTGTAGCGCCTTGCGCTCCTGCACCCTTAGGGTCGTCAGTACGATCGCCGGACCCCTCGCCAGCTCCTGCGCCGGCAGCCTTGGCGGCCTCTTCGCCGGCGGGATCGTCAGCGCCGGCCTCTTCTTCGGTGGCGGCGGCGTCATCAGTGTTGCCGCGTGCATCCTCCTCGCCGGTGGCCTCAGTCTCCATCGGATCTGTGGAAGGGGGATCTGAAGGCAGGAAGAGGACAAAAAAGTCAAGCAAATATCCAAAAAGAAGATCAGAAGAAGAACCCAAGGGAAAATTTCCGACAAGGAGGGTTACCTGTGCTGGGCTCTGTGACCATTGTCACAGCCCTAGAGTTTGATTGCAAGTAGTTGCATAATCATCCATGCATCATCTCTAAATTTATTGGAAACTTGAAATGGGGATGCTTAAACCCTAGCACCAAATGAATTCAACTAGGGTCAAAATAAAATCTTTTTCATTGAACTCAAAATGCCCTCTAAAAATGTTCAACATTTCTGGTTTGAGGTGAAAGCATCTACCAAAAATGGTTTATATTTTTGCAGGACATATTGGGCTCTGAATTAAATCATACTCTATTTGCATTTGGGCATTTAAGTACTATAAAATAATTTAAATGCTCAAATAATCATAAACTAAAATGTTTGCTGTTGGTTATATTTCAAACAGTGGCATTGATCAGTTTCATGATTTTTGGGTTTGGTCTAGTATTTTTAATAAAGTCACAAAGTTGCAGAAAAATAGAAAACAGGAAGGAAATTTTACCTGGCGCCTACCAACCGCTCACTGCTGCCCAGCCAGCTGCCATGCCCAATGAGCTTCTTGGCTCGGCCAGGCAGGCAGGCAAGGTGCTCGGTGGCGAGCACCGCATGGGTGCCACGCACCTGGTCGCCGCCTCGCCGCTCCCCTCGTCCAGCCGCGATGTGGATCGCTCCCCCTCTCTCCCCCGAACCCGTTAGACACCTCCTCTCCACTCCAGCTCCTCCCCCTCGTGCTCCACAGCCATGGCCGACGCCACCGCCGCCGCTCCATCACCGTAGCCACGCTCCCCGCCGTCCGTGCTCCGTCTCGTCGTGTCCAGGAGCTCCGCCGCCATCCTCTTCGTCGAGCTAGCCGAGCCCGAAGGCCGCGTGCCACAAACCACCGCGACGACTTCGCTTGAGTCCGTCCGCCGGAGATCCCTTTCAACGCCGTCGCCGCCTCAGTTCGTCCCCGACCGTGCCGGTTGCCTCTACGAGTGCTCTGTGAGCCTAGCTACCTCCCCTCCCCTTCCTCTCTCGCCCCCGAGCTATGTAGCAACCACACGAAGATCACCCGCACGCGTAGGGTCGAACCATGCACTCCCCGCACCTCACCGCACACCCTAGTTTTGAGTTCACATCCACCCGAACTCCGGCGGCCGGCTAGGTCGTCGCCGGCACCAACTCCGGCAACCCCGACCCCAACTAACTCCACCAAGAGCTGCGGTTTGTCCCCAGCTCCACCTAGATGCCTTCCGCGACCCATTTGGTGGCCGAAACGGCCAAAATCACTTCCGCCATTGGCGTCGGCTCACGGCGGCTAAACGTCAGCGCTGACTTTGACTTTGACCTCGGGTGGGCCCTGGTTGACTCTGTTGAGTCAATGACAGGTGGGGCCCAGCCCTGTTAACTAAACTGGTTTAGTTTTAATTAATTTTTAGCTAAACTAATTATACTGACACCCTGGACCCACAGTCAGGTTTGACCTGGACGTCTCTGTTGACTTGCTAAGGTCAGCATGACATCATGTTGACGCAGTAATCCTTTTCTAGAATTAAAATAAATCCAGAATGATTTATAAATTCCAGAATTTAGTTCAAACTTCTAAAATTCATATAAAATCAACCGTAGCTCCAAATCAAATAAATTATATATGAAAAATGATCAGAAAAATCCAATCTATCCATCTGTACCATTGTCATGCATGTTAGAACAACTTTTGTTCACTGTTTAGGCCAAATCATATAAATGGCATTTAAAGCTTCACATATGAAGTTTGAATTTGAACCTAGGGTTCAAACCAACTTCATTTAATCTTGTTGCTAGTTGCATTAGCTCAAACCACAGCATATTGCCATGTCACACTCATGCATCATATTGTTGCATTGCATTGATTGTGTTCTTTCTCTGTTGCCGGTATTGTTCCCTCTCAGTAGACGATGTTCGACGATGTGATCGATGACACCGATGAAGAACTATATTATCTTCGTAGTGCGTGCAAGCAAAACCCCTTGTTCATTCCGATACAATCCCACTCTCTCGCTCCTGCTCTCTTTTACTGCATTAGGACAACAACGATTCATCATTGCTTGCTGCGGTAGCTGAACCCTTTATCCTTTGCATGACCTGTCATTCCACAAGAATAGATGAAACCCACTAGCATGAGTAGGAGTTGTTTGAGCCTGTTGTGCCTACTCATTCATGCTTGTTTGTCATGCCTGCTCTCGCTCAGAGTTGAGTCAGTCCGATTCATCGAGGATGAATCGAGGTGTGAACATGTCCTCCGTGTGTGAGCTAAGTGTGTGAACACGATTTGGTAAAGGTATCGATGAGAGGCCATGTAGGAGTACATGGTGGGTTGTCTCATTGAAGCCATCCTTAGGAACTGAGTTCGTGTTTGTGATCCATGATTCAGCTACTACCATGCATTGGGCCCCAAATATGACTCCGCTCGACTTCTTATTCACCCTTGTCCTCTGTCCCAGGAGTTGCAAGTAGTTTCTCGTGTTTGTAGTATGTTTGGAGGCCGTCGCAAAGGTCTGACCATAGGGGTGGGCTGTGATGCGGTAGGCACGTGGCTGTAAACCGGGCGCCTGCTTGGTGTCACTAACTCTGTTCACATCGTTTGGGGCTGTGAGCTAAACTTCGGCCGGATCTCCTCATGGATGGAACCCAATAGGCGATAAACCCGACTAGAGACTTGAGTGTTTAGGTAGGTCATGGTTTACACCCACGCCGGCTTTTGCTTGAAGTCATCCGAGCACATGTCGTGTGTGCGGCGCTAAGTGGTGGAAACATGTATGAAGAAGTACACCCTGCAGGTTAATATGATCTATTCAATAGCCGTGTCCGCGTAAAGGACTTCGGGTTGCCTATATCAGTTCATAGACAAGTGAAAGTGGATACTCTAAAATACGCAAGATAAGTGTGAGTGCTATGGATGGCGTTCTCGTGAGGAGACGGAGCGGATCCATAGTGGTGTATTGATATGGTGAATATGTGGACTCGTGCGCCACCTCAAAAGAGTTACTTGCAATGTAGTTTAGGATAGCCACCGAGTCAAAGCTGGCTTGTCGCAGCTTAAACCCCACCATCTCCTTTGTTGATAATGATGCATATGTAGTTAGTTCTGATGTAAGTCTTGTTGGGTACATTTGTACTCACGCTTGCCTATTTTATGTTTTTGCAGAGACTTGATCTCGCTAGTAGTTCCACGTGGACTTCGACGCTTAGCTTGTTACCTCAGCTACGATCTTGTGCCCTCGGCAGATCTCGTAGATAGTCGCTTCTTAGCCTTTTTCATTTATAGTTGTCTCGTACTTTCGGACATGTTAAGTTTACGCGTGTGCTTTGATTTGTATGTTTCAATGTTGGGTCATGAGACCCATGTTTGTAATATCTCGCTCCTCGAGCCTATTGAATAAAATACTTGAGTCGAGAGTCATGTTGTGATGCCATGTTGTATTTGCACATATCGAGCATATTGTATGTATGTTATTGAAATGCTTGGTATGTGTGGGATCCGCTATCTAGTTGTTTATTCATAGTAGCCTCTCTACCGAAATGTCTCCTAGTGTTTCCACCGAGCCATGGTAGCTTGCTACCGCTCCGAACACTTAGGCTGGCCGGCATGTGTCCTTCTTCGCTCTCGTGTCTGTCCTTCGGGAAATGTCACGCTGAGTACCGGAGTCCCGTTAGCCCGCCACAGCCCGGTTTATCGGAGTCCTGCTAGCCCAAAGGCTACATCCCGAACTTACTCGCTGATGACCGACATGTTCGATGCTTTGGTCATGGATGCCTCGTCCTCGTAAGTCTGTGCCACTTTGGGTTTATGACTAGCCATGTCAGCCCGGGCTCCTTATCATATGGATACTAGCGACACTATCATATACGTGTGCCAAAAGGCGCAAACGGTCCCGGTCAAAGGTAAGGCGACACCCGTGGGAATACCGTGCGTGAGGCCGCAAAGTGATATGGGGTGTTACAGGCTAGATCGATGTGACATTGAGTCGGGGTCCTGACAACCATGGGCTCCTCCACCGAAGGTTCACTGGTCCCGTCCCTTGCCGGGGACCTCTCCCTTGCCGGAGGGCGCTCCCTTGTCGGAGAATCGCCCCTTGGCGGCGTAGTCGAACCAGACAGCACCTCTGGAGCGGTTTCTGGTTGCTCCTGATGGGCCTGCTCTACTCCTACACAAGCAAGTCAACAATCGAGATATCAGCAAAGAAAGAGCACCCATGCACGCCCCACAACAGGAAGTGAACAAGTAATTACACTGGGGGCTGTGCTGGGGGCTGCTTCGAGGAGAGGGTGCCGGGTCCGTCAAGGTGGCCTCAGACGTGTCCTCTGCCATCACAGCAGGATCGTCCTTGATGACAACTACGGGGACCTTGGCCCTCTTTGCCGCTCTCTCGGCCAGAGTCCTGAAATGGAACGAAGTTCAGAGGGAAGCAGATCAGACACATGGCAAGAAACAACAAGAAACGAAGAAATACAAATATAACCGGAAGAAAGTCTTACTCCTCCTCCTCTTCTTCCTCCTCGTCGGAGCTGAGTGCGGAAAGGTCGAAGTCCGGTACCCTTTCTGCGTGACGTGGTGGAGGAGTAGGCTCCCTCGGACGCTTGGTGGGAGCTGCAGGAGGATCGGAAGCGGCAGCCCGAGAAGATCCCGCCCCAGTTGTCGGCGCGGCCTGAGATGCTCCCGCGGCAACGGTGCTTGTCGCAGTGGAGCGTGTCCCGCGATGCTGCGACTGTTGGCCTGCTTGCCGCCCTGCTGTATCTCCAGTCCTACGGAGGCGCCTCCTTGGTTGAGCTGGGGGCTGCGCTGGGGGCTCCGCCAGCGGCAAGCTGCTCGAAGACGGCTGGCCGCTGGCGCCCTCGGCGGGCTCGCTCCATTCGGCTTCGGGCTGTCCTTCGCCAACGATCTCCCCGCCAAGGTCCTCTCGGTCGGCAAGGCTTGCCGCCTCGGCCGCCTCGCCTCCTCCAGCAGGAAGCCGACCGCGCATGCGGCGCTGCCGCCGCCTCTTTGGCCCTGGTGGCGATGTACCGCATCTCGTCGTCAGTAGTGTCGTGGGTGAGGAGCCTTTGCTCGTCGGCATGGACTGCTACCTCCACCAATCCGTCAAAGATTTGCCGCACGACGTCGTCGGCGGGCTCCCGCCAAGTTGGGATAATCCCGTGCGAGTCGCACTCCGGCATCATTGCACGGATGCGATCAAGCTGGGAGTTGTTGCATAGTGGGATGACGCCCTGCGGCAGCCTGAACCACTCCGGATGGTTGGGATCGTGCTTGAACAGCTCCTTGAGCATCCTGTCAAGCTCCAAAACAGTGAAGTTAAAATTGAGGCCTGGGCGCAGCCTCATGATATTTGCCAGGCCTCCGAACATCCAGGCGGGCCTCCCTCTCTCCTGAAGAGGGGCGATGCAACGGTGAAGGAAGTCCGCGTCAACGGCCCCTACTGTGAGCCCGGCAAGCTTGAGTCGCAGAATCCGGGTGGTGGCGATCTTCAGCTTGGCGTCGTCCGCCGCCAGAGCGCTCCAGTCGCCGCTGCGCACTACCCGGGTTTGGCGCAAAGTGGTGAATGGCCGCGGATCTGCGTCAGCAATCCAACACCATTCAGCCCTCCACTTGTCCCATTTGCTGCAGAGCTCCCCCTCCAGATACACCTCCTTCTTGCCGGCCCTCGAGATCCAGGAGACCCCGCCAGACAAGGGCTCTCCTTTCTCGATCCGGGGCATGAAATAGTGGCGGAAAAGGGCAACGTTGGGGTGGATTCCGACGAAGTTCTCGCAAAGATGCGCGAAAACCTCCTATGTCAGAACGGCGTTGGGGGTGAAGTCAAGGAGATGGAGCCCGTATGTGTTCATGACATCGCAGAAGAAATCGGAGAAGGGCGGGCAAAGCCCGCAGTGGGAAGAAATGATACCCTTTTGGGCACCGCTTCGAAGTAGAAGCTTCGGCGGAGAGCACCGGCGTGCGCGGATGCGCCCGCGTCTCCGTCGACCAGAAGAGATAGAACTCCTCCCGCAGCGCCTTCGGGGTGAGCTCGGGGGGGAAAAGTGCTCGCTCCTTGCGCAGCGCCTCACGCCGCAGCGCCTCGGACGACTTCGTACTCTTTTCGGTCTTCGGAGCCATGGCGAGGGCAGTGGGGGAGCGCGGAGGCGTTGGTGGCGACGGCGGCGACGGGCGGCGGAGCGCTGCTCTCTTTCGGCTTGGGAAGCGGAGGGGAGCGGCGGAGCTTTCTGAGGAAGAAACTGCAAGTGGCGAAGGTGGGGGAATGGCCCCTGTTTCCTCTGCTTATAAAGAGGAGAGGAGAATGTTACGCCTTTCTTGATTAAAGAATTGCCCACGATCTCTCCCACGACGCCGCGTTTGACGCGTGCCATTACGGGAGGGCGCGGTGGATACGGAGTTAGATTTGGTCTGGACCCAGGCCGCGCGTGCCTGTGCCCTGTTTTGGGCCTGGCCCAACAGCGCTCGGCACCGTGTGTGGCCCAGGCCCGGGGGCTCCTGTCGGTGTACTAAAGTAGGGGTACCTTAGTATCCCGAACTTGTGCACGGGCAGTCGCAGCGTCCCGCGGCAAGGCTTGTCGGGCGTCCGCCAAGATCCTCCGCTACTCCTATTGATGCCATTCAAGAACAAAGTGTTTAACTAAGAAGACAAGACCCCGACAAGAGGAGCTTGCCGGAAGGGCAAGACTTCCGAAGAGGGAGCTTGCCGAGGACCAGCAAAGAAACTTGCCGCGACGCATCAAAGGCCCCGCAAGACCCGCAAACGGCAAGCTTTGGTGTGGCAAGATAAACGTCATGACAAAGGCGCTTGCCGCGGCGAGGCCACCACTCTGCGCCCACTCTCCAGCGCATCCGACGACGTGTCGCCACAAGACTGCTCTCGATGCGTGGCGGGCGGCAGCAGCCAAGCAAAGGCGAGGTGGCAAGTGGAGATGACGAGAAGGCCATCGTGGCAAGCGGTGGCGCCCCAAACGGTCGTTTTCTGCACTGTTTGGGCGACCGGACAGGCATTAAATGCCCTTGTCCCCTGCCGTCAGAGTTAGGTACGGAGCACTGTAGATAGCGGTTGTACCAACCCCTCTTTTTACATTTCTACCCCTGTCTACGTTGCCACCTATTGGTGACCCCTTTAGCCTATAAAAGGAGGCCCATGCGCACGTAGAAGGGGTTCGACTCATTCGAAACTACAACACACCCACGCTCTCGAGCAAGAACAGAATATAAACACAAAGCAGCAGTAGGAGTTTTATCTCTCGAGAGCTCCGGTTGGGTAAAATCCTCGCGTTCGCCGATCTGCTCTTCATGCGCCCTCCGCTCCCTGCCGGACCGAGAAGGGGCCCCTGCCCCATAGGTGCTCGTTTCCCACGACATTCAGTCTATCATCCTCAAACCAACGTTCAAGTGGAACGAAAAAATGGTCTAATAATGAGCGGCATTAAACCCAGACTAGTGCGGTCACTTTTGAAATCTGACACGCACTGGGTAGAGGAGCTCGACTCCGTACTCTGGGGGCTGCGGACAACGCCCAACCGTACTACCGGATTCACTCCATTTTTATGGTATACGGCGCAGAGGCGCTTCGCCTGCGACATTATTCATGACTCACCTAGAGTGCGCATGTATGAAGAAAGAGAAGCCGAGCTGGATCAGCAGGACAGCTTGGGCGCATTGGAGGAAGAACGCGACGTCGCCAAGGCTCGCCTCCGCATTCTATCGCCAGAGCTCAAGATATCAAAGCAGAAAGTACGGGCCTAGACTTAAAAACGCTGGCGAACTAGTTCTACGCCTTCGGATAAGAAAAAGGACAAGCTCAAGCCCAAATGGGAGGGCCCTTCATTATCAATCAAGTCCTCGACCGCGGAGCGATCGCTTATTTAAATGCATCGGACAACCGACTCGAGCCGAACCCATGGAACGCAGCCCGCCTCAAGATTCTATGCCTAGCGCCGACTAAGAGTTCGCTTCTTCCCCGTCCCAAAGTTTTACACTTCAGCCGTCTTTTGTTTCTCTTTCTTCTCTTAACCCTTCTACTAGAAAGCCCTTAGGGGCCTACTTGCGCATTATCCGTGATACACTTGATGTGCCATCCGCACTCATTATACTCAGGGGCTTCTTTACCGAAGCTTAAAAATAAGGGCTTCATGCCCAAAGACATGTGTCAAGCTTCCACATGTACCTTTTATTCACCATTATATGCATCGATATGACTTAAGTTTTGGCCAAGCTGGGTTGCTGGCTCACGTGCTTACCCCCACGCTCCCGATTGTTCGGCTAGGAGGTAAAGGGAGCACCTCTGCGATTGTTACCGCCGGGTCAGCCGGATGTGTACCTCAGACTGGGTGAAGCCGAAAGCTAGCGTTCTTAAGGGAATATTCGGTCGGTGACTTGAAAGATGATTTCTTACCTACTTATTTATCTGCCCCCAGATGTTTTTCTGCTTTTTTTTGGAAGTCCGGACATGCACTTTAGGGCATGCCTCCCAGGGAAAGGAACCCTTAACGGAACTATTCTCCCTGGAAGATGTTTCTTACTAACCATGTAATATAACATAACTAGTTGGGCACTTGTCTGATAAAGCACTAATGACCCCTACGCCTGGTCTCCATGCATACCCTAGTTGTTTCTTAACCGAGAAGGTATTCGGACACACTCCGGACTCTCGGGTCCCGAGGTTGAAGCGAAAAGGTTGGGAAAGACAAACGATCTACAATTCGGCTAGAAGGCATTTCACATGTCATTTTAAAATACATTGTCAAATCGATGACCAGATTCCTCCTCAATCACGCCTAACAAAGTGCTGTCTAATTTACATCCCGTTAGGGAAAATTTAGCGCCAACTCTACTTGGTCAGATACTAACCTCACAGGATCTCCTTCCCATCGTGCCCCATAGGTCCGACCTAGGCCATGTGGTTGGGATCCGCCTTCTTGTACCGCGTCTTCACCATGGCCCAAGCCTCCCTGGCACCTTGGCGGCAGGCCGAAATCTTCCACAAACGGAAGTGCTACCGCACTCCCTGAAGCTTCTCCACAAGCTCCCCAAGGCCTTCGGGTAGGGAGCGGGCTGGCCATAAAGCCTGGACGACGCCACTTATTGCCTGCCGAACTCGTTCGAGCAGCTGGCATAGTTCGGGAAGTTGATCACCCGTCGATACGGGCATCTCCTCCCCAGGACGACCTGTGAGTATACCTACAAGACATATTTTGTCAATTGACTTCCTCGCCGAACTCTTCTTTTCAAAGGAGTTCGCTTAAGCACTTACTATAGATGCCGCGGCGAAGCCGGTGATTCTCCTTAATGGAGCCGGACAGCTCGGCCCGAACACCTTTCAGCTCTTCACCGAGCTGGGCGTGGGCATCCTGGAGCTTGTTCCTTTCTTGCTGAACTCTATTCAGCACCCTCTCGCCGGCTTTCAGCTGGCGCAGTAATACTTGCCTGTCCGGATCTTGTCCGGGAGCACCTGCAATGTCATTATTAGACTTGCGCGCACGCCGCACAGTGCTTATATTTTTCAAAAAGAATGTGTTACCAGGAGGGGTCTCTGTGTTTCCTCCTGCGGCAGCAAGTGCGGCCTCAAGCTGGGTCTTGCACTCTTGCAGCTCCTGAGACAGTTGGGTATTCTTCTCAGTAAGATCCTGCGTTTCAAATGAGCCTTAAATCAGTTAACATAACTACTTTAAGTCTCGGGGGCTACTGGCATATATAGCTATCAAATTCTCTTACCCGTATGTCTTTTACATATTGCTCCGTTTCTCTGGTAAAACCATCTTGAGCAGCACGGAGGTGCGCATCCCCCGCGTTAAAGGCATTCAACGCCTCAGGGGAGAAGCACGTGTCACGAAATACTGTCCGGTGGCGCCTATGGTTCATGGCGCTCTCCACCTCGAGACTTGGTGGCGGACACTGTCAAGATCTTCCGTTGGAGGAGGTCTGCTCGCGCCTTGCGCCGCCCTCCCCCTCCGGACCAGGTCTGGAGCCTGCTGGTAGAGGTTGGATTAGCAACCTCCACGCCTGCAGATCGGGGGCGCTTTTCTCTACAAAATCGTGAGCACTCAAACGCTTCCTAGGGACGTTGCTCCGAATAATGAACTGTGAGCTATACCTTTGCGGCGACGTTTCAGTCCGCGCCGCGCTCCTTTTCCGCCTGCTGGTCCGGACTAGCCTTTGTTGGCAGCCACCGCGGGCTCAGCTTCCCGCCCCGGAGGCGCTTCCTGCAAAGCACCATCGTATGCGAAGGGCAGAGATGAGCGAGGAAGAAACAATGGTGTCGGGACTTCGGTCACAATCACCTGGGAAGCCGGATATAATCTGGGGTAGTCAGCCGTAATGGCGACTAAAGCATTATCCATGCTAAGCTGGTGGAACACCCCGTCGATTAGCTCCACCTTTATGTCCGGATCCTCTTCGGAGGCCGGATCCTGGGATCTCTCTGGATCCTTGGGTTGCGGAGCTGGACTTACCATGTCCTCCACAATCCGACGCAGTTCCTGCGTCAAAGACATAATATAAGAAGCTTAAACTTTGAAAACATGGGTCGGGCCCTTAAAGTGTTCGCTTACCCAACGCCGAGGGTTATTCATGGAGAACCCGTTCAACGGGTTTGTCTAGAGAAAGTCCTCCTTCTCCCCCTTCTACAGGCCGGACAGGATCGTCGCCAGATCCTCGGCCGAATCCGGTCCTTTGCGGCCATGACGGGTGGCGTCGTCTTCCCCGTTGAAATCCCAGATGGGTGGCTCTCAGATCAGCGATGGCTGCACCCCACAGTAATGCATGTTGCCATGACTCCGATCATGGTCAACCCAAATGGGCGATAATCTTATTCGCCCATCGATAATGGACGCCTTGTCTTCCTCCGGTTGGGGGCTCATGGGCGCCAACTAAGGCGTTTTTCAGAGGAGCAATCTTTGAACTCCGGAGGCCGATCCGAACAGGTCCCAGCAGCAGAGCATCTTCTATATAAAACCATTCCGAAGGCCAGTCTTCGGACGCCTTCTTAGGGGTTCCGGATGGATATCCGGTCCCGGCAATGCGCCATATTTCGGTGCCGCCCACTTGGTATATGGACCCCTTGTGAGAACGAGGTACGAGGCAGAACAGCCTCTTCCACAATGCAAAATGGGGCTCGATGCCCAGAAATAGCTCGCAAAGAGCTACGTAACCCGCGATATGCAGGATAAAGGCGGGCGTGGGTGATGGAGCTGGAGTCCGTAGAACTCCAGAGCCCGCTGGTGGAGCGGATGTATAGGAAATCAAGTCCCTTATCGGATAGGGGACGAAGCATCTGTGCGCTCCCTTTGTTGGGAATTGGGGTAGCCTCCGCCTGCTTCCCACCTTGGTAGGTGGCCAACCCGGCTCGAACCGGGACCATGAAGGCCGGAGGAACATATCCCTTTGCTTGAAGCGCCACCAGCTTGTTGTGCGGGACGGAACATCTCCTCCAATCTCCTGGCGGATGGCTGGTTGCGCCAGAAGAGGAGCCGCGTCGACGGTCCATGGTGGAATGGATTTTTGGTCAGAGGTGCTCCGATGAGTACTCGCGGAAGGAAGATGGTGTGACCTGGATCTAGATTCTTGCCTCTCTTATAGGCAGATTATTTGGAAAGCTAGGGGGTAAAACATTAAAGATACCCTGGCTTTTCGCATTCGTGCGACGCGTGGAAGAAAGCCATTATTGGGCGTGGAAGCCAAGAAGCGCAACATTGATAAGGAAGCCGGACACTGTTCGGTAGGTACATGGAACTTGAAGGAGAACCCGCCTTGCAACGCCGAAGACTATATACGCACTGGATTTATCGTCATTGAAGCCTGGTTCGGGGGCTACTGAGGGAGTCCTGGACTAGGGGGTGTCCGGACAGCCGGACTATTATCGTCCGCCGGACTCCAAGGCTACGAAGATACAAGATTGAAGACTCCGTCCCGTGTCCGGATGGGACTTTCCTTGGCGTGGAAGGCAAGCTTGGCGATACGGATATGTAGATCTCCTACCATTGTAACCGACTCTGTGTAACCCTAGCCCTCTCCGATGTCTATATAAACCGGAGGGCCTTAGTCCGTAGGACATAACATCCATTACAACAATCATACCATAGGCTAGCTTTTAGGGTTTAGCCTCCTTGATCTCGTGGTAGATCCACTCTTGTACTACCCATATCATCAATATTAATCAAGCAGGACGTAGGGTTTTACCTCCATCAAGAGGGCCCGAACCTTGGTAAAACATCGTGTCCCTCATTTCCTGTTACCATCCACCTAGACGCACAATTCAGGACCCCCTACCCGAGATCCGCCGGTTTTGACACCGACAATTGCCCTTTCAGGTATTTGCGGATTGTAGGGACTTTAGAAGATCATGCGGAACACCTTAGATATTGGATTTGTAGAATTGATGGATCATGTAGTCGTTGATGGAAGTTAATGGGCCATTGTAGTTGATACATAGGTAGGAAACAAGATTTTTGGATTTGCATACGACGTGTTTCCTTAGGATAGAGATGCACTATCTAGGACCTTGGTAGAATAAGCTGAGCACTTGGATTGCTATGCTTAATTCAAGCTTAGCAGCTTGTATGTTCTATCCATGGATTTTTGCATAGATGTGGGTTTGGGGATAGTTGACATGTATGATTTTGTTAGACCTCCTCTCGGGAGCCATGAGGATATGAATAACATGAGTGATGATTGGAGTTGACACATACGAGATGATGCTTTTGGTGGTACAAGGTGATTTGTTTGGAGGACTGGATAGAACTATTGGCATCTCAGAAACTGTACTCAAGGATAAGATGATAAACGTTCACTCGCACCCTAGAATCCTTGAAACCCTTAAGTGCTACCAAGCCACGACATGGTCAGATCATGACTGAGGGAGTCCTGGATTAAGGGTTCCTCAGACGGCCGGATTATATACAAGGGCTGGACTGTTGGCTGTGAACATACAAGACAGAAGACTTCTTCCCGTGTCCGGATGGGACTCTCCTTGGCATGGAAGGCAAGCTTGGCGATTCTGATATGTAGATTCCTTTCTGTAGGATCGGAAGTATGTCTAGAGGGGGGGGGTGATTAGACTACTTGACAACTTAAAAATTTATCCTTTTGATTAGGGCAAGTTTTTAGCAAGTTCACAATGATAACCAAGTCAAGTATCACCCTACACATGCAATTCTAGAGTTGTGGCAGCGGAAAGTAAATTGCACGTATAGTAAATGAGAGGTGGAGAAGAGCAAACGCAATATGGAGACACGGAGATTTTTTTTCGTGGTTCCGATAGGTGGTGCTATCGTCAATCCACGTTGATGGAGACTTCAACCCACGGAGGGTAACGGCCATGAGAGTCCACGGAGGGCTCCACCCACGAAGGGTCCACGAAGAAGCAACCTTGTCTATGCCATCATGGCTTACGCCCACGGAGGACTAGCCTTACTCGGGGTAGATCTTCACGAAGTAGGCGATCTCCTTGCCCTTACAAACTCCTTGGTTCAACTCCACATCATGACGGAGGCTCCCAAGCGACACCTAACCAATCTAGGAGGCACCACCTCCAAAAGGTAATAGATGGGGTTGGTGATGATGAACTCCTTGCTCTTGTGCTTCAAATGATAATCTCCCCAACACTCAACTCTCCTCACTGATTTTGGCTGTGGTGGAAGAAAGGATTGAGTGGAAAGCAACTTGGGAAGGCTAGAAATCAAGTTTCATATGGTGGGAGTGGAGCAACTTGATCTCAACACAAGGGTAGGTAGTTTTCTTCTCGTAAATGTAAGGTAGGAGTGGTAGTTCTTTCGATGGCTCTCTCCACGAATGAAGAGGAGGTGGAGGGTATTTATAGCCTCCACACAAAATCCAACCGTTACACATTTGACCAATCTCGGTCGGACCGAAGTTGACAACTCGGTGGGACCGAAAGTTCAAATCTTGTGAACGTTGGGATTTTCGAGTGGGACCGAAATACAATCTCGGTTAGTCCGATTCTTCCAAAGTCTAGGGTTTGCCAATCTCGGTGGGACCGACTTTCTCATCTCGGTGACACCGATTTGAGTCTGTAGATTCTGAAGCTTGGCAACACCAATTTCGTATGACCGAGTTTGGAATCGGAAAATCCAAATTCTTAGGGTTTGGCTATATGGTGAGGTGGTTCATCTCGGTGTGGTGGGTTTGGAATCGGTGGGACCGAGATTACTTATGAGTTTATGTTGGAATGAAAGATTGCTGATAGTTTGAGAGATAAATCACTAAGCACTTTAGAGCAACCAGATCATCATCATAACCTCATCCCTTTTAATAGTATTGGCTTTCCTATGGACTCAATGTGATCTTGGATCACTAAACCAAAAATGGAGTCTTGAGCTTTTGCCAATGTTTTCCTTAGCATTTTGAGGGTCCACATCATCGGTCATTGCCATACCCATATCAATGAACTTTCTCAAATATTCTCAAGAAATGATTAGTTCAATGATATATATGTTGTTATTAATTACCAAAACCACCCGGGATTAGTTGCACTTTCAATCTCCCCTTTTGGTAATTGATGACAACATATAGATCAAAGCTTCGACAAATGATATAATCAATGAATAACATCGTCGCTTTGAGAAGTATGTGATAAGCAAGAGCTCCCCCTAAATTTGTGCATTATTTAAGATTTGCGTTTGAATGCAAATGCACAATCGATTAGGATCATGGGTCACTCTTCCATGTCACATACATCTTGGTGGAGCGCACACAAAGATAAGAATGAATAACATGCACCCAATCACCAAGACATGAGTAAGTGATCATACAAGATATGAATGGAATATGATAAGCAATAAGCACACATTAAGCATAGTATGATCAAGCACTCATCAAGATAGAGCAAACGTAGTATCAAACACACGAAATGTCTCAAAGAACTCAAAAGTATCTCAAGGAAAACCGCAAACGAAAGAGCAAAAACGAGCACTCTCTCTCTCGAAGCCTCGAAGCCCAAAAACGAGCACTCTCTCTCTCGAAGCCTCGAAGCCCTATGATCTGTACAATTTCTCCCCCTTTGGCAACAAGTTACCAAAAAGTTCGAAAGGTATAGAGCTAATCGTCACTCGGGACTCTACTGGCGGCTCCTGTCTGCGCCGATGGAGTGGAGATAGCTGCATCTGCAAAAGCTTCTGCTGAAGTCTGTGGAGCTGGAGGAGTGGATACTGGAGCTGGTGCCGGGCCGACGGAGCTGTAGGAGGTGCTTGATGTAGTAGCCTGGGTCTGCCATCGAATAGCAAATGATCTGGGCTTTGTGGGCACTGCAGCAGCTGCTCATAGTCATCCCGACTAGATCATCTTCCATCTCCTCATGAGTTCTGCCTTCTCCTTCTTAGCTTCCTCAATGTCCGCCTCAAGCTTGTTGACGGTGACTGCACTTCATCGACTTGACATCCAGAGCATGGAACTTATCTTCAACTATCCTCTCAAGGCTCTCCCGAGACGCACTATGCTGGCCAGCGTAGCTCAATTCTCCGAGTGGCTTCAAGAAGTTGTTCTCCAACGCTCTTGGGCTTTGCCTTGCTTCCTTCTCAGCTTTAGCTTGTTTGGCAACTTCAGACTTAGCATGTCCTTCGACAGATGTGGGAGCATCCTCACCATCACAACTTCATTATCTTCATGTTCAGGCTGCAGTGGCAAGTGGGGTCTATCCAACAGTAGGTGTCCGTGCCAAACTTGGCATTAATGAGCATCCTGAATATGCGGAGCAAACCCACACGACCTCTTCTCGGTCTGCTGCATGTCCTCTTGATAGTCTCTACTATCGTGTCCATCACCTTAAAAGGTGTCTTCGATCTAGAATGTGCAGCATGTTGATAGAATACCCTCTTATCATGCGGTGGTCTCGACTTGGGCATCAAAGTATGCCTTAGAATGGTGTTGGTGGTTGGGAGACCCGCTCAAGATAATAAACTGATCCAAGCTTCCATATCTCAACATCCTTCTCAGGTACCTCATTGTACATGTTCTTCATAGACTCGTGATTCTTCTTTGGAATGCCATAGACATCAACATCATCATCCTTTGATACTGGTGCATTCAGCAACGCTCTCCATTCTTCAACAGTTGAATGGAATCTCTGCCCTTCTGTCATCCATACAATTCTGCCATCTGGATAGAAGTGTGCGGTGGCATAGAACTGCATGATCATCTCATCATTCCAAGCAGTCAATTTCTGACCAACAAACTCTGCAATCCCACAAGCAGTGAAGCTCTCATGCACATGTGGGAAATAGTCTCTGTGCTCTTCACTTGTCGATGTAATCCCAGTCTACATATCTCGTGTCAAGAATAATTGGCTTCTTGTCCATGAGCACTGCCTCATAGAAATCTTGTTGCTCTCTCGTGTGGAACCTTGGGTCAACAGCTGTCCTTCTCCGGTGGCATATGGATCAACTTGCCTCCATAGCCTCGAGTCCTTTATCCTTCCTTTCCTTCATATTTTCAGCTCGAGGATGAGCATCATTATGAACTGCAGTTTACATCGAGCTTTAGCAAAACATGAGCCTCATCATCGATTCTCTGGTGGCACATTGTCCTTCTTCTTCTCTCAAGCGGTATGTTCCTCACAGTTTTCTTTGGCTTGGCAGCAGGTTTGGCTTGGGCTGCCTTTTGCTGAGCTGATGGCTTAGCTTTGTGGGTGCTCCTGCCTCGATGGCATCTCCCATCAACTTCGCTTCGAGGAGGCTGGGTGCTTCCTCATCTGAATCATCATCATCGCCTTCTTCATGAACTAGCCTCTTCCTCTTGGAAGTTTTCTTGATCTTGCTCGAGGTTTCTTCCCATGCTCGCTTTTGCAGTGTGGATTTCTTCACCTTGCTGGTGCCTTTCTTTGATCTGTTGCCCTTGATAGCCCTTTTGGCAACCACTTGCCTTTTGGCTTAGAAGTTATCTCCTCATCTGCAACAAAGTCGAGTCTTCCTCATCGAATTCCTCTTCTTCCAGCCCCGTGGCAGCCGCAGCAGTCCACTTGGAGTGCTTCTCTCCATCATCTGAAAACTGCTTGCTTGGGACTTGTCACCGCCTCGGAATCTCAACTGGTAATTCAGACCTGTTCTGGCTGTCACTTGCATCAGACATGACTGACAACCTGTGAATAGAGTAGGTATAGGCAGAATAGAAGAGTTATCACAAACTGCAGAGGATTTTGCAAAAAGAATGAGTTCAAACTTTAGTCTTAGGTTTTCACAGAATACATTTCGGTCTGACCGAGTCTAAAAATTCGGTGAATCCGAAGTGTCTAAACCTAACCGTACACTCCACTTTCGGTTGGACCGAAATGGGTTTCGGTCTGGCCGAGAGCACTAGGGTTTCACTAAATCCTCACTTCGGTTTACCGATTTGCACAACTCGGTTTAACCGAAAAGTGCAAAGGTAATGACCAGAGGCCAAATCGGTCATCCGAGAATGTAGAATCGGTCACACCGAGATGTGTTCGGCGGAAACCTAACCCTAAAATTTTCACTCGAATTTTGTTCTATGATCTAATCTGCTGGATAGGAAGATTTCAATCTTGGCAAGAAACTAGGCAAAACCTATCGTGCATAGAATCAGCGGTTGGAGCACGAGAGGGATGAAACTCACCCAATCTGGTGGAGCTTCACAATGGCGGCAACGGCGTGATGAGATTGTCCGCTGACGGCGATGGAGACCCATGCGAGGGCGCATGGTGATGGCGGAGACGATCCGGAGACCACGGCGACGGCAGCGAAGGGTTTGAGGGCGGGCGTTTGAAGAAGTAATCAGCACGCTGTCCTCGGGTATATATACCTTCGGTTGTCGGTGGGACCGAGTTTGAAAACTTCGGTGGGACCGAGATGGTTAATCGCGATTACTCACTTCGTCACGCCGAATTTGTAACTCGGTTTCACCGAGGTGAAAACCTAGATCAATCCAAGTGATTTCGATGCTGTCCGATTTGAGTATATCGGTTTGACCGAAAGTACTTAGAAGGTTTTGGAAGTTAGGCTTTTGACGGATCGGTGGCTCAGTGCTCCTCACTCGGTCTCGTCCAAAAAGTCTTGTTCAAAGTTTGTGATATAAGCATGAATAGAGTTTGAGACAAGAAAGCATAGATAGCTAGGGGAGGAACTTAGGCATTCTTGTCCATCCATTTGGTCAAAAGAAAAAAACCAAAAGACCAAAGCAACAAATGGATGTCCTCGAATGGATAAAATCATGCATCCAACATGCTCACACAATAAGATAGCAAATGAAATATGTGTCAAACATGCACAAACAAAACACTAACAGCTAGCACACAATTTGGCGATGACTAGGTCATCTATATATGAGTATATTGACTTAGGAGTCAAATGAGAACATTTGATCATAGGTCATACTCATCGCTTAAGCACAAGTGGGGTTACCACTTTTCCATAAAGCATTAATGTGTTCACATCATTAGAAGATGCTTTAGCTCAATTTCTTTAGAGCAAAGCTCCCCTTGATGTGAGAACCCTTTTAAAGGGTCAAACTAACCTTGGGTTGTCGTTGAAGACTTCATGTAGATGTTGAAGATGTGGATGCTCAATGTTGATGAAGATCATCAAGAGTTGGGAGCAATCCTTTGATTCGGGCACTTTCAATACCTACATGGGTTAGTCCCACAAGGAACAAACAAAAATATCCATGGACATAGATTGAAGTACACAATAGATGATGTCCATGAAAGCAATGATTACCTTGTCCCTTGACTTACCAACATGAGGGTTTGTGACTCCATGAACTAGTGCAAGATGTGGAAGTTGATTGCACAAGTCCTTGCCAAAATGAATGTGAGTGAAGTATATTGGCGGAGTCACCCTCAAGAACTCTCTAGTTCTTCTTCTTCGATCCACATCATCTTGATGGGAATCCTTGGGGTAGTAGTTGAGCTTGTCAAGTAGAACTTGAAGTTGCCTTGGGAACCCACTTGACCATGGCCTTGGGTGCTTCAATAAATGCATCAATCTCCTCTTGAAGCTTGTCCTTGCCTTTTAGCTTGTGGTCTTGTGGTGGAAGGTCATCTTGAGCTTGTTCCACATTGGAAGAAGTAGGATCATACTTCTCCTCTTGAGAAACAAACTTTGGAGTGGGATATTGACCTTCTTCCCATTCAACACCCTCGGCGTTGAACTTTCGCTCAAAACCAATTCCTTGATTCTTCCGTGTCTTCCTTGCTTGCGAACAATTTCCTCAAAGCTCTTGCTTCCGCAAGACTCTTGTAGACACCTTTCTCTATAATCCCTTTCAATAGACTATTTTCTTGCTCAAGTGAAACTTGGCTTGAAACATTGTTAGTGGAATCAAGAGAATTACTAGAAGTAACAACATTTGATTTAGCATGATTATTGTTACTACTAGATGAAGAATTTTCTTATGCTTGTCATGCTTAGTTTTGATAGGTGGCAAGAAATTAGACAAGAGAAGTCGTTTGGCAAGATATGAAGAACTCTTCTTTCGAAGATCGTCATTGATAGCTTTTAGAAACTCATGTTCTTGCTCTAGATTGAGCTTCTCGAAGCGTAGCTTCTCATGAGATCTTAGGAGCTCTCTATGATCTTCTTGAGTTGTTTCATGAGCTAACTTAAGAGTGTTTAGTTCTTTAGTTAGACGCTCAATCTCCTTCATAGCATTGTCATTCGACTCTTCTCGACTATAAAGACTACTAGCATGTTCATCATTACTAAGCTCACTAGATTTATCATGTAAAAGCTCATCTTCACCAAGCAAGTCATCCTCATCACTATCAAAGTCAATAAACTCAGGGTGTGATACCTTGGGGCCTTTTGCCATGAAGCATCTTCCAATTCCCTCATTTGGTGAATCAAATATGTCATAGGAGTTGGAGTTGGAGGACACGAGAGCAAGACCGCAACACCTTCATCTTGATCAGATTCGGAGTTGGAGTGATAGCTTCTTTCGAGTGATTGTCGGAGTCGGAGCCGAAACCCATTCACCAACATGAGCTTGATGTTTTCTTCTTGTGTAGCTCCTTGATGACTTGTCTTTCCTTTCCGAATCCTTGCTTCTCCGAGAGGATCTTCGCTCATAACGATCATCTCTACTCCTTCTCTCTTTTCGAGGCGACTCTTCTCTTGAGCTTCTTCTTCTTGGAGATTCTTCTCTTCTCTTGTGGTGAGTCGAACACTCATTTGAGTAGTGTCCGGTCTTCCACAATTGTAGCAGCTTCGATCACGACTAGAAGATCTCTTTTCATCATATGATCTAGACTTTGAGCTTCTTTCCTTGCTTCTACTCTTGTAGAATTTGTTGAAGTTCTTCACCATTAGGCTTATCTCTTCATTGGAAACTAGCTTGTCACTTGAGGTTGTGGGAGCTTCAACTGCAGCTTTGTAAGCACCACTTGACTTGTTGTGAAGCTCTTCCTTATCTTTAAGTGTCATCTCATGAGCAACAATCCTTCCAATGACTTCGTAGGCTTGAGATCTTTGTAGTTTGGCATCATTTGGATCAAAGTGCACACGGTGTCATACTTTCCATCCAAAGCTCGAGAATCTTCTTGATGATGAATCGGTCGGTCATTTCTTCACTTCCTAAGCCTGCCATCTCATTGGTGATGAGAGCAAGCCTAGAGTACATTTCAGCGACTCTTCACCTTCCTTCATCTTGAACTTGTCAAGTCGACCTTGAAGAACATCTAGCTTTGATTCCTTCACGGACTCGGTACCTTCGTGCATTTCACCAAAGTATCCCAAATCTCTTTTGCATTCTCAAGACGGCTGATCTTGTTGAACTCCTCGACACAAAGCATTGAAGAGAATGTCACAAGCTTGAGCATTGTTACAGAACATCCGCAACTCATCTGCAGAGCTTCGCGATCCGAACTTTTCCTTCCTCAAGAACTCACCTTGCAAGCCAACACAAATAATGCCCCATGCGGCGGGGTTATGTCCAAGAATATGCATTTTCATTTTATGCTTCCAACTAGCAAAGTTTGAACCATCAAAGTAAGGACCTCTCGGAAATTACCTCACTAGACGCCATACTCTCCTAGGTTGTGAAACCAAGCTTATGGAGTCCAATGCAATGGAAACCAATCCAATGGAGACCAAAGCTCGATACCACTTGTAGGATCGGAAGTATGTCTAGAGGGGGGGTGATTAGACTACTTGACAACTTAAAAATTTATCCTTTTGATTAGGGCAAGTTTTTAGCAAGTTCACAATGATAACCAAGTCAAGTATCACCCTACACATGCAATTCTAGAGTTGTGGCAGCGGAAAGTAAATTGCACGATAGTAAATGAGAGGTGGAGAAGAGCAAACGCAATTTGGAGACACGGAGATTTTTTTCGTGGTTCCGATAGGTGGTGCTATCGTCAATCCACGTTGATGGAGACTTCAACCCACGGAGGGTAACGGCTGCGAGAGTCCACGGAGGGCTCCACCCACGAAGGGTACACGAAGAAGCAACCTTGTCTATGCCATCATGGCTTACGCCCATGGAGGACTAGCCTTACTCGGGTAGATCTTCACGAAGTAGGCGATCTCCTTGCCCTTACAAACTCCTTGGTTCAACTCCACATCATGACGGAGGCTCCCAAGCGACACCTAACCAATCTAGGAGGCACCACCTCCAAAAGGTAATAGATGGGGTTGGTGATGATGAACTCCTTGCTCTTGTGCTTCAAATGATAATCTCCCCAACACTCAACTCTCCTCACCGATTTTGCTGTGGTGGAAGAAAGGATTGAGTGGAAAGCAACTTGGGAAGGCTAGAAATCAAGTTTCATATGGTGGGAGTGGAGCAACTTGATCTCAACACAAGGGTAGGTAGTTTTCTTCTCGAAATGTAAGGTAGGAGTGGTAGTTCTTTCGATGGCTCTCTCCACGAATGAAGAGGAGGTGGAGGGTATTTATAGCCTCCACACAAAATCCAACCGTTACACACATTTGACCAATCTCGGTCGGACCGAAGTTGACAACTCGGTGGGACCGAAAGTTCAAATCTTGTGAACGTTGGGATTTTCAGTGGGACCGAAAATACAATCTCGGTTAGTCCGATTCTTCCAAAGTCTAGGGTTTGCCAATCTCGGTGGGACCGACTTTCTCATCTCGGTGACACCGATTTGAGTACGTAGGTTCTGAAGCTTGGCAACACCAATTTCGTATGACCGAGTTTGGAATCGGAAAATCCGAAATTCTTAGGGTTTGGCTATATGGTGAGGTGGTTCATCTCGGTGTGATCGGGTTTGGAATCGGTGGGACCGAGATTACTTATGAGTTTATGTTGGAATGAAAGATTGCTGATAGTTTGAGAGATAAATCACTAAGCACTTTAGAGCAACCAGATCATCATCATAACCTCATCCCCTTTTAATAGTATTGGCTTTCCTATGGACTCAATGTGATCTTGGATCACTAAACCAAAAATGAAGTCTAGAGCTTTTTGCCAATGTTTTCCTTAGCATTTTGAGGGGTCCACATCATCAGTCATTGCCATACCCATATCACTGAACTTTCTGAAATATTCTTAAGAAATGATTAGTTCAATGATATATATGTTGTTATTAATTACCAAAACCACCCGGGGATTAGTTGCACTTTCACTTTCTCTGTAACCGACCTTGTACAACCCTAGTGCCCTCCGGTGTCTATATAAACCGGAGGGTTTAGTCCTTAGGGCAGAATCATAATCCCATAGGCTAGACTTCGAGGGTTTAGCCATTATGATCTCGTGGTAGATCAACTCTTGTAATACTCGTATTCATCAAGATCAATCAAGCAGGAAGTATGGTATTACCTCCATAGAGAGGGCCCGAACCTGGGTAAACATCGTGTCCCCCGTCTCCTATTACCATCGACCTACCCGAGATCCGCTGGTTCTGGACCCCCTACCCCAGATCCGCCGGTTTTGACACCGACATTGGTGCTTTCATTGAGAGTTCCACTGTGACATCAAAGACAGGATTGATGGATCGCCTTGTTATCAAGGACAACATCACCTCCGGAGGAGCCCTGGCCTCAGGCCAAACCCTCCGGCTCGGCGGCTTCACCATGGCCTCCCGTTCGGCCGTCGCGCCGACGATGACTTCTCAGGTCGTCGAAAATCGCCTCCGCATCAACTCATAATACTCCAAGCAGATGGATCCGATGGAGTTATCATCTTTAAACGAACTCCTGGATCGCATCGCCGCCTTGGGAGTTGCTACAGACTACGATTGGATTGGGCTTAAACCCAATCAGAGAGAAATAGAATCTCCACCGATCGCCCATCAGATAGCGGTAGTAGAGGAGCAGCACAAGAACTCTTCCTCTATATTGAGGACAAACTATGTCAGAGTTTCGAAGCTCACAGAGCCGGACACCCGCCCGCGGGAAAACCTGCCCCGTACTCCGAACTTAGGGTCGGTCTATGGGCCGGAAAAATTGGTTGATGTCCCAGAGCCCGAACTCTTAAGATTGGAAGTTTCTCAAACCACGGATCAAAGATTGGGTCAGGGTTCGGATTTAAAAACACCCACACACCCAGATACAAGCGATCTTATCCACATCAGACAGCAGTCCCAAGAAACGGTCCATCACTTTTGGGCCAAATTCCTCCTTGCAACAGACAAGATCAAAGACTGCCGCGATGAAGACACAATCTCATTATTCTGCAAAACTTGCATGGATGAGGGAATCCTCAATGCAATCAACCGCCATCAAGTATCACACTTCGATGACTTGGCAACCATAGTACAAAAGTACTGCGCAATGGAAAGCGCATGGAAAACTCAGGCAGCCTCTTCGGAGCCACTCGTTTCCACTCAACCCCTCGTCCGGACAAAAAGGATGCGCCCTCGTCGGTCGCCTCATCCAATACCAAAAAAATCGAAGCCCAATACGGGGCGCGGAACCATTCTGGAGGGATGGCTCGATAGGCCATGCAAAATACACACAACACCGGATACCGTACCAACCCATAGCATTAGAGCATGTTGGATATTCCGGCAAGTGGCCAAGAGCGGCGAGGATCTCCTCACCAAAAATACCGCAGAGCAACATCCCACGGAAGACAACAACCCTACAGTATTAACGGTCTTCGAGACTCTCGCCTCAAACAATAGGCGCAAAAGGGCACTCCGCAGCCTCGTTGAAGTCTGCCAAGTTACAGCAATAAACCCCTGGAACGACACGGCCATAACTTTCAACGCCAATGATGAACCAAAATTCAGAACAGTCCGAGCACCAGCCGCATTGGTCCTCAGTCCGATCGTGGAGGGCTTTCGGCTTACCAAAGTTCTCATGGACGACGACAGCGGACTAAACCTCATTTACGAGGAAACTCTCAACAAAATTGAAATAGACAGGAGCCGCATTGAGCAAAGTAACACGACCTTCCGGGGAATCATTCCCAGTCGGGAGGCGCGGTGCGCAGGAAAAATCACACTCGATGTGGTATTCGGCATGACGGAGAATTACCGGTCCGAAGAGATAACCTTTCAAGTGGCCCCATTCAATAGTGGATATCACGCCTTATTAGGGCGAGATGCATTCACATGCTTCCAAGCTATACCCCATTACGGGTACATGAAGCTCAAGATGCCCGGGCCCAACAATATTATCACTCTTGCCAGTGATCCGGACATAGCACTCCGCTCCGAAAAAAAAACTGCAGCCCTGGCCCTTGAGGCATTGTCTGAAGCCCTCACGGCCGAAGAACTAACCACATTTTGCTCAACGGTGGATTGGGACGACATTATCCTGGACAAGCGACCCAAATCCACCTCCTTTAAACCAGCAGACGAAATAGTCAAATTCCAAGTCCACCTGACGGATCCCAAGAAGACAGCATCCATCGGGGCACAACTGGACCCAACGGTTGACGCCAGACTACGAAAGCGCCTCTCTGGCAGCGGGACGATATTTTCCTGGCACCCTTCTGATATGCCAAGGATCCCACGCAGGCTGGCCGAACACAACCTCAATATATTGACGGGATATAAGCCAGTCAAGCAAACACTGCGACGCTTTTCAGAACACAAATGACAAGCTATGGGGGAGGAGCTAGCCAAGTTACTTGAGGCCGGATATCAGAGAAATAAAACACCCGGACTGGCTAGCAAATCTGTTGATGGTACCAAAGAAGGATAAATCATGGTGCCTATGTGTCGATTTCAAAGACCTCAACAAGGCCTGTCCTAAAGATCCCTTCCCCCTCCCACGCATCGATCAGATTATCGATGCTACCGCAGGACACGACTCATTGTGTTTCCTCGACGCATACTCCGGATACCATCAAATCAAGATGATGGAGTCCGATCAAGACACAACGACATTTATCACCCCATACGGGCCTTTCTGCTTCAACACTATGCCCTTCGGGCTCAAAAATGCTGGCGCCACCTACCATCGCATGATTCAAACATGCCTGGAGAAACAAATCGGCAAGACAGTTGAAGCATATGTGGGTTACGTAGTCATCAAAACTGGACACGTCGAGTCATTAATAGACGATCTGTATCTCACATTTGACAACCACCGAACATATGACATCAAGCTCAATACGGAAAAGTGTGTTTTCGGCGTTCCCACTGGAAAACTTTTGGGCTTCATCGTTTCCAATAGAGGAATTGAAGCAAACCTAGCTAAAATCCGAGCTTTGTCATAGTTGGCTACGCCAACAGACCTCAAACAAGTCCAAAAATTATCCAGATGTGTGGCAGCTTTAAGACGCTCTATCTCCTGACAAGGAAAAAAGGCATTGCCGCTCTATCGCCTTCTCCGATGAACCGGTCACTTCGAGTGGACGGACGCGACAACGGCCGGATTTTAAGAAATAAAGGATCTCCTAGCAAGCAACCCCATCCTGGCCACGCCAAATGTCGGCGAACCCATGTTATTATAAATATCGACCACACACCAAGTCGTAAGTGCGATGCTCGTCATCGAACGAGATTAGGACAGACACAAATTCCCGCTTCAGAAGCCGGTATACTACGTATCCACTGTCCTCACACCATGCAAATCCCGACACCCTCATTACCAAAAAATAGCATACACGGTCTTCATGGCATCCCGGAAGCTATGACACTACTTTCAAGAATGCTCAATAACGGTGGCCTCCTAGGTACCACTCAATGACATAATAAACAACCGCGACGCCACCGGCCGGATTGCCAAGTGGGCCATTGAGCTCATCCCATTCGGCATAACATACAAACTGCGCCGGGCCATTAAATCTCAAGTACTGGCTGACTTTGTCACCGAATGGACAGAGGCCGAGCTCCCTAAAGAGTACGGCACATATTCCAACTAGGTCATGCACTTCGACGGCTCCAAAATGTCGGCAGGCCTAGGGGCAGGCATTGTCTTAACATACCCCACTGAAGATACAGTTCAGTACGTACTCCAAATATTATACATAGACTCCAACAATGCAGCCGAATATGAGGCCTTGTTGCATGGTCTTTGAATGGCTGTCTCCATGGGCATACAATGCCTAGAAGTGTGGGCGGATTCAAACCTTGCAAAATCCCAAATAAATGGAGATTTTTACACTAAATATCCGAAGATAGCGGTTTACCGTAACGCCATTCTCAAAATGTCAGCTCACTTTGAGGGGCTCGAGTTTCACCATGTGGCTAGAGAAAGTAATCAAGCGGTGGATGTCCTTGCCAAGCGCGACCCCGTCCCACCTAACATCTTTTTGGAAAGGCTTTTTAAGCCATACGTGGTGTGGCAAGAGGAGAACGGCAACACAAATTGGGACCTGACTATAACCCTAGATTTCGAACACACTAACATCATCGAGGGCTCAGCCACCGAAATCACAGCGTCGACCCATCTTATTATGGCAGTCATTGCCCCATGGACCGAACCCTTCTTGGCCTACCTTAATTGGAGAGAACTCCCTGAGGATCAAAATGAGGCACGCTGCATTGTGCGGCGCTCTAAAGCCTACAAGGTTCACAAGGGAGAACTCTACAAGTAAAGCGCTACCGGAGTGCTTCAAAGATGCAACTCTTGGATGAAATTCATGCCGGTCTCGATGGGCACCACGCCGCGGCTCGGGCCCTTGTAAGCAAGGCCTTCCGTATAGGTTTCTATTGGCTGACGGCCCGAGCAGACGCACAGGACCTTGTCCAACATTGCGTCGGATGCTAGCTTTTCGCCAACCAAAGCCATATGCCACCCACCGCTCTACAAACAATCCCCATCACTTGGCCTTTTGCGGTTTGGGGGCTTGATATGGTCGGACCCCTTAAAGGAGCAAGCCATAAGAAAAAATATCTGTTGGTCATGGTGGATAAATTCACTAAGTGGATAGAGGCCAAACCAGTTAAAACAGCCGAAGCTGGACCAGTGATAGACTTCATATCCGGTGTTGTGCACTGCTACGTTGTTCCACACAGCATCATCACCAATAATGGCTCCAATTTCACAGCCGATGAGGTGAAAACATGGTGTGCTAATCTGGGCATAAAGCTCAATTACGCCTCCGTCTATCACTCACAAATCAACGGTCAGGTCGAACGAGCCAATGGTCTTATTATGAGCGGCATTAAACCCAGATTAGTGCGGTCTTTGAAAGAATCTGACAATCACTGGGTCAAGGAGCTCGACTCCATACTCTAGGGGCTGCGTACCACGCCCAATCGTTCTACCGGATATACACCTTTCTTCATGGTGTACGGCGCAGACGTTGTGTTACCCTGCGACATTATTCATGACTCACCTCGTGTGCGCATGTATGAAGAGAGAGAGCAGCCGAGCTTGATTGGCAGGACAACTTAGATGCCCTGGAGGAGGAGCGTGATGTCGCAAAATTCCGTTCCACATTCTATCAACAACAGGCCCGCAGATACCAAAGCAGAGAAGCACGTGCCAAAACTTACACTGTTGGCGAACTCGTTCTACGCTTGCCGTAGAAGAAAAAGGACAAACTCAAGCCCAAGTGGGAGGGTCCCTTCATCATTGACGAAGTCCTCACCGGAGGATCATACCACCTGCGTGATGCATCACACAATCCCCTAGAGTCGAACTCGTGGAATGTGGACAGACTCCGAAGATTCTATGCCTAGCGCCGGACTCTTCCTTCGTTCCCTTTTTCCCTTTTGTTTCCATTAGTTATCTTCCTCTCTTTTCACATTTCCTTTTTAAGCCATAAAGCTCTCGTACGGCTAAGCCATACAACTACGACGCACACATTCTCAAATATGTATGTCAATTATACCTGGGGGCTTCTTGTATAGAAGCTTATCATTATTATTATTTTCCGAGCATCAAGCTTACCACATATGTGTACTTTCCGCGTATGTACCTTTTCTTCGCCATTATATGCATCGATATGTATTTAGTTTTGGCCAAGCTGGGTTGCACTACAAAAAAAAAGACACATCCGTAACATTTTGGGCCGAACGAATCTTTTTTTCTGTCATACATATGACACTTCTATGACGATAATTGTGACAAAAACCGGTATCATCATAGATGTGGTGGGATCCTACTTCTATGACAAAAAATCATGAAAGAAAATGGGCTTTTCGTACTGGGCGGGCCGGAGACGCAGCTGCATGACATTCTTTGGGCCATCCATGACGGGAAAAACCATGGTGGAAGCGAGGGCGAGGAAAATTTCGGGGAGTTCCCGGTTACGGTGGGAGGTCGGGGGCCGAGCGATGCGCGTTTCTCTCGTGCACGTACGTGCGTATGTGCGAGGCATTGGCTCTAACTGAACCCAAGCGAGGCGTTGGGCTCTAAATGAACCCGAGCGATTGCACTGCAAGCTACGCGTGCTGAACCGGAGTGATCGATCGATGGCTGTTAACTGAACCCGATCGAGCGATTCTTCGCTCATCGCTACTAATCAAGCCGATCGATTGATGAACAATGGCGTTGCGGGGGGGGGTTGGATGAACAGTGAGCGGTGGCGTTGCCTCTGGATGAACAGGACCCCGTGGTGTGGCGGAGGGCTGGATGAATAGTAGATGGTGGAGGGGTGCCCGTGGAGGGGTGGTTGAACAGGACCCCGTGGTGTGGAGGGCTGGATGAACAGTAGACGGTGGAGGGGTGGTTGAACAGTAGCCGGTGGAGTAGCGCGCGGTCGAGGCTAGATGAACAGGAGCCCGTGGAGGCTGGAGGAGTTCGACGGTAGCCCGTGGAGGCTGGAGGAGGTCGACGGTGGAGATGAACAGTATCCCGTGTAGTCCCGTTTTGCGGTACGCCACACCCCTCCCGATGAACAGGACCCCTGTTTCGATCGTAGCGCTCCAACACAAGTCCGTTTCGTCTGTTTTGCGGTACGCCACACCCCTCCTGATAAACAGGACCCCCGTTTCGTCCATAGGAGATCCATTTCCTCCGTTTTGCGGTACACCACACTGCTCCCGATCAACAGGACCCCCGTTTCGACCATAGGAGGTCCGTTTTGTCCGTTTTGCGGTACGCCACACCCCTCCCAATCAACAGGACCCCGTTCCGAACGTAGGATGTCCGTTTCCTCCGTTCTGCGGTACGCCAGGCCTCGTTTTCATTGCCTGTTCCGTCCAAGCCCTCCCGATGAACACGACCATGCATTCCGTTTTGACCCAGCTGGTTGGCTCCCCATGAACACGACGACGACGCTGTTTCTCCGTTCCGACCCAGCCCGTATGTACACATAAGTGGCTGTATTTTCTTTCTTGCACCCTGGCCGCTGTACGTACGTGTACATGCTACGTGCACGCCTCTACTACGACACGTACTTGCCTCTACTATGACACGTGCGCGCCTCTACTACGACGTGTACGCGCCTCTACTACGACACGTGCGCGCCTCTACATCGACCAGTATATATGTACGTACACGTTCACGACCAGAATGACAACGCTACGTATGCTTCGACCAGGTGGGTCCCGACTGTCAGGCACTTCCTTGCCTGCGAAGATGTAGCTGGTGGGTCCCAGCAGTCAGGGGGGCGAATTGTTTTTTTGCCCGGACGCACTTCCTTGCGTGCGCACATGTAGCTGGTAGGTCCCATCAGTCAGGGGGCGAATCGTTTTTTGGCCCGGATGCACTTCCTTGCGTGCGAAGGTGTAGCTGGTGGGTCCCAGCAGTCAGGGGGGGAATCATTTTTTTGCCCGGACGCACTTCCTTGCCTGCGAAGGTGTCGATGGTAGGTCCCAACAGTCAGGAGGCGAATCGTTTTTTTGCCCGGACGCACTTCCTTGCGTGCGAAGGAGTAGCTGGTGGGTCCCAGCAGTCAGGGGTGAATCATTTTTTTTGCCCGGACACACTTCCTTGTGTGCGAAGATGTAGCTGGTGGGTCCCAGCAGTCAGGGGGAAACATTTTTTGGCGAAATACAGTGGCCAGTACGGTGGGTCCCAGCTGTGAGGTGGAGGAATCATTATTTTCCGCGTAATAAGGAAGCACTTCCTTGCTGCGGTCGTGGACCCTGCTGTCAGCCTCTCCACGTACAGTCCACGTCCTATGGAATTCATTCCTTGACCATGTTGACCACACCGCGCCGAGAGCACCAAGGCAGTGGACGACGGCGAGGCCTAGGAAGGGGACGACGGGGAGCCAGGGAAGACGCGGCAGTGGAAGCCCGCGCGGAGAGGAGTACGAGGGTTCACTGGTTCGGCTGTGGTGTAAGGCTGCCGTCGCCGCAGGGCCTGGCCAGTAGTGCAAATAGTAGGGGGTGGTGAGGCCTCCACGGCAGCATAGCCGGCCATAGGAGGCAGGAGCATGCGACACGACCAGCGCTGCTTTGGGCGGCTGGAGCAAGAAGACCAGAGGTTGAAGAAGCACTACGGTCGTTGGATGGACATCGTACGGTCACTGGAGCTAGAATCGTTCATATTGACTAACGTTGACAAAGGCCCCCCGTCCCAGTCAATTTAGTAGGCCCACAAGTCAGGCTCCCACCATGGTGGGTCCCAGCTAGCAGGGGGTATTCATTTTTTTGTGCGTAATAAGGAGGCACTTCCGGTGGGTCCGAGATGACAGCGGGGGGAACGTTTTTTTCGTGAAATATGCTGGCCCGTCCGGTGGGTCCCAGCAGTCAGGGGGAAACATTTTTTTCGCGAAATAAGGTGGCCCGTCTGATGGGTCCCTGCTGTCAGGTAGAGGAATAATTATTTTGCGCATAATAAGGAGGCACCCAGCTGTCAGCCTCTCCACGTACAGTACTGTTCCGATGGAAGTCGGTCGTTGACCACGTTGACCACACCGCGCCGAGAGCACCAGGTTGGTGGTCTGGACGACAGTGAGGCCTAGGAAGGGGACGACGTGGAGCCGGGGAAGACGCAGCAGTGGAAGCCCGCGTGGAGAGGAGTACGGGGGTTCACTGGTTTGGTTGCGGTGTGAGGCTGCCATCCCGGCAGAATAACAGGGGGTGTGGGTGAGTAGAGGGATGCCCTGGCCCACGGTGGGAGTAGTACGGGGCGGTGAGGCCTCCGCGGCATCACAGCCGGCCACGGGAGGCAGGAGCACGCGACACGACCGGCGCTGCTTTGGGCGGCTAGAGCAAGAAGACCATAGGTTGAAGAAGCACTATGGCCGTTGGATGGACATCGTACGATCACTGCAGCTAGAATCGTTTATATTGACTAAGTTGACAAAGCCCTTGGTACGCGTCAACTTAGTAGGCCCACAGCTCGGATTTGGCAGAGAACATATAGCCCATTTGCAATTTGTAAGAATGTACAGCCCATTTTTTAATTCTAATGGAATTTACTACAGCCCATTTACAGTTTGTTAAAAGTACAGCCCAACTTCTAGTTAGGACAATGATTAATAATTTCAAACAACCTCTCAAAACATAATTCAAAAAAAATTCCCACATTTTGATGGGATCCGAAATTTCTAGTTAGGTTAAATATAATTTCAAAATAAAGTTTTATTACGTTAAAATCCAATGAAATATTGCGCGCGCAACAAGTAATGAAATTAAAATTTCCAAATTCCAAAAATAATATATTTTTCAAACTAATTACGTGTTTGGTGCATAGTAACTGCCCAGTTATTATAATTACATCCCATTAATTATTTCTTAAAGTCCATTTTCTTGTTAAGCCTAATGCATACCTCCTAGGAAATTTTGCAGCCCAGTGGGGCGGAGAATAACAAGTTGACCCGGATATTGTGTACAGGTGTCGGCCCAATTGCATTGCTGACGTTGAAAAAAAGGCATGTGTAGTACAGTACAACCTAACATGGTTACTCAGCCCACATTCAGCGATGTCGGAAAGGCCCAAACAAGGCTTCTGTACAACTTTTTGAAGTCACTGAGCTCAATTAAGAACTTAAGAAAAAAGTTAGATTACAGTGGAACCTAATTAAAAGTTGTCACGAGCAAACAAATAATTCAACGGGTCCCACTTTTGCGTGTGCGCGTGTATGTGTGCGTGTGTGTGTGTGTGAGAGAGAGAGATAGAGAGAGAGACCCATCGGTCGATGCTCGTAAATACATCTTTCAGCCATATGCATTGCTGATGCTCAGTAAAAACTTATATAGTTGACACAATCATATAGAACATCATAGCACACTCAGCTTGCATACAAAAATTTCACACAGGCGGCACAATCAGGATGGAAGCAGTGGATCGTTACGGGAAGGGCTATGTTGAAACCAATGAAGTCGTACATAACGGTTCATCGTCTTTATAAATGACGGGGAAATGTCTTGAAAGTTGCGCAAAGAAAACAGACAAACAACCCAATAAGTTCTGCTAGCACATTAAGTTGACGTACAACCCTTTCTAAAAAAAGTTCAGGTACAAAATTAGAACAGGTCACAATTAAATGTACTGGCATATCAGTGCTTCAGACCCATAGCTCGGATTTAACTAATATTATCTGACAAGATTCAGTTGTTACCTCAAATTAGAGCACATCCAGGCAGCCAGCCCTACCTCTTCTCCCAAAGAAGCAGGCCGCCGCGTGATGGAGTAGGCCCTGTGCCATCCATCATTCCGAGTAACACGGGGAAAGTCTAACGTTGACTCCTGTAATGGACGTCGTCGACGAACCCTGGCACCAGCGGCGGCGGTAGGACTTCGATTGATGGATTGACCACTTCTTTGACATGCACGAACACTCGATACAGGTACATCCCTAACGTGGTCCGCGGCATCCTTGGTGGCGACGAATAGTACAACCCTGGTTCCTGCACCGGTATCTCAACACCAATCACCTTCGGTATGGTGGACGGCTTCTTCATCCATGCCATAACCGTCAGAGCCCAGCTGTCTGGAGGAACAAACATACTTACGAGCTCACCGATAAGCTCGTTCATGGACTCGCTGTTCCGAGCATGTCGAGGCATGCCGTAGAAGGTAAGCTTTGTTAAAAACTCAAGCTCAGGGGGCACCAAGCCCCATCCTGGGTGTTACCGATCAAAGCTCACCAGCGTGCCATTGCAGAACAAACGCTAGGAAGATTCGAACACACGACTGTAGTCGAAAGTTGTCGGGAACCTGACAAAGAAATCAGCCGGTGGCGGACAGACTTCGACGAGCAAGTCACTTATTTGGATGACGTGCGCAATGCCAAGAGCTTTGACAAGGTCGTCTGGCGAGACGGGATGCCGGTCGCCGTTGATGGTTACCATCAACACTTTGCCGGCAAACTAGTCGTCAACCACCGCCATGCCACTGTTGAGCGATAGCACGTAGCGACCGAAGGTAGGACTGACCTCAGGATCTTCGGCTCAGAGATCTGCGTTGACCGGCGACATGATAGTGTGCTTGAGTACAGGGAGTATAGGAGAGGGATTTGGGGGAGCTGGAGTAGGAATCGACATTCCAGAGGTGGGTGAGGGGAGGGAGACTGGGCTGAAAAGGTAGCATGAATTTCGAGCACGTGCCAATATGCTCGCTGTGCGCAAGTGCACTAAAACACCGGTGGCGCCCACATGTCGGCCTAAGAGTCCTTATTCTTTATTTTTTGGAGAGCCCAGCCTTTTTTTTAGTATCTTTTGAGAGCCCAGCCTGAGAATCATAATTGACCTGTTTGGCATTGCATTACTACTTGGCCCATATTCAATGACACCTCACTGGCCCAAACAAGAGTACATCCTTGAAAAGACAGTGAGCTCAAATTATATAACTTGAAAAAAGGAGATATACTCTAAACACTGGAGAATGGTGATGCCCTCATTTAGCCCACCAGTAGTTCGAGACAATAAACAGTTCGAAACAATGATATATACAGCATTGAAACACTGACTAGTGACTACTACTGACATAAACAGCAAGACATGATAGTTCATAAGAAGTCTTGCTACATGACCAAAACGTACCCATCTGCAGTGCTCAGACTCTCGTGATCTAGACGAGAATGACATTCTAAACAGAAGCAACTATTACATAGTAAGATTGACATAGACGAGGATGACCAAATGACAAGGAATATGCATAACAAAAGAAAGAACTACCCATCCAGAACCAGCAGTAAAGACAACAAAGTCATTCGAAGAGATGATCCAACACCATCATAATTTGCAGCCCCGCTTCAGCGACCAGTGATCCGGAGACACCAGTACTCCACCCTTTCGATGCAACAGCCCAATTACCTATCAACCTGAAGGCTTGAACCACATCACTGCCTATCGTACTTGAGACATCCAAGGATCAAAGTTAATCCGGATGCCTTTGTCATTCTCACCTTCTTTTGGCTGCAGGTTGTATCATTGACAATCAGGAAAGTTTGCTCCCGAACTCCTAGGGCTCGGCATGTAGACACAGTTTTCCATAGCAAACAGAGCCTCTCTGCCATCAAGGTCCTTGCCAACGGTGATCTCCTGGTTAATAGGATAATTGAGTCCGAGAAACAGAGAGTGTAAACCAAGGCTGTTTACCCGCCTCCAACTAAAAAATCCTAAAGGCCCCAACAAGCTGGTATCCTGCTCAGAGACGTAACAGCCATTGTCCGGATACTCACGTATTACACGGTGCTTGTATACAGTGGGGTTTTTGCAATATAACTTTTTCGGCTCATGTGTCCGAATGATCATCAGTCTTTTGTCGTCGTTCGATCGAGCGAGGAACCAGTTGTGCTTCCCTGTTTTTGGCAAAGGTGGTGTGATTAGAAAGGGCAGTAACTGTAGGGACACTGCATCATATCAAAAAGGACAGGCATTGTTAATGTAAGATCAGTATTGTTCAGAGTATGAGTAGGATAATGCAAGAAACAACATTGATATGTCCCTGTTGGAACTCGGAGGAAAATACAGGGAAATGTATACTGGGTTCGAAAATATAGAAGTGCCATGCATGGTTATACTCATGTTATCTCGCAATCGATTCTTCACAGGAAACTACCATGTCATGCATGTTATGTAATCATGTTCTGTCCTCACAAACAAATTCTTCAAGGTAACTAACATACCATGCATTGTTATATACTCGTGTTCTATGGGCAAAAATTTTGTGAGGATATTATTCTAGCCATTGATTGCTGAAGGGAAAATATAGGTATGTACACATGGTAAGCATTGCAGGATTTCACTACTTCCAAATATAGAGTTCTCCATATGCACATTTACTTCCCTAATGTATGGTTAGATGAAACCAACAGTGTGGTACATGTTTCTACATCATCAAAATGAGGAAACTAACATGGCCATTGATACACACTCATATTTAGTAGTAGTATATAGATTACTGTAAAATAAGGATAATATCCATATATTCCTAACCGCTTGATTATTCAGGGTACAAATTGGCTGTAATGACAAGGTCAAAATCACATGAATTAACTCATTCCAAATATAGCTGATTTACGGCGTCTCTAATATATTGCCATAGTTCTACTCAAATTCTGCTCAAACAGGGATATGCCAATCATCACAAAAAGTTCAAACAATGTCATGGCGTCATTATTAACATGAGAGGGAAACAACTTACACGCGCCATCCCAGCAATACGTGGTGCCATCTGCTTTGTCGATCGCGTAGATGATGCCATTGTGTTCAATAGCATCACAGAAGTGTGTATCAGCTTTGACGATGATCCACTGCGAGCCGAGTTGTCTCCAGCTAAAGAAGGCACCGGCGTAAAGATAGGCGAGTCCGCGGTCGAACAAGGCAATTAGCTTGAAGTCTACGTAATTCGCATGTCGTGTGGGCACTTGGCAGATTACAATCTTCTGCAAAACAAGGTCCGTCCAACTGATGTAGTTATCTAGATGACTTGGACCACGATGGTAATACTCTATATAATCCAATGGAGGAAGGATAATCTCATGGGAGGTCTGGAAGTTCACGAGCACCAACTTTTTACCATCTTCTCTGAAGGCAGCCATCCAGTGGGAGTTCATGCCGACCCAGTACATACCTGCCAAGAAGTTTTGGGCGATGGTGATCGGATCGATGTCGAGGGAAATGATGTACGGCGACACACTACATACCTGCAAAGAAGTTTCGGCTAATGGAGATCAGATTGAAGTCGAGGGGCATCATGCACACCTCCGTATCATGGTTAGCCAATCTCGCAAGACCAGATAGCAGCAAGCAGGGTGTCTTGAAAAGCTTAGGCCTCGCTTCGATGATGGTCGTGTGCATGTCCCTCGAGCATGCAGCCAGCCGCAGGGTGGTCAACATATCCATACACGAACAACAGAGGTCGAGGATGTCACTGGAGAGATTGCGCCAATCGCGGCTCATATGGATGCTGCGCGGTTCGCGTTCGACCATGGTGGAGTTTGGAAGGGGCTTGATTTACGACGGAGAAGGATGTCGGTGCTGGAGCGGCTAGCGAGGGAACTGTGGTACTGGGGGAGGCGAGTGAGGCGACGGTACACGGGGGCACAGTGAGATGGAGACGGAGATGGAGACGGAGACGGAGAAGGAGATGGAGATGGAGTGGTGCTATGGGAGCGGAGAGGGAGACGAGGCGAGGCGCCAATGTGCTGTACAGCGGTGGTGACAGACTGCACAGTGCACAGGGTGAGGCTGACTTTGGTAACCCGAACACGCTGCCTCGCCTGGACTAGTGTCAGGCGCACGGTGTTGTCACTTCACTGTGAGGACTGGATGAATAGTATTTTGACCATCAAGTGTACCACAGTTGTACTACTATCACTACTACTACTAGTAGGAGCATGAGTACTCCAGTATTGTATAGCGGAAATAGGTCTCTCGTGCTAGCATGCCTGTTCACTTCATTGTTTAGGTATCATCCATATTGCGAGCAGGACCAAATTCTCGTGCATGCCCAATCAACGCCCTCCCGCGATGCATGCAGTGGTCGTTCTGGTGCATCAAGGACGGCATGCAGATCGTTCCGCACTTGAGGAGAGGAAAAATGGGAAGGTAGAACGCGGCAGCAGAGAAAGAGAACACTGGCTAACGAGGCTGGGAGGGGATCAAGCAGGAAGTTAATGCTCCACGCCTAAAGGTTTTGGGAAAACCTGATTTTCATAAGGTGACTTATACTCACCTAAACGGAGGGAGTAGTATTCCTTAACCAGAGAATGTTGTGTCTCCCACTGACGCGCTCAAAAAAAAGCTACAACACATTTTGTTATCTGTTTGCATAGGTCCCACCTATCAGGAAGGATGGGCACCTACACGAACAGGTACGACTCATCCATCGACCCGCATAGCCTTTTTGTTTAGTCTACCTAGCCGTCTAATCAACTGCCTGCATGCCACTTCTCCCATTTACTTCTCCATCGGGAACCGATTCTCCTTGGCTTCTTCACCACCCCTTCGTCTTCATTTGCATCCAAACCCCACTGTGTTCACATTGTTTTAACTTCTTTAAATAATCACCTACTACTTCAGTTAGACTAGCCATCTAATCCTAATTCTCCAAACCATAGCCCTCCGTTCCAGCGGTTCCACATGGCGAAAGAGATCGAGATGCATGTTTTTAGCGTCCAACATGTCCTCGTCGAAGGCTCGATGCGCATAGTTGCCACCGTCACTGTCCACCCAAGGGTTGTTCGGCAGTGGATCAACAATGTATCCAACTCCCTAGAAAAGGTAGAGACGAGGGTCGTCGGTCTCCACGCAGAGTACACGGAGCGTGCCCCTGGGAAGATCCAGCGCGCCGCCGTCCTTCAGCTGTGCCTCGAAGATAATGTTTTGGTGTACCACATCATACACTCGCCCTCCATACTAGGTGAGCTTCAAGATTTCTTGTCTAGGGAGGACGTATACTTCTATGGGGCAGCCATCGAAGGGGAAAAACAGACGCTGGAGCCATACAACCTTGATTTGAAAAGGATCGCTGACCTACAAACCAGAATCAAAATTCCTGTAGAAGATTCTGCTAAACAGACACCATCCCTATTCGACGTAGCAAATTTTGTGCTCGGTACAAATCTTCAGAAGGGTGACGAGACGGTGGCATTAAGGTCGTCTGGATGGGAGAATTATCCCTTGACGTACGAGCGGATAAAATATGCTGCCCTCGATGCCCGTGTGAGTTTCGAGATAGTTGCAAGGTCCAAAGAGCTTGTTGTGAAGCCATCTCCCACAGAGAATGAGAAGAAGAAGAAGAAGAAGAAGAAGAAGAAGAAGAAGAAGAAGAAGAAGAAGAAGAAGAAGAAGAAGAAGAAGAAGAAGAAGATTTAGAAGAAGAAGAAGAAGAAGAAGAAAACGCTGCACCAGCAGGAGGGCATTATGGATGGATGAACTATTTCCTTTCTTGTAAAAAAAATTATTCCCTCGGTGTATATTGATATAGATGGTGTGCATGGGTCTGCTTGACTATAAGGAACTATTTATCCGCATATATAGCTTTCTCTGCTACTCCTTCCAGTGATCGGTATGTAGTGCATGTGTCCGTAGACATGACAACTTGTCCATGGAAGTTCAACTACGGCGACCATCACGTTTCATCTGGCGATTCCCACGATGCCTCTCCAACCCACGGCACCACGCCCCCCGACGTGTGCCTCACCCCTCTCAGCCGCACCGCCCCTCTGCCTTTGCGTGCATGACATGTGGCCACCTAAAATGCGGCGAGCATCAAGTTTCTACCACAGCCACCCGCAATTCCCACGACGCCGCTCGAACCCATGAAACCACACGTCCCCCGACCTGCGGCTCACCCCTCTTGGCCCCACTGCCCCTCTGGCTTTAGGAGCATTACATGTGGACCAGTCACCTATTGGGTCCACATGTTATTGACTCAAAGGTAGGTGTAGTAAGGCATTGAAGCTCAGTCCCGACGACCCTGAGTGGGAAATGTAACTCCTGCGCTAGGGCTTGTGGTGCTTTCGCAGCACGAACTTGTGCCAAACTCGAGATTTGTTTCTTTACTATACATGCACGCAACGATTTAATGGACATTGTAATCTCGACATGTGATGGGGAGCTCTAAATTTGAATTTGAAACTTATAAAACGGAAAGATTCAAAACAAATAAACTGGGAGAGAGGGAGTATATCGTAGGATGTGTCCCATACAAAATAAGTCCCCTAGTTTTTCACCGCGAAGATGCGGTTAGAAAGGAGCACATCGTCTTCCTACTCGTACGGCAACAAATCGGCCGCAGACAGCATGGTCCGCCTTTGACCGCCATGTGCAAGGTTCGTGCTATCTTATCCAATCTCACCGTGGTTCCATCGTACCAATTCATGCGGTGGCCCGTTGCATGGCTGATCCCAATGTTGGACAAAGGTTCTACGGGAACGGTGTCACCATTGTAAATGTTGTGCAAATTGATGTTGGTACCCTCCCGTACATATGCAAGCCAATCTCCACTCGCACTGAGACTAGCCTATGAAACGGTGGGCAGGGGGAGAATTAGGAAATGGACACGGAAGTAGTCTTTAGAATGCATTTACTACGTGATCAAACTCATCTTACCTGCTCATTGGAGGAAATCCGAGTGCCCTCAATGTCGGCATCTCAAGGGGCGTCAACTTGCAACTACGGCCATGGCACGGTGGAGAGACCCCCAAGGAAACATCCTTGTGCATTCCACGAAACATCAAGATGCATTGGTATGAGTAGTTTATCTTGTGAGAGAAAAGGATGACTGAGGGAAGGCCTCTAGAGATAGAGATGGACACTACTACTACCAATGTGCTGGCCCGTGCATTGCAATGGATCCAAACTAGTAGAATAATACTTGTTCACGTGCTTGAAATATAAACACTCTAGTTTTGATATACATGTGTCAGCAGACACGATAGCTTGTCCATGGAGGTTGAACCACGGCGACCATCATGTTTCTTGTTTCTACCACTGCCACACCCACACGCGATTCCCACGACACCGCTCCAACCCATGGCACGACGTCCCTCTGATATGGCTATCACTGCCTTGCCCTACCTTTCCTTCGCTGAAAGGTGGGACCCACGCTTATGGGTCCCACATGTCAATGACAGAATGGTAGGATTGTTCGCGTCAGGGGATTCTCATGCCCCCGACGTGCCCCTCATCCCTCTCGGCCCCACCGCTCCTTTGCCTTTGTGTGCATGACATGCGGGCCAGCTGAACTGCGGCGACCATCAACTTTCTACCACAGACACACCCGATTGGACGCGGTTTTCCTGCTCCGCTGCTGTGCTCCGATCCGTACTCCCGCACCATCGAATTTTCATCCAGCGGCTACGACACATTTCGTCCTGGACATCAATCCTTAGCTGGAGTACTTATGTACTACATGTAGTACCCGCCGGTGTGGCCATCTACGCCTCGTAATGCCCCGACGCCCAGCTGTGGCACCCTCGCCACGACCACGCCACCACTAGCCGGTTCATCTCGAACGAGTGAGTCGCAAACCACACCACCACCATGAGAATGACATGTGGGCCAGCCGCATTTAAGGTCCGCATGTCATTGACTCATAGGCCGGGCACTAAGCCACTGAAGTTCGGTCCCATGGGCCCTGAGATGGAAATGTAACTCCTGCGACAGGCCTTGTGGTGCTCCCGCAGTACGAGCTCGTGACAAAACTGGAATTTGTTTCTTACTACTACCAACTAATACTAGTAAGGCACACGTGCATTGAACGCATGTGATTCTGGTGGTTTGTGCATTATGCTTCTACATGTGGAGTTTTCTGGATTCTAACATGTGGCAAAATCTGGTGGAATGTAAGGTTAGGCAAGTTTGATTAACTTAGGTGAGTGTTTGGTTCAAGCCACACCTTAGGCAAGCCACACTAAGGCCCCACATGACATAAACACAAAAAATGTGGCAAGATTCCCTTAGGCTTGCCAACTTGTGGCTCTCATCTTGAATAACTAATAACTTTGCCTAAGCTTAGTTGTGGCAAAGTTAGTCATGAATTAAGTGCAACCATGGAGTCTTCTAGATTATACATGTGGCAGAATCTGGTGGATGATATCCAACGGCCAGTTGTGCTCGGATTTGCTATCTTTGTACCGTCGGGTTGGCTTCATCCAACGACCAACTTTCAAAGTTTTTCACACACTATATAGGTGTATAGATATAGATGTGCCGGTCCGTTGCAATGGATCCAAAGTATATCTATTTAGTGGAGTGCACTCTAAACACATTATCTATTTATTTTTCTCTAATCACCCAAAACAAGATCTTCCCGTTTTTTGTTCCTACGATGTTGTGCGGTGCACGTACCTACTAGCTGTATAGTAGTAGTACTAGTAATATAGTATTAAGAGTACAAACTTGGTACTAGTAGGAGTATTACTAATACGGAATGCTCCTACTCTATCAACGAGCCCCGTCTGACACAAAATTTCTTGGCTTCCGTGCTACAGCTAGATCGTCCCCTTGTTTCTGTTTTCCAACCCGGCGGCGGGCGGGGTGTCGGTTTGCTCAACGGCAATCCCACATGAAAGTGAAAATGCTAGGCAACACGCCTTCCCTAAGCTATGTGTCATGCCGGATGGGCCATGTTGTACTCCCGATTCTCGGGCATGTGGGAGTGCGACGCGAACGCGGTAGGCCTTTTCCTTTTACTAGCAATGTGCCCGTGCGTTGCGATGGATCCAAAGTAGTAGAATAGTACTATTTGTTCACAAACTTGAAAGAAATCACTATTGTTTTGATATACTCCTACTCCCTCCGTTCGGAATTACTTGTCTCGGAAATGGATGTATTTAGACGTATTTTAGTTCTAGATACATCCATTTCCGAGACAAGTAATTCCGAACGGAGGGAGTTACTCCCTCCGTACCTAAATACTCCCTCCGTCCGGAAATACTCATCGGAGGAATGGATGTACCTAGATGTATTTTAGTTCTAGATACATTCATTTTTATGCATTTCTTCCACAAGTATTTCTGGACGGAGGGAGTATTTGTCTTTTTTGAATTTCAAATGGACTATCACATACGGATTATATAGACATATTCTAGTCTTTCTAGCAAGATGCTCGCGCGTTGCACGAAGTTGATGGAAAAGGTAAGCACAACTTATAAATTGATGGATGGAGTACTAGTTACAGTGATGCATATAATTAAGCAAAGGGATCGCCCATGTCAGTATTGGTATTGAGAGTTGGTATTGACTGGAACGAGAATGCAACAGCACAATAAGAATTAAGGCCATGATGATGCGATCGCAGTGGTGGTTACAGAAGGCAAGAAGAAAGATGGATCCATGAACGTACGACCTCCTCCTCCTCAACTTAGTGCGCTGGGCGACCGACCGGCGGCTAAGGAGTGGCGGCTTTTGTGGCGAGGTCGAGGTGCTTCTCAGCAAAGGCATCCAAGGCTTCCAGCCGGTTGAGGAAGGCCAACGTTGTAGCGTCCTCACTTGCCTTGTAGATACCTATGTACACGATTTGCTCGTACACGTGATCTGTAGGTCGACGAATTCTTGCAGGGCGAGGCGCCTCGCGGTGAGCGTGACCTCCAGGTGGACATTCTTCATGGCGTCGGCGGGCAGTCGCAGGGCCACGAGTGCTTGAAAGAGATTCCGGCCATGGAGGCCGATTAGGGTGGCAGGCAATGAGGAGCCCGGCCACGCGGGCTGGAGGAGTACGGCGATGTCGTCTGTGAGCTTCTTGAGGATGGTGAACTTGTTGCTGGTGGCAACGATCATCTGGTCCAACTGAGAGTCATAGTTGGCGTCGACGGTGGCCATCCACCAGCCAGTCTCCAACACCGTCTGGAGACGATCCTCGGCGCCATGCCGCAGGCCGGCGTCGTGGACCATCTGTCGCAGCCACTGGCTGCTAACACGCATCGCCACCATGGGTCTGGAGTGAGCTCTTTTGCGCTTAGTGTAGGTGCTTAGGCAAATGCTTAGGTGCGTACGATGTGGTAGATGCATTGGAATGGAGGGGCGCCTTTATATGAGGGCAATGAGGGAAAACTGCGTTGCATTCACATCGTGCAACCTCTTTTCTCGGACCTCCTCCCATTACTTCCCTCTTGCATTAATTGAAGGAGGGTGCATTGGCCGTTCAACATATCGGGAACTGCTACTCCCTCCCTCGTCTGCATTAAAGTCGTATCGAGAATTGCGCCGCCCACTGTCAAATCGAATACTCCCTCCGTCTCGGTGAGTATTAAATCGAATACGCCGGTACGGGCACCATCACTGCCGCGTCGTGCATCAAGCCACCGATGTCTGCGGTGGCGCGCCTCCGTGCTCGCGGCAGCACCATGCGTGCGAGATGAAGCTGGGTGCGTGGAGAGCGACGAGTCGGTGGCCAGCTTCTCCGTGTCTGCCGCCATCATTGAGGAGAAGTAGAACACGGGAGGCCACCGCCACTTGGGACCCATGAAGGCCACTGCCGAGGCGACGACCGTGGATTCAGGTGGTTTCTTTGCTGCTTCGTCTCCTTCAAGGACCTTCGTCGACCCCGCAAGTGTCTGACGGACATGAGGAAGACAAAGGGATCCATGGGCGGCCATTTAGAACTAAAACAAGTCTAGATATATCCATTTCTAGGACAAGTATTTCCGGACGGAGGGAGTATTAATTATACAAGAGAGCCGGATTGGCACCTCTTGGTTCATGTAAATGTAATGAAATCCATCATGTTTATATAAAGATCCGGCTTTTTTATACAAAATCCTTCATGCTTATATGAAATCAGTCCGTGTTTGCACGAATTTCATCTGGTCGATTAGAGTTGTAAAAATGTATGCCGATGGTGTTTGATGTCGTCCTCCGCGGAAGGAAGCGGGAGGAAATTTGCCGGCTGCCGTTGGAGATGCTCTTTATGCTGGAAATCCATTTGAGTTAATTGCATGTATGATTGTCCCTCTATAAAAAGTTAATTGCATGTACAGTGTACACGTGACTTGCAGGGTGGCTACAGCTTCGTACAGAAAGTTAAAAAGAAACAAGTCCATCCTTAATATTCTAAGTACACTCTGGGTTCCACTGTCAGTACAGTAGCGAAAGAAGTATATATTAAATAAGTAGAGTAATATATAATATAAAAATCTAAAGTTAAAAGACAGAATTCGAACTCATGTCATCGCCTTGCGAGCATCCGGCGCTAACCAGCCCAGCACATTTTTGTTGTAGATCATGCTGGAGATATATCTCCATGTCTACTCTTATATATAGTCCATTCGTTCCTAAATATTTGTCTTTTTCAGATTTCAAATGGACTACCACATATGGATGTGTATGTAGACATATTTTACAGTGTAGATTCACTGATTTTCCTATGTATGTCTTTTCAGGAAGGGGTCAGATTTGTCCTTGATTTATTTATGAGGTATCCAGATGGCACTGCACCGCCAAGAAAGAGGGTAACATCAAAAATATAGACTACTTTTTTGAGTATGTTGGTAAGGTTTGGTCATAGTCACTTGTTGAAATCTCTAAAAAGACAAATACTCCCTCCGTCCAGAAATACTTGTCATCAAAATGGATAAAAGGAAATGTATCTAGACGTATTTTAGTTTTAGATACATCTCTTTTTATCCATTTTGATGACAAGTATTTACGGACGGAGGGAGTAGAAAACAGAGTTGGTGATGATGGTGTGCGTGCCATCCTGCAATATAGGCCGTCGGATTTATATCTAACAGATAGGAAAGAAACTATGGCAAGTTTGCAAAAGTATACCCACACGTCTCTCCATGTTCGCAAATAAGGCCTTCCCTCGTTCAGCCTTTTCTCTCACAAGATAAACTACTCTTACAAATGCATCTTGATGTTCCGTGCAACGCACAGGCAGCTAGCTAATTTCTTTTAAAATAGTTGTTGCTATAATTGGGTTGAAGTGATATATTTTATGTCTGCCCCAAATGATTTCAGATTCACTAGTAGTAACAAAGAAAAGGTTGCCTTGTTAATTAACAGAAAACAGGGTGAAAACTATCACATGAGGCCGGTAAAAAGAAGGCACACTGGGTTCAGCGTCATCATCACTACAGCTATGCGCGCATAGAAGTCTACATATCGAGGGGGCTACCGAGCGAGGCACCGAGACACAATGTTTGAGAGAGAAACCAATTGACAGATTATAATCAGATCGAGTTGTCACCCTTCTGCTGTCATTGTTGGGGGGGGAGGGAGATAAAGAAGTATCGAGAGTGTGCGCGGTGGGCACAGAGGCACAACTAGCGTGTGTGTGTGTGTGTGTGTGTGTGTGTTTGAAAGAGGAGTAGATAGATTATTATCAAGATCGATGTGCCACCCTACTCCTTCGGTGCCAGGTAGTGTGTGTGTCTGTGTGTGTGTGTATGTTTGAGAGAAAATCCAGTCGATAGATTAGTATCAATATCGAGCTGTCACCCTACTCCTTCGGTGCCGGGTAGTGTGTGTGTGTGTTTGTTTGAGAGAGAAGCCAGTCGATAGATTAGTATCAAGATCGAGGTGTCACCCTACTCCTTCGGTTTTGGGAAGTGTGGGTGTGTGGGGGGGGGGGCATTGACACTCACACATCTCTACTCTTATAAAAAAACAGAGTTGGTGATGATGGTGTTCCTGCCATCCTGCAATATAGGCCATCCGATTTATATCCGACGGACAGGAAGGAAAATATGGCAATTTTGCAAAAAGATACCCACACCTCTCTCCGCATATGCAAATGAGGCATTCCCTCATTCATCCTTTTCTCCCACAAGATAAACTTCTCATACAAATGCATCTTGTTGTTCCGTGCAACGCATGGGCATCTTGCTAGTAGGGAGAAGGAGTTTGTGTGACACATATCTAGCTATATTAAGGGATAGGTAGATAGCATATGTGTGAGAGACATTATTATACTTTGAGACATTAGTGGCTGTGGGTGGGCGGAATGAAAGGGGTGGGCATGTTAGACATAGAGAGCGTGTGTGTTTCTGTGTGAGAGACTTGTAGGACGGGGTAGAAAGACGAATTTAACCCTGATGGAGGGAGAGAAATACACGAAGTGTGCGTGTGTGATTCCGATGCCCACAGAGAAATGAGATATGTATGCGTGTGAGAGAGATTGCACAATTCATTCATGTATCACTATCTAGCGATCATGGACATGCATCGCTTGAACATAAGTCAATATCTACTTCGTATCGTGGCCAAAGGTACAATATCGATTCAACGCTATAAAGATTGGACACTCACATATCACATTTTTTCTATTTAAATAAACCTTCTCAGTTGTGCATGCCAAAGTTACAGTGATGTTTCTTCAAACAACCAATGTAGGTATCATGTCCATGCACCATTGTTACTCTTGCATTCAAATTCATTAGTCTTGGATGATTTAAGTTTCTATTTTGAGGTAATATATGTAATATTCATATATGAATTTAACGGGTACGCAATTTATGAAATGGAGGCTATGTAATCATATGAGGTAACACTTTTAAGTAGCTGACTACAATAGCCATTTCTTTTTGTGCGCCTCTACACTAACACGTCAATGCATTATGTTTAAAGTAAATAATGAATGGCACTAAATTATCTATTTACACGAGAAATACATAGGCTGACCGTTTGATTCCTTTTTTGTGAACGCGCCACTACACCTGTACGATTACCCCCGCTCGTGTGAACGTCGAAGTTATCGGTGCATCATCTCGAGTTATTGTCTTTTTTCTGGGGTGGACTTCACACCAGTTATTAACTGCTGACGCGTGCCCCATGTACATAGTCTAGCATGACCTTCCCGCTAGCACAGTCCAAAATTAGTTGAAACCGGATACGAACGATCCCGCGGGCGGCAAAATCTCCCGCCACCTTCTAAAATATCCGCCACCTTAGTGTTTAGCATGTGAAATCCCCCTTTTGTCCTTGGTGCACGGAGACCAACAGTTACAATACTGCCCTCATCTACATGATAGGTCGGGGCTGCTTCGGTAACTTCCGGTTCCCCCACTAAACGGCACCCCCATTTCCTCTCCCCCTCCCGCAAAAACAACTAACTCCACAACACCAGAGCATCTTACATCACGCCGTTCGTACTTCATAGCCCTTTCTCCCCTACCCTCTCGAAACCCTAGACTGCTGATCCACCGGCGTACCATAGCGCATTCATCGCCAACAAGCGTCCACCTCACGGATCATACTGCGGCGCATCTACCCCTCCCACCTCCCCTAGAAACAAGTAGACTACACATCCACCACTGTACCACAGCCCATTCAGTGTCGGACTTGTCCACGACGGCGGATCTACTTCGCCGGTACTCTCGTCAACCGTCGCGCATCTGCAGCAGCTCATTCCTACTCCCCACCAGAGACGCTTCGTCCACACCCCCCGTAGCCGCCCCACCGACGCCCCCGTCGACGTCCTCTGATCCTTGATAACCCACAAGTATAGGGGATCGCAACAGTTTCTGAGGGTAGAGTAATCAACCCAAATTTGTTGATTCGACACAAGGGGAGCCAAAGAATATTCTCAAGTATTAGCAGCTGAGTTGTCAATTCAACCACACCTGGAAACTTAGTATCTGCAGCAAAGTGTTTAGTAGCAAAGTAATATGATAGTGGTGGTAACGGTAACAAAAGTAAAGACAGCAAAAGTAATGTTTTTGGTATTTTGTAGTGATGGTAACAGTAGCAACGGAAAAGTAAATGAGCGAGAACCAGTATATGGAAAACTTGTAGGCACCGGATTAGTGATGGATAATTATGCCGGATGCGGTTCGTCATGTAACAGTTATAACATAGGGTGACACAGAACTAGCTGCAGTTCATCAATGTAATGTAGGCATGTATTCTGTATATAGTCATACGTGCTTATGGAAAAGAACATGCATGACATCTTTTGTCCTACCCTCCCATGGCAGCGGGGTCCTATTGGAAACTAAGGGATATTAAGGCCTCCTTTTAATAGAGAACCGAAACAAAGCATTAGCACATAGTGAATACATGAACTCCTCAAACTATGGTCATCACCGGGAGTGGTCCCGATTATTGTCACTTCGGGGTTGCCGGATCATAACACATAGTAGGTGACTATAGACTTGCAAGATAGGATCAAGAACACACATATATTCATGAAAACATAATAGGTTCAGATCTGAAATCATGGCACTCGGGCCCTAGTGACAAGCATTAAGCATATCAAAGTCATAGCAACATCAATCTCAGAGCATAATGGATACTAAGGATCAAACCCTAACAAAACTAACTCAATTACATGATTAATCTCATCCAACCCATCACCGTCCAGCAAGCCTACGATGAAACTACTCACACACGGCGGTGAGCATCATGAAATTGGTGATGGAGGATGGTTGATGATGACAACGGCGACGAATCCCCCTCTCCGGAGCCCCGAACAGACTCCAGATCAGCCCTCCCAAGAGAGATTAGGGCTTGGCGGCGGCTCCATATCGTAAAACGCGATGATTTCTTCTCTCTGATTTTTTTTCTCCCCGAAAGCCAATATATGGAGTTGGAGTTGGCGTCTGAGGGCCACAAAGGGGCCCACGAGGTGAGGGCGCCCCAGGCGCCCACACCCTCGTGAGCAGGGTGTGGGCCCCCTGGTCTTCATATTTTGCGAGGATTTTTCTTTATTTTTTCTAAGGTGTCCCGTGGAGTTTCAGGACATTTCAAGAATTTTTATTTTCTGCACAAAAAACAACACCATGGCAGTTCTGCTGAAAACAGCGTCAGTCCGGGTTAGTTCCATTCAAATCATACAAGTTAGAGTCCAAAACAAGGGCAAAAGTGTTTGGAAAAGTAGATACGACGGAGACGTATCAACTCCCCCAAGCTTAAACCCTTGCTTGTCCTCAAGAAATTCAGTTGACAAACTGAAAGAGAAAAAGAAAAACTTTTACAAACTCTGTTTGCTCTTGTTGTTGTAAACATGAAATAACAACCTTCAAGTTTCAGCAATTATTATGAACTAACCATACTCACAATGACACGTAGGTCTCACAATTACTCATATCAATAGCATAATCAGCTAGCGAGCCATAATAATAAAACTCGGATGACAACACTTTCTCAAAATAATCATAACATGATATAACAAAATGGTATCTCACTAGCCCTTTCTGAGACCGCAAAACATAAATGCAAAGCACCTTTAAAGATCAAGGACTGAGTAAACATTGTAATTCATGGTAAAAGAGATCCAGTCAAGTCATACCCAATATAAACCAATAATAATGAATGCAAACGACAGTGTGCTCTCCAGCGGGTGCTTTTTAATAAGAAGGGTGATGACTCAACATTAAAGTAAATAGATAGGCCCTTCGCAGAGGGAAGCAGGGATTTGTAGAGGTGCCAGAGCTCGGTTTTTAAATAGAGATAAATTATATTTTGAGCGGCATACTTTCATTGTCAACATAACAACTAAAAGACGATGATATCTTCCACGCTAAACAGATTATAGGCGGTTCCCAACAGAATGGTAAAGTTTATACTCCCCTTCCTCCACAAGCATCAATCCATGGCTTGCTCGAAACAACGAGTGCCTCCAACATTCAACGGGTCCCAAGGGAAGTTTTGTTTGCAGTTATTTTGATTTAGCTTGCATAAAGCATGGGACTAGGCATCCCGGATACCAGCCATTTTCTCGTGAATGAGGAGCAGAGTCCACTCCTCTTGAGAATAACCCGCCTAACACGGAAGATAAGGGCAGCTCTAGTTGACATATGAGCTATTTGAGCATGCAAAACAGAATGTTTATTTGAAGGTTTAGAGTTTGGCACATACAAATTTACTTGGAACGGCAGGTAAATACCACATATAGGAAGGTATAGTGGACTCATATGGAATAACTTTGGGGCTTAAGGAGTTTGTATGCACAAGCAGTATTCCCGCTTAGTACAGGTGAAGGCTAGCAAAAGAATGGGAAGCGACCAACTGAGAGAGCGACAACAGTCGTAAACATGCATTAAAATTAATTCACACCGAGTACAAGCATGAGTAGGATATAATCCACCATGAACATAAATATCATGAAGGCTATGTTGATTGGATTCAACTACATGCATGAACATGTGCCAAGTCGAGTCACTCAATGCATTTAAAGGAGGATACCATCCCATCATACCACATCATAATCATTCTAGTAGCATGTTGGCACGCAAGGTGAGGGAGCCCTGGATTAGGGGGTGTCCGGATGGCCGGACTATCACCGTTGGCCGGACTCCTAGACTATGAAGATACAAGATTGAAGACTCCGTCCCGTGTCCGGATGGGACTTTCCTTGGCGTGGAAGGCAAGCTTGGCAATACGGATATGTAGATCTCCTACCATTGTAACCGACTCTGTGTAACCCTAGCCCTCTCCGGTGTCTATATAAACCGGAGGGTTTTAGTCCGTAGGACGAACAATAATCATACCATAGGCTAGCTTCTAGGGTTTAGCCTCTTTGATCTCGTGGTAGATCTACTCTTGTACTACCCATATCATCAATATTAATCAAGCAAGAGTAGGGTTTTACCTCCATCTAGAGGGCCCGAACCTGGGTAAAAACATCGTGTCCCATGTCTCCTGTTACCATCCGCCTAGACGCACAGTTCGGGACACCCTACCCGAGATCCGCCGGTTTTGACACCGACATTGGTGCTTTCATTGAGAGTTCCTCTGTGTCGTCACCTTTAGGCCCGATGGCTCCTTCGATCATCAACAATGACGCGGTCCAGGGTGAGACTTTTCTCCCCGGACAGATCTTTGTATTCGGCGGCTTTGCACTGCGGGCCAATTCACTTGGCCATCTGGAGCAGATCGAAAGCTACGCCCCTGGCCATCAGGTCAGATTTGGGAGTTTGAACTACACGGCTGACATCCGCGGAGACTTGATCTTCGACGGATTCGAGCCACAATAAGCGCCGCCGCCTTGTCTCGATGGGTATGATCTAGCTCTGCCGGGGCGGTACCACTGAGGCCGCACCAAAGATCTGCTCCGACCCCTAGCTTGAGCCGACTTCACGGTCGAGGACGAGTGGCTGGACACCGCCTCGGGGCTACGATCTCTATGGCGATTGAGCGAACACCATCCTATCCTTCAAAGGCCGTGACTCCGAGGTGCCATACTCCTCTCCGGACTCCGAATCTCCCGCGCCCCTGCCAATCAAATCCGATTGGGCGCCGGTTATGGAGTTCACTGCCGCAGACATCTTTCAGCACTCGCCCTTTGGCGACATCCTGAACTCAGTAAAGTCTCTCTCTTTATCAGGAGAGCCCTTGCCGGAATATGTTCAGGAAGGTTGGGATGCGGACGACGAAGAAATTCAATGCCCACCTGCCACCCACTTTGTAGCCACTGTCAATGATTTAACTGACATGCTCGACTTCGACTCCGAAGACATCGACGGTATGGACGACGATGCAGGAGACGACCAAGAACCAGCGCCTACAGGGCACTGGAAGGCCACCTCGTCATATGACTATACATGGTGGACATCCCAAAAGATGGGAATGGCAATGGAACCGGAGGATGACCCCTCCAAGAAACAGCCCAAGCGCCAGCGTCAGCGGCGCCGCTCTAAATCCCGCCACAGCAAAAACGGTGATTCCGGCAGGGGAGATAATAACACCCCAGATAGTGCCGAAGACAACCCTCTCCAGCAGGATTCAGCACAGGAGGAGGGAGAAGCCAACCCTCATGATAGAGAGGCAGACAGAGAGGTAGAGGACGATAATTATATGCCTCCCTCCGAAGATGAAGCAAGCCTCGACGACGACGAATTTGTCGTGCCCGAGGATCCCGTTGAACAAGAGCGTTTCAAGCGCAGGCTTATGGCCACGACAAGTAGCCTCAAGAAAAAGCAGCAGCAGCTTAGAGCTGACCATGGCTAGCTAGCTGACAGATGGACCGAAGTCCTTGCAGCCGAAGAGTACAAACTCGATCACCCCTCCAAGAGCTACCCAAAATGCAGGCTGCTACCCCAATTAGAGGAGGAAGCACCCAAACCTACATCAGCAGCGCATGACGCGGCCGACCGGCCACCTCGTGGCCACCACAGAGAGGCCTCTAGGCCCTCTGCTAAAGCCGCACGCCGGCGTCGCTCGAAAAGTACAAAGCCACGGGGGAATGCGCCAGACTTGCGAGACATATTGGAGGACAAGGCAAGACAAATAAGATCGATCTACGGATCGCGTGAGCGCCCCACAATACGTGATGACAACCGTCACGCCGGATATAGCAATTCCGGCCGGGCCGAACACAGTAGACAAAGCTCATTTGGGCTGCGTCATGATATAGCCCAATACAGGGGCGCTGCACACCCACTATGCTTCACAGACGAAGTAATGGATCATCAAATCCCTGAGGGTTTCAAACCCGTAAACATTGAATCATACAATGGCGCAACAGATACTACGGTTTGGATCGAGGACTATCTCCTTCACATCCACATGGCCCGCGGAGATGATCTACACGCCATCAAATACCTCCCACTCAAGCTTAAAGGACCAGCTCGGCATTGGCTCAACAGCTTGCCAGCAGAATCAATTGGTTGTTGGGAAGACCTGGAAGCCGCATTCCTTGATAACTTCCAGGGCACATATGTGCGACCACTAGACGCTGATGACCTAAGCCACATAATTCAGCAGCCAGATGAATCGGCCAGACAATTCTGGACACGGTTCATAACCAAGAAAAATCAAATCGTCGACTGTCCGGATGCAGAGGCCCTTGCAGCCTTCAAACATAACATCCGCGACGAGTGGCTTGCCCGGCACCTAGGACAGGAAAAGCCGAAATCCATGGCAGCCCTCATATCACTCATGACCCACTTCTGTGCGGGAGAGGACAGCTAGCTAGCTCACAGTAACAACCTAACCAAAATCCCTGGTAGTTCGGATACCAAGGAGAGCAATGGCAGGACGTGTCGCAATAAGCACAAGCGCCGCACTAACGGCGATAATACTGAAGATATGGCATTCAATGCCGGATTCAGAGGCTCTAAACCCGGTCAGCGGAAAAATCCATTCAAAAGAAATACTCAGGGCCCGTCCAATTTAGACAGAATACTCAATCCCTCGTGCCAGATACATGGCACCCCCGAAAAACCAGCCAACCACACCTACACGGATTGTTGGGTGTTCAAGCAGGCAGGCAAGATAAATGCCGAAAACAACGACAAGGGGCTGCATAGCGATGACGAGGAGGAGCCCCGGCCGCCGAACAATAGAGGATAGAAGGGCTTTCTCCCACAAGTGCGGACGGTCAACATGATATACGCAACCCACATACCCAAAAGGGAGCGGAAGTGTGCACTGAGGGACGTATACGAGATGGAACCAGTCGCCCCAAAGTTCAACCCATGGTCCTCCTGCCCGATCATTTTTGATCGAAGGGACCACCCCACTAGCATCCGCCACGGCGGATTCGCCGCATTGGTTCTTGACCCAATCTTTGACAGATTTCACCTCACTAGAGTCTTGATGGATGGCGGCAGCAGCCTGAACCTGCTTTACCAGGATACAGTGCGCAGAATGGGCATAAACCCCTCAAGGATCAAACCTACAAAAACGACCTTTAAAGGCGTCATACCAGGTGTAGAGGCCAACTGTACAGGCTCAGTTACACTCGAAGTGGTCTCCGGATCCCCGGATAACATCTGAAGCGAGGAATTAATCTTCGACATAGTCCCGTTTCACAGTGGCTAGCACGCACTACTCGGACGAACCGCATTCGCAAAATTCAATGCGGTGCCGCACTATGCATACCTCAAGCTCAAAATGCCAGGCCCCTGAGGAGTAATCACGGTCAATGGAAACACCGAACGCTCTCTACGAACGGAGGAGCATACGGCGGCCCTCGTGGCGGAAGTACAAAGCAGCCTCTTAAGGCAATTCTCGAGTCCGACTAGTAAACGTCCGGACACTGTCAAGCGCGCCCAGAGTAACCTACAACAAGACCGCCTGGCACGTTCCGAGCACCCGTAGAAATGCGGCCCGAACCCCAGCCCTCGCGAAATCGCGAGACCAGTACCACGCGTACATAACTACGCTCTGGAGATACCATGGGCATAGGGGCAGGGGCACGACCACGGCATGCCCAGAGAGCGGCTCAACCGCACCAGGGGCTCCCAATTGTGTCATTCTTTTTTTTCTTATTCTCAGGACTCCGTTTTCCAGAAGCCCTGTCCGGCAGTAGAGTTGCCGAACTCACGATGCAACAGCCAGGGAATCAGAAAAGCTACGTCGAGTGTCCAGGTGGTCTCTATTACGAGCAGTATACCTGTTTTACATACCAACCCGTAGCCTACCCCTGGAGGGGGACATGTTAAATAGTCCCATCCCTTGCTTATCACACTATTTGTATCGTTCTGCTTTCATTGCAGTATTTTTTGAATAAACAATGCATGGCTTTTTGCCTATTATTGCATTCCTTTTTCTATCTATACATGTTCACTTATGACATGTTGCATCTGTACCCTTTGGTACGACCAAATACACCAGGGGCTTAAGTACCCCAAAATTTGGTGTGATAAGTCCGAACACTTTAACAAGTGCGGCACCCCGAACTTATAGCATTATATGCATTGGCTCCGAATCATGTCTTGGGTCAATAGTTGGGTTTGCCCGGCTCCCATGTTTTGGTACCTTACGTTCCGTTATATCGGCTAAGGTAGCGCTAGGAGAACCACTGCGATTGTGCCTCGGTTGAGCTGGGTTGAGCACCTCAGTGGAGAAAGCTAAAACTAACCGTCATGATAGGGCGAGGGCCGGTCGTTGTTCGAGAGGTTTTTCCAGTCCCTAAAGACTTATGCCGCTTAGAGCGAGGAGTCGGCTTTGTCCGGCCCAGGCGTGGATAGCGCCCCGAATTCGGTCTTTCGAACACTAGGGGCTTCGCCGAAATTTAAAATTATAGAATTCTATGGCAAAGTGGGAGTGTTCAAGCATTATAGTCCGGTTGCCTGGTTCGTTGTGTTGAGTGCCTCCCTTGAAGGACCCAAGAATGGGAAAAAGAGCGCTCAAGTTTATCCCAAACACCCCAGCACTCGCGGCGTGGGGGCTGAAGCCAAAGACTTGCCATCTCTCAAATTTGATAAACGGCCGCACAGAAGGTAATATTTTAAATTAACAAGCGTTGCTTAGCGCATATGAACAAAGTTTTCAGCGTACAGGATAACAAATGCGAGTCTACTCAAAAATTACATCTTTGGAGCACTCACCCGCTATAAGGCGGGCACCCTTCAGGACACCCTTATAGTACATCTTGGGCGTGCGATACTCCTTGCCCGGCGGTGGCGCGTCCGTCACAAACTTCTCGGCGTCCATCTTGCCCCAGTGCACTTTAGCACGGGCAAGTGCCCGACGGGCACCTTCAATGCAGACGGAACGCTGGATGACTTCAATCCATGGACAAGCGTCCACCAGCCGCCGCACTAGACCGAAGTAGCTCCCAGGCATGGCTTCTTTAGGCCACAGCCGAACTTTGAGGCCCTTCATGGCTTGTTCGGCCACCTTGTGGAGCTCGACCAGCTGCTTCAGCTGGTCGCTCAGGGGCACCGGATGTCCGGCCTCAGCATATTTAGACAAGAACACCTTTTCCGTGGATCTACCCTCCTCGGCTCGGTAGAGCGCGGCAGCATCGGACACACTATGGGGCAGATCTGTGAACGCTCCTGGAGAGCTCCGAATTCGAGTAAGTAACAGATAATTCACTTTTACATGCTTGCTTTGCATGAAGAATGCCTTACCCGCCGCTATCTTTTTTATCGCCTCAATCTCCTGGAGGGCCTCCTGGGCTTCGGCCTTAGCGGCTTTGGCACTCTCAAGAGCCAAGGCGAGCTCGGACTCTCGAGTCTTTGAGTCACACTCCAAACTCTCGTGTTTTTCCACGAAAGCCTGGAGCACTTGCCGCACCTCCGCCACCCGCGCCTCCTGCTTCTCGCGCTCGGTGTGCTCCGCGGCCGCACTTTTTTCAGCCTTGGACACCGCCTCCTTCAGGGTCGCCACCTCGTTCGTGGCCCCTGCAATACTCACGTTATTCCTGTCATTTTTTGCAACCATATCCTTTCTATAAGGTATTATTTTTATAAGGTATTACTTACCTTCCTTGTCCTCGAGCTGCTTCTTGGCACGGCCGAGCTCGTTCTCGGACCGCTTCGAGGCTCTGCTTCAATGCATTGACCTCCATGATCGGTCTGGCAGAGTCAGCAAGCGCAGCCTGCATTCCCATATTGACATGCTCATGTTAGACTCCTGCGTATATCTTTTTAGATCCTCAGTTCGGCTTTTCTTTCCGAACACCAAACTGAGCATCAGGGGCTACTATCTATGCGGTACTATTTTTACATATCTTAATTACATACCTCAAAGCCTGTTAGAAGGCTGGTGCAGGCTTCAGTGAGCCCGCTCTTGGAGGACTGAACTTTCTGGATCACCGCAATCATAACAGTGCGGTGCTCCTCGTCGATGGACGCGCCGTTAAGCGCCTCCAGCAAGTTATCTGGTGCCTCCGGTTGGACGGAGGCCACCGGCGTTGCAGTCTTGCCCTTCATACGAAGGGCCCGCCTGCCGGACTTCGGAATCACTGTAGGTTCCAGTACGGAGTCTAGCACAGTGTCGGACTTAGAGCCCTCTAGGGTTTTGCCCTCTTTCCGCCCGGAGTCCGGGAGGTCACCTTGCGGCGCCTTCAGGACCACCTCCTCCTGGTTGGGCCCCTTTTGGGACTCCACCGCGGCATGCGTCACGGGGGGAGGAGGCGGTTGGAAGTGAAGTGCTATTCACATCCGACGAATCCAGGGAGCCGCTCGACGAAGTGGGGAGCTCGTCCTTGGGCGGGCTACATGGTTGTATTCGTCATTAGAAGACACTACGCGACAAAGGAAAAATCATGGGTTATTCTGGAATCCGGACACTTACGATCTCGCCAGGGGCTTGGCCCTCGAGGGCCAATCCTCTTCGCCGTCGTCGGCGTTGGTGGAAAAGTACGGAGGAAGGGTCCTTCCTTCTGATTCTCCGCCTCCCGGTTGGGAGGCCTTCCTATTCTTCTCTCCCCCCGCTAGGGGAGAAGCCTCTTTTTTCTCCTCCTCGTCTTCGCGGGAGGTGTCCGCCTCGGAGTCACCGGACGATGAGTCCGATAACACCTGATGCCGGGAACTCTTTCGGGTTCCCGTGGCCTTCTTCTTGGCCTTCTAGCCCGGCACCACGTGAGGTGCCGGAACCAACAGCCCCATCAATCGGGCGTCCGCTGGGTCTTCTGGTAAGGGAGCCGGACAGTTAACTTGCCCGGACTTCTTCTGCCAGGCCTGTCAAAGGTAAGGGAGTCTAGAACCCGCATAGAGTCAAACTATGAAAAACAAGTGTCCCGTAAAGGGTGAAATAGCTTACCTCGTCGGCTTGACGCTGCAAGCTGAAACCGCGATCTTCGGTAGCGGATGCGGGAGCCTCGACGCCCCTGAACAGCACCTTCCAGGCATCTTCGTACGTAGTGTCAAAGAGCCTACTCAAGGTCTGGTGCTGTGCCGGATCAAACTCCCACAAGTTGAAAGACCGTTGTTGGCACGGGAGGATTCGGCGGATGAGCATGACCTGGACTGCGTTGATGAGCTTGATCTTCTTGTTCACAAGGTTTTGGACGCAGGTTTGGAGTCCGGTTAGCTCTTCCAAATCACCCCATGCCAGGCCCTTCTCTTTCCAGGAGGTGAGTCATGTGGGGATGCCAGATCTGAATTTGGGGGCCGCTGCCCATTCAGGGTCACGCGGCTCGGTGATGTAGAACCACCCCGATTGCCAGCCTTTGATGGTTTCCACGAAGGTGCCCTCGAGCCATGTGACGTTGGGCATCTTGCCCACCATGGCGCCTCCGCACTCCGCCTGCTGGCCGCCCACTACCTTCGGCTTGACATTGAAGGTCTTCAGCCATAAGCCGAAGTGGGGTTTGATGCGGAGGAAGGCCTTGCACACAATGATAAACGCTGAGTGTTGAGGATGAAATTTGGGGCCAGATCGTGGAAATCCATGCCGTAGTAGAACATGAGCCCCCAGACAAATGGGTGGAGTGGGAAGACCAGTCCGCCGAGGAAATGGGGGAGGAACACCACCCTCTCATGGGGCCTGGGGGTGGGGACGAGCTGCCCCTCGTCTGGAAGCCGGTGCGCAATGTCATTGTGCAGGTATCCGGCTTTCCTCAACTTTTTGATGTGCCCCTCCATGACGAAGGAGGCCATCCACTTGCCTCCCGCTCCAGACATGGCTGGGGAAGGTTGAGGCGAGATGTGCGGACTTGGGCGCTGGAGCTCCAGTATGCAGAAATGGATAAGCAAAGAAGGAAGAAGGCGTAGGTAAAAAGGTGGATCCTTATCCCCTTATATGGACGGACGAAACTATGCGTCCCCACCAGCCTGGTAAAACTCGCTTATCTCCCAAGCGCCGTAATCGATGGCGCGGTTGGGCTACCCACGCCCGTATTGATGAGAATCCCGGAATAAGGGGACACGATCTCTACTTTGACAAGACGTGCCAAGGAAACCGCTTCGCTAAACGCTGAGGTGGAACGGTAAAATTGATTCGAATAAAGGCCTGGCCGTGGTGTGATGTCACGCCACAGAATACGTCAGCAGATTGAACTTGTGTAAATGTTATTCTCTCTACGGTGGTATGTGGAACTTATTTCGCAGAGCTGGACACTATCCTTGTGTTCAAAATCTTCTATGAAGTATTCGGAGGAGGAACCCGCCTTGCAATGCAAGACAATATCGTGCGGACTAAATCGTCATTGAAGCTGGTTCAAGAAACACGCCCAATATGCGACCCTATCCAAAAGGAACTCAAGGTCCCACCAAGGATAGACCCGCATATTGGAACGCTTTTGCAAGGTGGATATCATTACATCAACAATTACATAATAGTGGGGATACATACAAAAGGCATACAATGCCACACGAATACAACATCATATACAAGATCAACATCCGACTACGGATGAAACACAAACAGAAACTCAAACGACATCCACCCTGCTAGCCCAGGCTGCCGACCTGGAACCTATCCCCTGATCGAAGAAGAAGAAGAAGAAGAACTCAACGCAAGCAAGCATCACTCTCGCGTCGTGATCATCGCATAACCTGTACACCAGAATCGTTGTTGTAGTAATCAGGAGCCACGAGGACTCAGCAATCCCATTACCATGGGTATCAAGACTAGCAAAGCTTAAAAGGAAAGGAAGGGGTAAAGTGGTGAGGTTGCAGCAGCGACTAAGCATATATGGGGGCTAACATACGCAAATGAGAGCGAGAAGAGAAACAAAGGAACGGTCGTGATGCTAGCAATGATCAAGAGGTGATCCTGAACACCTACTTACGTCAAACATAACACAGAACCGTGTTCACTTCCCGGACTCCGCCGAGAAGAGACCATCACGGCTACACACGCGGTTGATGCATTTTAATTTGGATCTGGTGTCAAGTAATCTACAACCGGACATTAACAAATTCCCATCTGCCACATAACCGCGGGCACGACTCTCAAAAGTTTAAACCCTGCAGGGGTGTCCCAACTTAGCCCATGACAAGCTCTCGCGATCAATGAAGGAATAGACCTTCTCCCAGGAAGACCCGATCAGTCTCGGAATCCCGGTTTACAAGACATTTCGACAATGGTAAAACAAGACCCGCAAAGCCGCCCGATGCGCCGACAATCCCGATAGTAGCTGCACATATCTCGTTCTCAGGGCAACACCGGATGAGACATCCTACGAGTAAAACCAGACCTCGAGTTGCCCCGAGGGGGCCCATGATCTACTCGGTTCGAACCAACACTTAGACAAGAACCGGCCGGGGGCTAAAATAAAGATGACCCTCGAGAGAGACTCCCAAGGGAAAAAAGTAGGTGGTGGTGAGGCAAATGGTAAAACCAAGGTTGGGCCTTCTTTGGACAAGTTTTATTCAAAGCGAACTGTCGGGGGTCCCATAAATCACCCGACCGCGTTAGGAGCATAAAATCCGGGAACATAACACCGGTATGACGGAAACTAGGGCGGCAAGAGTGGAACAAAACACCAGGCATAAGGCCGAGCCTTCCACCCTTTACCAAATATATAGATGCATTAATAATATAAGAGATATTGTGATATCCCAACCAAAATCCTGTCCACCATGGAGAAATCTTCATCTTCACCTGCAACTAGCAACGCTATAAGAGGGGCTGAGCAAAGCGGTAACATAGCCAAGCAACGGTTTGCATAGGAAAGGTGTCAAAGGTTAGAGGTTCATGGCAATTTGGGATGGCTTGATAAACAGGTGATAGGTAGCACAGCATAGCGATAGAACGAAACAACTAGCATAACAATGATAGTAGTGAGATCCAGGGTAGCGGTCATCTTGCCTGAAATCCCGCTAGGAAGAAGAACGAGTCCATGAAGAAGACGAACGGATGAAGCCAAACCAATCGTAGACGAACGAATCCTCACGATCGCAACGAAACAGGAACTAACAAGAAGAAGCACACAACATAGGTAAACACAGCACACATGAACAAGGCATGCTGCACAACAAGCATGATGCATGACCAAGCTACATGAAACTACTCATGGCAAGAGATGATGCAAACAAGAACAACACATCAAGGCAAGTTTAAATGAGGCCGGGAACAACATATAACAATTCCGGTAAGTCCTCATATGCAAATTTTGAAATTGGTCCAGAACTGAATAAACCTTATGTTCAAGTTGTTAAACAGCAAGTTAAGATGCACCAAGATGATCTACACGAGATTCTAGTCAAGTTACATATAAAGTTCATTAGATTCGGAGCTACGGCCTAGAAGATATGGGCAAAACAAGTTAAACATGGCATTTATGCAAAATGCATACAAACATCAAGTAAACACCTCAAAACAAGGATGCAACATGGTAATATGAAACTACATGCAAAATCAAGCAAGTTTCATATAGAGCACACTCAAAACGGAGCAACGGTGCAACACATACACTCTATACAAGTCATAACAACAATCTGTCCAAAACAGCAACTAGGCATCTTGCAAGCATCAAAACAACATGCTAAAGCACCCCAACATAAGAACAAAAGGCATGGGCATGAAGTACTGGTAAAGCACTACAAAACATGAACACTGAGCTATCTCCAGAAACAACTAGAACATGCTCAAAAACACATGGTAAGATTGCAAATAATAACAGTTTCAGACTTTAGTAGAAATAACATCAGGTTGCAATGTTTAGAGCAAGCAAACAACATGTTATAGGAACATATCATGGCAAACAAAGGCATGGCATGAATCTACTAATTGCATAGATCAAAAGTCCCTTACTGACCATGAGCCAAAAGGCACAGAAAATATGATGGCACCCATGTAAACATGGCAAGTTATATTACAAATTCAAACATGGCAGAAACAACAATAAGTAGGCATGTTGGTGAGCTTGAACCACTCACCACAGAGCAATACATGGCATGGAAAGGCAACCAACAGCAAGAAGGCATGTTTATGAAGCTAAGCATGGCAAGAGCAAGTTCATAGGGTACATGGATCACTAGCAAAACACATGGGGACAAGTGAACTTAATGTTAACAGGCTGATAGCAACATCATTTAGCAAACTTTGGGGCAAGATAACAACATGATACATCAGGCTATATTTGCAACCAAAGGCATGAATGGATAGTGCAAGACATGTAGATCAAAACATGTTTATAGAACATCTCCAGATTATGCATAGAATGATTAGTAGAAGCATGTTAACATAGCAACAAAATATAACAGAATCTGTCAGGAAAACAGCAACAGCAACTACCCTACTTAACAAGCTCGATTCACTCACAAGTCATTGCATGACAATATAAGCATATCATCATCAAGAAGGCATGTTTGTGTAACAAACCAAGGCAAGAACAAGTCCATAGCATGCAAGGATCAACTATAGCAACCTTGGCTAAATTGAATAACAAGTAAACAATCTGCCAGGAAACATTTGGAAGCAAAAGTAGAGCACTCAAATGACATGCTAGACTACTCCATAATTGCAAACAAGGGCATGAATGGATAGACAATAACCATGTGTTCAAAACACCCTTACTGAAGTATCTCAAAATAAGCATGGATCTCTCTGTAGCATCAAGTTTACATGGCATCAAAATAACAGCAGAACAGGGACTAAAATCAGCAATATCACGAAGCCTAGTTTGCATGCTTGTGCTAGTCACCACATTGATCACAAAAATACATGGCATACACCCATGGAAATATGGCATGGCATAGATCAAAACACATGTAGAGCTCAACCTCATAGGATGCACACATAAATCATGGCAAAAATGATAAATGAGCAAGTTATAACAGTTTCAGCAGATTAACATCAACATGCACTCTTCCAACAGCATTTCGGGCATCAAGATGAGCTCAAATGAAAATGATGAAATGGAATGAAATGATGTACTTGTCGAGACGAACAATTTGACATATTACACGCACGAAACAGAGGTACGGATGCAGAGTTACATCATGATGAACATGGCATGATTATGTAAAAATCCTGAGGACTTGGTGGAATTTATACCTCCGGGAAAAGTCAACCCGGGACGGAGGCGTTCCGGGACGGAGGGATCCGGGCGTGGGGAAGGCGTTTGGATGGGCGAGGTGGTGGATCTGATCGATCCACGGACCTCGCGGAGTGGCTCGCGGGAGACAGCGGGACGGCGCCGAGAGGCGGAGACGCTACGGAGGCGCCGCAAGGCACGCCAACGAGGCGCTGGCGATGGGCGGCGGACCAGCGAGGCGGCGGGCGCGGGTCGCGGCGGCCGGGCGAGGTGGCGGGCAGCCAGCGCGGCCCGAGGCGGCGGGGAGCGGAACGGCGGCGGGCGCTTGGCCGCCAGCGCTGGATGCACCGAGGGCGGCGCGTTGCCAGACGGCAGCAGGCAGCGCGTGCGCTGGCCGAGCAGCAATGAGCAGCGGAGAGCGGCGGCGGCGGGGCTGCAGGCAGGGCGGCGGAGAGGCGGGCGGCACGCTGGGGCGGCTCGGGCATGAGGGTTGGGGACGGGCCGCTGGCCGGCGCGGCGCGGCTGTGGCGTCAGCGCCACGTGGCGACCGGCCATCGCGAAGGGGCGGCGCTGACGTCCGGGCGGGCGCGACATGTCCGGGCGCGTAGAGGGGTTTCGTCCGGCGGCGCGAGGAGGAGAGCTAGGGTTAGACCGGGATTTCGGGGGAGGCCACATATTTATAGGTAGAGGGAGCTAGGAGAGTCCAAATGAGGAGCGGTTTTCGCCCACATGATCGTGATCGAACGACCGAGAGCATGGAGGAGAGTTAGATGGGTTTTGGGCCACTTTGGAAGGGGTGTTGGGCTGCAACAAAAGAGGCTTTGTGGTTACCCGGTTAACCGTTGGAGTATCAAATGAGCTCCAAATGGCACGAAACTTGACAGGCGGTCTACTGGTGCTATACCAGGGCTGCTTGGCAAACCTCGGGCCATTCTGAGAAAGTTTAACACCCGCTCACACAAGGAGAGAAGAAGGGGACACCGGATGACATAGGAGTGCCGGATCGCAAAACGGAGAACGGGGAAAATGCTCGGATGCAAGAGATGAACACGTATGCAAATGCGATGCACATGATGACATGATATGAAATGCAGACGATGACATGGCAACGTGCAACACGCAAGCAAAAGACATGGCAACGACGGTGAATAACTGGCAGACACCTGGCGCAACGAATCCGGGGCATTACATTCAGGGGCTACTGAGGGAGTCCTGGATTAGGGGGTGTCTGGATGGCCGGACTATCACCATTGGCTGGAGTCCTAGACTATGAAGATACAAGATTCAAGACTCCGTCCTGTGTCCGGATGGGACTTTCCTTGGCGTGGAAGGCAAGCTTGGCAATACGTCTATGTAGATCTCCTACCATTGTAACCGACTCTGTGTAACCCTAGCCCTCTCCGGTGTCTATATAAACCGGAGGGTTTTAGTCCGTAGGACGAACAACAATCATACCATAGGCTAGCTTCTAGGGTTTAGCCTCTTTGATCTCGTGGTAGATCTACTCTTGTACTACCCATATCATCAATATAAATCAAGCGGGAGTAGGGTTTTACCTCCATCGAGAGGGCCCAACTCAGGTAAAAACATCGTGTCCCTTGTCTCCTGTTACAATCCGCCTAGACGCACAGTTCGGGACCCCCTACCCGAGATCTGCCGGTTTTGACACCGACACAAGGTAAACCATTATAACTCATAGCTAATCAAGCATGGCACAAGCAACTATAATCTCTAAATGTCATTGCAAATATGTTTACTTCATAATAGCTGAATCAGGAACGATGAATCATCATATTTACAAAAACAAGAAAGGTTGAGTTCATACCATCTTTTCTCTTCTCAATAAGTCCATCATATATCATCATTATTGCCTTTCACTTGCACGACCGAAGGATGTGTATAATAATAAGAGTGCGCGTGCATTGGACTAAGCTGGAATCTGCAAGCATTCAACTCAAGAGAGAAGACAAGTAATATGGGCTCTAAGTTTAAATAATCAATCATGCATATAAGAGCCACTAAGCATTTTCAATATGGTCTTCTCGACCCCCAAAGAAAGGAAAAGAAAATAAAAACTATTTATATGGGAAAGCTCCCAACAAGTAAAAGAAGAACGGGAAATATTTTTGGGTTTTCTTTTTAATTCTACTACAAGCATGGAAAGTAAACTAACTAATTTTTTTTGTTTTTTTCTTAAGGTTTAACAAACACACAAGAAGAAAGCAGGAAAAAGAAATTTAAACTAGCATGGATATTACAGTGAAACAGTATGAGCACCGACATCTAGCAATGACTGTGTGTGAATCATGAATGTAATGTTGGTGGGAAATACGTACTCCCCCAAGCTTAGACTTTTGGCCTAAGTTGGTCTATTGCCAGGGGTGGCCTGGCGGATATCCGTAGGTGAAGCTGGGGTCGTACTGTGATGCAGTGGCTATCGCCGCCTGAGCTGTAGCGTGGAGTCGAGCAGCCTCCACTCTCCTTTCGTACTCATCTTCCTCCTCTCTGGTAATAATATATCTTCTTTTTGCCTGTGAACCAATGAAAGGAGGAGCAGGAAGAGCAACATGGACTACACGACGTTTGTCAAAGATTAGTCGATACTGGAGAGGGTGGTTCAGTCCTATCAACAAATTGGTGGGAAACCATAGAATCAAAATCTAAATAAGAAGGGGGTAATTCCATATCACCCTCACGAATGTCTATCTCAAGAAAATTAGCTAAGCGGGTTGCATAAATTCCTCCAAAGAAATCTCCGCTATGTCTATTCTGATGCAACCTGCGAGCTACAATGGCTCCCAAATGATAAGATTGGTCTCCTAACATAGCACTCCTAAGAATACAGAGATCAGGGACACACATGTGACATGCTTCATCCTTAGCATTAATACATCTACCTATGAAGAGAGCAAAATAATGTATAGCAAGAAAGTGAATGCTCCCTATAGTAGCTTGCATTATATCTCTAGATTCCCCCACAGTTATTCTAGCAAGAAAGTCTCTATATTCAGATTTAGGGGGATCCCTGACATTACCCCAAGATGGAAGTTTGCAAGCAGAAGTAAAATCCTCCAAGTCCATGGTATAAGATTTGTCATAAAGATCAAACATGGCTGAAGGAGAATTACGAGAAGATGAAAATTCAAACCTCCTCACAAATGAACTTGTGAGATCATAATATTGGGGGCATTTGTCAGCTTCGAAGTCCTCAAGACCGGCATTACTCAAATATGTGCTAAATTCTTCTTTGATTCCCACTTGATTCATAAAATTTTCCGATGGCCATTCACAAGGCCTCACATGAGCGTCTCTTGGTGGTTCCTCGTCAGCGTCACGTATTGCAAGCCTGGGACCTTGCTTCCTTGAAGGACCACCTTGGAACATCCTCCTAAGCATATTGTTTTCTCTGAAAAATTTCTGAAATTTTTAGTAACTTCAAATAAAAGTAAACCAGCTTCAATAAGATTGATAGCAACAACTCCTACAAGTGCCTAGAGCCTATATAAAGCATTCGAACTACTTGGAACCATATAAATTTGACATGCAAGCTCAAGAACATGGTCACCTATGCAGCACAAATTTGCAACGAGTAAAGCACTAGAACAAAAACTAATTGGACGAATGGAGGAGTCACATACCAAGGAACAATCTCCCCAAGCAGTTTTGTGAGACGTGCTTTGAGCAAGGAGATCGAAAATCACACCAACAGGGGCTGGAACTCGTGCTTGAGTTGGTTTTTCGTGTTTGTGTGAGGCAGAGGAAGAAGATGGGTGCAGGAATAAGTGGAGGAGCGCCACCGTGGGCCCACGAGGCAGGGGGGAGCGCCCAGGGGGGTAGGGCGCGCCCTCCACCCTCGTGGCCAGGTGGCAGCTCCCCCCGTGGTAATTTCTGCACAGTAAATTCTCAAATATTCCCGAAAAAATCATATTAAATTGGCATGGCATTCTGAGGACTTTTATTTTCGAGATATTTGTATATTGCTATATTGCATGGATAAGTCAGGAGACAAACAGAAAAATACTATTTTACTTTATTTCTACTAAATAACAGAAAATATAAAAGGGTACAGAAGGTTGTGCTTCTAGTTTCATCCATCTCGTGATCATCAAAATGAGCCCACTAACAAGGTTGATCAAGTCTTGTTAACAAGCTCATTCCGAATAATCCCGGAACCGGAGAAATTTCGAATGACACTAAGTTACCTCAACGGGGATATGAAAATCCCCAACAATAAGAATATCATACTTTTTCTTGACAGTAGGGAGGGGAAATTCAAAACCTCCAAATATAATCGATGGAACTTTTCCAATAGAGTTGATACTATAAACTTGAGGTTGTTTCCTCGGAAAATGTACCGTGTGCTCATTGCCATTAACAAGAAAAGTGACATTGCCTTTGGTGCAATCAATAACAGCCCCTGCAGTATTAAGGAAAGGTCTTCCAAGAATAATAGACATACTATCATCCTCGGGAATATCAAGAATAACATACTCCGTTAAAATAGTAACATTCACAACTACAACAGGCACATCGTCACAAATATCGACAGGTATAGAAGTTGATTTATCAGCCATTTGCAAAGATATTTCAGTAGGTGTCAACTTATTCAAGTCAAGTCTACGGCATAAAGAGAGAGGCATAACACTAACACCGGCTCCAAGATCACATAAAGCAGTTTTAACATAACTTCTTTTAATGGAGCATGGTATAGTAGGCACTCCGGGATCTCCAAGTTTCTTTGGTATTCTACCCTTATAAGTGTAATTAGCAAGCATGGTGGAAATTTCAGCTTAAGGTATCTTTATTTTATTTGTAATAATATCCTTCATATACTTAGCATAAGGATTTGTTTTGAGTACATCAGTTAATCGCATACGCAAAAAGATGGGTCTAATCATTTCAGCAAAGCACTCAAAATCCTCATCATCCTTTTTCTTGGATGGTTTTGGAGGAAAAGGCATGGGTTTCTGAACCCATGGTTCCCTTTCTTTACCGTGTTTCCTAGCAACAAAGTCTCTTTTATCATAACATTGATTCCTTGATTGTGGGTTATCAAAATCAACAGCAGGTTCAACTTCTACATCATTATCATAACTAGGTTGAGCATCAACATGAACATTATCATTAACATTATCACTAGGTTCATGTTCATCACCTGATTGTGTTTCAGCATCAGAAATAGAGATGTCATTTGGATTCTCAGGTGGTTTAGCAATAGGTTCACTAGAAGTTTGCAAAGTCCTATAATTTTTCTTTTTCTTCCATTTAGAAGAACTAGGTACGTCAATATTATTTCTCTAAGAATCTTGCTCGATTCTCTTAGGGTGGCCTTCAGGATACAAAGGTTCCTGAGTCATTCTACCAGTTCTAGTAGCCACTCTAACAGCATAATCATTTTTCTTACTATTCATTTCATCAAGCGCTTCTTTTTGAGCTTTAAGTACTTGTTCTACTTGAGTGGTAACCATAGAAGCATGTTTGCTAACAAGTTTAAGTTCACCTCTAATATCAGCCATATAATCACCCAAGCGTTTAATCATAAAGGTATTTTGTTTCAATTTTCTAACAAAATAAGCATTAATGTCATCTTGCTTAAACATAAAGTTATCAAACTCATCCAAGCACTGGCTAGCAATTTTAGTAGGAGGGACTTTAGCTTTATCATATCTATAGAGAGAATTTACCTTTACTACCTGTGTCGGGATATCGGGAGGTTCTTCATTAAATAAGTAATTGAGATCATATACTTCTTCAAAATTAATCGTTCTATGCGATGGAGTGCAGCGACACCTATGGGGCCGCTGGGGGCGGCCCTTCGTGTGTTGATGCAGGAGGAGGATGCACAGAGAGCAGATCGAGGCGAAGGCAGCATGCGGTGGATTTTTACCCAGCTTCGGGCCGCGATGGTCGCGTAAAACCCTACTGCTGCTTTGTGTCGTATATCATCTTGCTCGAGAATGCGAGCGAGTGGTGGTGTGGAACCAGCCGAATCCCAGGCGCTAGAGTTGCCAAGGGTTCGAGCCTCGCGAGAGTAGCGAATGATCGGAACCTCCCCTACGTTGTGCATGGGCCTCCTTTTATAGGGCAAGGGGTCACCGACAGGTGTCAACGTAGGGTAGAGGGGTAAAAATGTAAAAGAGGTGGTAGTTGGAACAGTGCGGGAACAGTGCAGCTACAGTGCATGAACAGTGGATTCTACCTACTTTTGATGAGAGGGGACAAGAGCATTAAATGCCGTCGCCATCACCCCAAAAGCTCCCGCCTTGCGTCTCCGTTTGCCACGGCGATGGAGCCACCACCGTGGAGTGCCACCGCACCCTCATACAACCTGAGCCACCCGCCACGCGTCTCTGGAGAAGGCTAAAGGCGACGCGTGGGCAGATGAGCTGGAGTGCAGCGCAGCTCTCCCGGCAAGTACCTTGCCGGGGTCTTGATCTTGCCGGGCCCGGGAGCTTGTCGGGCTCTATAACTTGCCGCTCCCCGGGCCCTTGCCGGGACGCGTATAGCGCCGAGGCATGTCTTTTGTGATGTGATCTTCTAGTCTCCCCGGCGAGCTCCTCTCGCCAGGGACTTGCGTGAGTGAGGTAGCCTTGAGCCTGGAACGGCCTTCCCGGCAAGCTCCTCTTGCCGGGGTCTTAACCTTCTGTCTTGTACACTTTGTTCTTGAATGGCTTGGTAGGGAGCCGGAATGGTCTCCGGCAAGCATATGGTGGATCCAGCTACGGGGAGCTGCAACTGTCCGTGCACAAGTTGGGGTACTGAGGTACCCCTACCTTAGTACACCGACAGGAGCCCCCGGGCCTGGGCCATACACGTCTGCCGAAGCGCTGGGCCAGGCCCAAAAGCAAGGCACGGCACGCTTGAAGCCCATGGCGCGTCGAACCCACTTCTGCATCTGCCGCCTCCCCCGAAACGGCACGCGTCGATTGCGGCGTCGTGGGAGACGTGGGCGGCGCATGCAGCCTTTAAGGCATCCACCCCGTGATCGTGGCGCAGAGAGGGGTCGCTTCATCCGTCGCTCCGGCTCCACTTTTTCGCCACGCGGCCTTCATGCACGGGGGTCGTGGGCGGCGAAGGTGGGATACCGAGCCGTCACGAGCGGAGAAGGCGAGTCGGCCCCGCTCCTCTGGCCTCCTCGCTTCCTGATTGGTCGAGCGGGGCGGTTGAGCCCCCACCTCGCCCCTTTAAAAAGGGCGGAAGGGGTGCACAATGGCCACACTCATCCACTTCTCCCTTCATCTTCATCTTCTGTTCTTCTTGCCGCCATGGAAGGAGGGAATCCCGGCTCTTCGGTGGTGGCGGCGGGTTGCTTCTAGGCAGCGCACCACTCCCATCCGCTCCCGTGGCGGTAGAGCCGCCACGAGAGGGAGAGGAGGGGGCGTGGCCGCGGACGCAGGCCGAGCGTGGCCGAGGCGGTCGAGAGAGGCGGCGTGGGGCGTGCCTCCCCGTCTCCTCCGGCGTCTCGACCATGGTGCGGTCCACCTGCGAGATGACCCACAGGAGTTCTTCATCAAGCTTCGCCGGGCGCCTCGCCGCCGCCTCCGGCTGCCGGTCCCGTTATGGACGCGATGGGACCGGATCCACCCGACGTGATGGAGTTACGCATGAGGGGCTGCGGGATCAGCGGCACTTTCGGGTGAGTGTCGTGTCCCCAGCCCGGCGTGATGTTCTTCGACCGAGGGTGGAAGACATTCGCCGGATCCATAGCTTGACGGGGGTTCACCCTCCATTTCAAATTCTTGGATGGTGACCTCCTTGCCGTCAAGGTCTTGGCGACTATGGAACCGGGTGCGCTGCTGTGTGGACAGCTCCTCGGATAGCGAAGGTCCCTCCTCGGCGAGAGTGACGAGGAGGGGAGCGACAGCGACGACGAGGGATGGCGGGCCCGACTAGGCGTCGGACACCGCTGCCTCGCGCCACCGCAACCCCATCTTCCGGGTTGCCGCCTTGAACTCCCGGGCCGTCTCCTTGGCGGCTGGCGTGAAGGGCAGCAGAGAAGAGAAGGGGGGACGGCGGCAAGGCCGTTAAGTCGGAGTACGAGGGCGAGGTGCCCTCGTGCCGATGTCCCACCACTCCGTCTTCAAGCTCTGCCTCCGACGCCTCCGACTCCGCCAAGCTCCTGGCCGGCCCCCGGGGTGTTCTCTTGGTGTCTTCTGGCGCCCGTGGCTCCCCGGGCATGCGTTCCCCATGCCCGTCACCTTGTGCAGCTCCTAGGGCACGGCGGCGTCACCGCCACGCTCTCCTAGGCGCTCCTTTCGCCCTTCTCCGACAAGTTCCTCTTGCCGGGGTCTCCTCTCCCCGGCAGGCTTATCTTGCCGGGAGCTCCTTGACCTACCTCCTGAACTCCTGAACAGAGAAACAGGAGAGGGATCACGGGCACCTTATCTTTTTAATCTGTAAGCCCTCGGGCATTAGCTGCATTTAAGAACTTGTAATCCTCTCTATCATGTTTTTCATCCTCTATGGACTTGTACTAAATTGGATGTTTTTAATGAAAAGAGGGGAAAGCTTGCCGGACTGAGTCCTTTACTTGACTGCGTGCCTTGCGTGTTCTTACGCTATCGGGGAGCTTGCCGGGGCGAACACGCTTATCGACCGCGGGGCAGCCCGCTGGTGGTGTCGCTTCCGGCAAGCAACCTTGTCGGGCCAGTTGCGACGCTTAACTTGCTGAGCGTGCTCGAAAGCAAGATAAGGTGCAGCGGCACACTTGTGTTTGTTGAGCGGACTCGAAACAAACCAAATGCATAATCGACCACAACTCGGTTCCTCCGCGTCGGGTTTTTACAAGACACGCTTTCGTTCAAAGACGCAGCCCGCATCTCCGGTCCATAAGAGGATGCATGACGAGGGACTAAAAACTTAGCTGATATCGCAGCCCCCAAAAATCGTGGCTTGCGGAGACGAATCTTGGCGCTCGCAGCCCAGTGAGCTGGCTTGCGAGGAGAACCTCGGCACCCGCAGCCCCGGCGACCGGGCTTGCCGGACCTTAGGTGCTGGTGTGGCCTTCGGTTCCTCCTTGTCGCTGCAATTTCAGTCATGAAAACAGCTGAGGTAGATATCGACAGCTTCATGTATATGTATGCGTATATGAATCTCGACTATGCAATCTGATGCGTGCCTTGCCCTAGTATGTTTGTACTCTCGCCCTCGGGGAGCTTGCGGGCGAACACGCTTGTCATGGGACAGCCAGCTGGCGGTGTTGCTTCCGCAAACCACCTTGCGGGGCGATTCGACGCTTACCTTGCTGAGCAAGCTCGAAAGCAAGATAAGGGTGCAGCAGCACACTTGTGTTTGTTGAGTGGACTCGGAAACAAAACAAGTACGCAACTGGACCACGGCTTGGCTCCTCTCGCGCACAAGCCTCCCATACCAAGGACATCTCACGACAAAGCTTGCCACGTTATACCCTCTGCCCTGCATCCTTTGTGTGCTTTCACCCTACGCTTCTAGGGAACTTGCCGGTGCTTAACGCGCTTGCTGAGTACGGGACATCAGCAGCCCGCTAGCTGGCGTCGCTTCCGGCAAGCAACCTTGCCGTGTCTAGTTCGCGGCAACTTGCTGAACAGACTCGAAAGCGAAGCGAGGGCGCGGCTGGTCGCGATTCCTCTTAACTTCGTTGGCGTGTTGAAGCAAAGTAAGGGTGCGACCGTTCACGAGCAGGCTCCTCGGCGCCGTGTTTCGGCACAAATGACAAGCGAGAGGATATAACGGATAAAAGCATGGAATTAAGAAGTGCTCGCACGAAGCGCGGAGCGACTTAGCTTTTCTTTTTCTTGTTTCTCTCGCACTTGCTGGTGGAGCTCAATGGCGCGTCCTTGGCGGCGCGCAGCACCCGGGAGGTGCGCTTTCGCGGAGCGAGCACTGTGGCTGTCCTCGCCGGGCTTATAAGCGCTCGAGGAGCTGCACTTGTCGGAGTGAGCACCGAGCCGCCCTTGCGGACTTAGAGCTCGATGGCGCGTCCTCGGCGACATAGATAGCGCTCGAGGAGATGCGCTTGCGGGTGCGGGGGAGCGAGGCGGCGGCGCGAGGTACGTAACATGCTCGGACTCCTAGTAGCGATAGGAGGAGCGAGTCCTGCCTCGGCACTCGCTTTGCTCATGCATGGACAGCGGTCCGGAGCATCCCGCGAGCCCGCGCGTTCTTGCCCGACATGCAGTACCATCTTCCGTGGCACGGCGCTGCGGGGTTGTCGTGTCTTTGGGCTGGGCGTGGATCTGCGGAGACCGAGGCGCGTCATCCGCCTGTCCCTCGATCTCGTGGCGCCGCGAGTACCCTCGCCGGTGTCCACCCTTCCGCTGGCGTCCCTCCGCCCACCGCCCGGCTCGGTGGCGGCGGTGAGACGCGACGGGTCTATGACCCTCAAGCTCTCGTCTTGGGGCCATAGCACGGTAGTCGATAAAGCCGCCGATTTAAACCGGAGAGGTTGATGAAGAGCGCGGCCGCGCGAACGCCGGATCAGGTCCGCACAACCTCGACGCCCCCTACCTGGCGCGCCAAAGATGTCGCGCGCGATGGGGGGACGACACCTATGGGGCCGCGGGGCGGCCCTTCGTGTGTTGATGCGAGGCGGAGGATGCACAGAGAGCAGATCGGCGGCGGCGGCGCGCGGTGGATTTACCAGCCGGGCGCGATGGTCGCGTAAACCCTCTGCTGCTTTGTGTCGTATATCATCTTGCTCGAGAATGCGAGCGAGTGGTGGTGTGGAACCAGCCGAATCCCAGGCGCTAGAGTTGCCAAGGGTTCGAGCCTCGCGAGAGTAGCGAATGATCGGAACCTCCCCTACGTTGTGCATGGGCCTCCTTTTATAGGGCAAGGGGTCACCGACAGGTGTCAACGTAGGGTAGAGGGGTAAAAATGTAAAAGAGGTGGTAGTTGGAACAGTGCGGGAACAGTGCAGCTACAGTGCATGAACAGTGGATTCTACCTACTTTTGACAGAGGGGGACAAGAGCATTAAATGCCCGTCGCCATCACCCCAAAAGCTCCCGCCCTTGCGTCTCCGTTTGCCACGGCGATGGAGCCACCACCGTGGAGTGCCACCGCACCCCTCATGCAGCACAGCCACCCGCCACGCGTCTCTGGAGAAGGCTAAAGGCGACGCGTGGGCAGATGAGCTGGAGTGCAGCGCAGCTCTCCCGGCAAGTACCTTGCCGGGGTCTTGATCTTGCCGGGCCCGGGAGCTTGTCGGGCTCTATAACTTGCCGCTCCCCGGGCCCTTGCCGGGACGCGTATAGCGCCGAGGCATGTCTTTGTGATGTGATCTTCTAGTCTCCCGGCGAGCTCCTCTCGCCAGGACTTGCGTGAGTGAGGTAGCCTTGAGCACAGAACGGCCTTCCGGCAAGCTCCTCTTGCCGGGTCTTAACCTTCTGTCTTGTACACTTTGTTCTTGAATGGCTTGGTAGGGAGCCGAATGGTCTCCGGCAAGCATATGGTGGATCCAGCTACGGGGAGCTGCAACTGTCCGTGCACAAGTTGGGGTACTGAGGTACCCCTACCTTAGTACACCGACAAAGAGGCGGTAAATTAAGACCATGTATTTCTTCAATAGGAGGTAAATTCTTAACATCTTCAGCTTTAATACCTTTTTATTTCATAGATTTCTTTGCCTCTTGCATATCTTCGGGACTGAGAAATAGAACACCTCTCTTCTTCGGAGTTGGTTTAGGAATAGGCTCAGTAATTGGCTCAGGAACTGGCTCAGGAGGTAGCTTGGGAGGTGCCCAATTATTTTCATTAGCCAACATATTATTCAATTGAATTTCAGCATCATCTGGTGTTCTTTCCCTGAAAAGAGAACCAGCACAACTATCGAGGTAATCTTTGGAAGCATCAGTTAGTCCATTATAAAAGATATCAAATATTTCAGGTTTCTTAAGAGGATGATCAGGCAAAGCATTAAGTAACTTGAGAAGCCTCCCCCAATCTTGTGGGAGACTCTCTTCTTCAATTTGCACAAAATTGTATATTTCCCTCAAAGCAGCTTGTTTCTTATGAGCCGGGAAATATTTAGCAGATAAGTAATAAATCATATCCTGGGGACTTTGCACACAACCAGGATCAAGAGAATTATACCATATCTTAGCATCACCCTTAATGAGAACGGAAATATCTTAAGTAAATAAAGGTAGCGCGATCTCTCATTATTTGTAAACAGGCAGCTATATCATTTAACTTAGTAAGATGTGCCACAACAGTTTGATTCATAGCCATAAAAAGGATCAGATTCAACCAAAGTAATTATATCTCGGATCATTTATCGGGACCCGACTCAATGCCACATCGATCTAGCATGTAACACCTCATATCACTTTGCGGCCTCACGCACGGTATCCCCACGGTGTCGCCTTACCTTTGCTCGGGACCGTTTAGCCTTTTGGCACACGTATATGATAGTGTCGCTAGCATCCATATGATAAGGAGCCCGGCTGACATGGCTAGTCGTAAACCCAAAGTGGCACAAACTTACGAGGACAGCATCCATGACCCAAAGATCGAATCGTCGGTCATCACGAAAGTGAATCCAGTACGTAGCACTGGGCAAGCGGGACTCCGGTGAACCGGGCTGTGGCGGGCTAATAGGACTCCGGTATTCATCGCGTGACATTTCCCCGAAGGGATAGACACAGGAACGAAGAAGGACACATGCCGGCCAGCCTAAGTGTTCAGGAGCAGTAGCAAGCTACCATGGCTCGGTGGAAACACTAGGAGACATTTCCCGCTAAGAGAGGCTACTAAAGATAAACAACTAGATAGTCAGATCCCACACATACCAAGCATTTCAATAACATACACACAATATGCTCGATATGTGCAAATACAACATGGCATCACAACATGACTCTACGACTCAAGTATTTATTCATTAGGCTCCGAGGAGCGAGATATTACAAACATAGGTCTCATGACCCAACATTGAACATACAAATCAAAGCACATGCGGAAGCTTAACATGTGCAGTACGCAGACATCTATAAATGAATAAAGGCTGAGAAGCCTGACTATCTACCAGATCCTGCCGAGGGCACAAGATCGTAGCTGAGGTAACAAGCTAAACGTTGAAGTCCAAGCGGAACTACTAGCGAGGCTGAGGTCTCTCTGCAAAAACATAAAATAGGCAAACGTGAGTACAAATGTACCCAGCAAGACTTACATCAGAACTAACTACATATGCATCATTATCAACAAAGGGGTGGTGGAGTTTAACTGCAGCAAGCCAGCTTTGACTCGGTGGCTATCCTGAACTACGACTGCAAGTAACTCTTTTGAGGTGGCGCACACGAGTCCACATATTCACCATATCAATACTCCACTATGGATCCGCTCCCGTCTCCCTACAAGAACGCCATCCATAGCACTCACGCTTATCTTGTGCATTTTAGAGTATCCACTTTCACTTGTCTATGAACTATGCAAGGGGTCCAAGTTTCCATATCCGAGGAATCCGGCTATTCGAATAGATAATGATAACCCTGCAGGGGTGTACTTCTTCACATGCTCTCGCCACTTATCGCCTCAGACACGTCATGTACCTCGGCAACCTTAAAGCGGAAGCCGGGCGAGGAGTCGGCCACGCCTACCTAAACACTCAAGTCTCTCGTCCCAGGTTTATCGATATTCGGGTTCCATCCGCAAGGAGATCCGCCGGGTGTCGCTCACGGCCCCAAGCGATGTGAGCGGGGTTCCCAAGCCCACCTCGACGGGTGGATCTACGCTTGGTACACCGTGCCATGGTGCCTAGTCTGTCCCAAGCCCACCTGTACCAGGTGCCACTTGGTAGACTACTAACACTACCTACAAACACCAGAAACTAGTTGCAAGTCCTGGAGAGAGAACAAGGGTGATTAAGAAGCCGAGAGGGTCAATTACGGATCCCAATGAGTGGTAGTAGCTGTTCATGGATCACAAACACAGAACTTAGTTCCTGAGGACGGCTGCAATGAGACAACCCACCATGTACTCTTACATGGCCTCTCACCGCTACCTTTACCAAATCGTATTCACACACTTAGCTCTCAACAGTAGGACATGTTCACACACCTCTTACTCATCCCCGATGAATCAGACCTGACTCAACTCTAAGCAATAGCGGGCATGACAAACAAGCATGAATGAGTAGGCACATCAGGGCTCAAACAACTCCTACTCATGCTCGTGGGTTTCATCTATTTACTGTGGCAATGACAGGTCATGCAAAGGATAAAGGGGTTCAATTACCGCAGCAAGTAGAAGATGTATCGTTGTTGTCCTAATGCAGTAAAAGAGAGCAGGAGCGAGAGAGTGGGATTGTATCGGAATGAACAAGGGGGTTTTGCTTGCCTGGCACTTCTGAAGATAATATAGTTCTTCATCGGTGTCATCGAACACGTTGTCGGTACGTCGTCTACTGAGATGGGACAAACACCGACAAACAAAGAAGAAACACAATCAATGCAATGCACAATATGATGCATGCTATGACATAGCAATATGAATGTGTTTTGAGCTAATGCAACTAGCAACATGTTAAATGGAGTTGGTTTGAACCCTAGGTTCAAATTCAAACTCCATATGTGAGGGTTTAAATGTCATTTAATTGATTTGACCTAAACAGTGAACTAAAGTTGTTCTAACATGCATGAAAATGGTACAGATGGATAGATTGGATTTTTCTGATCATTTTTCATATATAATTTATTTCATTTGGAGTTACGGTTGATTTACTATGAATTTTAGAAGTTTATACTATTTTCTGGAATTTCCTGAATAAGAATAAATACAGAAAATAATTAACTGCGTCAGCATGACGTCGGGGTGACGTCATCAGGTCAAAGGCACCAGCCCAGGTCAAGCCTGATGGCTGGGGCCCGCATGTCAGTGTAGCAACTAACTAACAGGGGTTAGTTAGTGTTACGTTAGCACTAACCTAGGTTGATTAGGGCGTGGGTCCACTGGTCAGTGACTAACCTAACTAACCTAAATAGGATTAGTCCTAACTAACCTAGTTAGCCGGGCGGGGCCCGCATGTCAGTGAGAGAGAGGGGTCAAACCTCTCGTTTGCAGGGGTCAAACCTCGCCGGTCAAAACGGTCAACCCGCCGGCGTTTAGCCGCCGGCGACGACAGAGACGGCGGGGCGGCTCGAAAACACGCTACGGGCGGCGGTTTTACGCGTGGTTTGCGTCTACGGATGGCTGAAGGTGCGCCGCATCCAACTGGGCGAGCGGCAGCGGCTGTGGTGGCCGGAGCTCGCCGGAAACGAGCTCGCGGCGGCGCCGGAGTTCGGCCTCGAGCGGCGCGGGGTGCTGTGGTGCAAGTCAGGAGCTTCGAGCAGCGGAGTTGGGTTCGTGGGGATCTGCTGAGCTCACGTCAGTGCTCAAGTGCGACTTGTGGCCGCAGTTACCATGGTGGCGCCATGGATGGCGGCGGTGAGCTTCGGGCTGGACGGATATGACGACTACAGCGGCCGTACAGGGCAAAGGAGAGGGGGAATCGATTCAGGGGCTCACGGGGATCACGCAGGGAAGGTCAGCGAGCTCGGGGACGCGTCGGAGACGGCGAATCGGCGTGTGCGGCTTCCGGCGACCTAGGAGGAAGAAGATGAAGCAGCCGGCAATGCAGGCCATCCCAGCGCTCGGGGCCAGGGTGGGGCGGAGCGGCGGACGATGGCGGAGACCGTGGGCAGCGCGGAAAGGCGAGGGGAGCTCGGTGGCCGTGGTGGCAGTGGACGGCGGCGACGAGCTCCGCTCGGTGGCTGCGTGCGAGAAACATAGGAGGGGGGAAGGAGCGAGGAGAGTGAGAGAATGGTCGGGGGGTTGCGTGGCATCGTCTAGAGCCGTCGAGCAAGCGAGCAGGTGGAGGTGGCGAACGCGTGCGCGTCGTCGACCACGCGCTCCATCCTTCCGCGTGAGCTGGAAGAAGACAAGGAGAGAGATGGGCTGGGCTGCTCTTTGGAGGAGATGGGCGGTAAGTGGCCTGTGGGCTTCTCTCTCTCTCTCTCTAATTATTCTGATTTTCTATTTATCTGCAGCTTTGTGGCTTTATTAAAATACTAAATCAATCCCAAAAAGCATGCAACTGCTCATGACCACTTGTTGGAAATATATCCTCAAACAAACATTTCAGTTTGGGATTATTTGAGCATTGAAAATATTTTATAGTATTTAAATGCCCAAATGCAAATAGGTAATGATTTAATTCAAAAATCCAGAATGGCCTAGGAAAATGTGCACCATTTTTGGGAGAGGTTCTAGACCAATCCAAAAATAATGAACTTTTCTGAAGAGCATTTTGGGTTCATATAGAATATTTTTATTTGAACCTAGTTGATTTGATCTGGTGCTAGGGTTTGAGCAATCCCCATTTCAACTTAAATAAAATTTAAACATGATGCACACATGAAGGGCTAGTCTAGTGCATATCAAAACTAGGGATGTGACATCAACAGAAAAATCATAATAATCCTGATCAGGCACACAGATAGGTGAAGTAGCAAAAGCAGGGCCGGGTCTCATTCTACCTTTAAAAGATTCTTTACTCCATTTAACTGGCAACTTCTTAAGTTCTTGTCTATCCTGGCAAGCAAGAATAGCTGCAGAAGATTCAACATCAAAAAGATAACCCTCAGGAATAGCAGGCATAGGTTCATCATCACTAACATCATCGTGTTCAGGTTCAATAATTTCTCTTTCTCTAGACCTAGCGATTTGCTCATCAAGAAATTCACCAAGTTGCACAGTAGTATCAAGCATAGAAGTAGTTTCATCATAAGTGTCATGCATAGCAGAAGTGGCATCATCAATAACATGCGACATATTAGAATCAACAGCAGTTGCAGGTTTAGGTGTCACAAACTTACTCATAACAGAAGGAGAATCTAGTGCAAGGCTAGATGGCAATCCCTTACCTCCCCTCGTAGTTGAGGGCAAAATAGTAGTTCGATCATCTTTCAAGTTCTTCATAGTGTCCAGCAGATATAAATCTCAAGTTACTCAAAGAATAGAGCTATGATCCCCAGCAACAGCGCTAGAAAATAGTCTTGATAACCCACAAGTATAGGGGATCACAACAGTTTTCGAGGGTAGAGTATTCAACCCAAATTTGTTGATTCGACACAAGGGGGGCCAAAGAATATTCTCAAGTATTAGCAGCTGAGTTGTCAATTCAACCACACCTGGAAACTTAGTATCTACAGCAAAGTGTTTAGTAGCAAAGTAATATGATAGTGGTGGTAACGGTAACAAAAGTAAAGACATCAAAAATAATGCTTTTGGTATTTTGTAGTGATTGTAACAGTAGCAACAGAAAAGTAAATGAGCGAGAACCAGTATATGGAAAACTCATAAGCACCGGATTAGTGATGGATAATTATGCTGGATGCGGTTCGTCATGTAACAGTTATAACATAGGCATGTATTCCGTATATAGTCATACGTGCTTATGGAAAAGAACTTGCATGACATCTTTTGTCCTACCCTCCCGTGGCAGCGGGGTCCTATTGGAAACTAAGGGATATTAAGGCCTCCTTTTAATAGAGAACCGAAACAAAGCATTAGCACATAGTGAATGCATGAACTCCTCAAACTATGGTCATCACCGGGAGTGGTCTCGATTATTGTCACTTCGGGGTTGCCGGATCGTAACACATAGTAGGTGACTATAGACTTGCAAGATAGGATCAAGAACACACACATATATTCATGAAAACATAATAGGTTCAGATCTGAAATCATAGCACTTGGGCCCTAGTGACAAGCATTAAGCATAGCAAAGTCATAACAACATCAATCTCAGAACATAATGGATACTAAGGATCAAACCCTAACAAAACTAACTCGATTACATGATAAATCTCATCCAACCCATCACCGTCCAGCAAGCCTACGACGCAATTACTCACGCACGGCGGTGAGCATGATGAAATTGGTGATGGAGGATGGTTGATGATGACGACGGCGACGAATCCCCCTCTCCGGAGCCCCGAACGGACTCCAGATCAGCCCTCCCGAGAGAGATTAGGGCTTGGCGGCGGCTCTGTATCGTAAAACGCGATGATTTCTTCTCTCTGGTTTTTTTCTCCGTGAAATCCAATATATGGAGTTGGAGTTGGCGTCGGAGGGCCACCAGGGGGCCCACGAGGTAGGGGGGCGCACCCAGGGGGGCGCGCCCCCCACCCTCGTGAGCAGGGTGTGGCCCCCCTAGTCTTCATCTTTTGCGAGGATTTTTCTTTATTTTTTCTAAGGTGTTCCGTGGAGTTTTAGGACATTCCGAGAATTTTTATTTTCTGCACAAAAAACAACACCATGGCAGTTCTGCTGAAAACAGCGTCAGTCCGGGTTAGTGCCATTCAAATCATACAAGTTAGAGTCCAAAACAAGGGCAAAAGTGTTTGGAAAAGTAGATACGACAGAGACATATCAATCCTCTTCACCGACACCTTCCTCAACCCTACCGGAGCCGCTTCACCGACACCTTCCTCAACCCTACCGGAGCCGCTTCGCCGACACCATCGTCAACCCTACCGAAGTAGCTTCGCCTATACCATTTTCAACCCTACCAGGGCCGCTTTGCCAACTCACAAGTCCACGGCCTTAGATCCGCATCGTCGACACCACCCTTAACCCAACCACCGGAGCAGCTTCTGACGCCCCGTCCACGGCCGCAGATCCGCATCATTGACACCATCCTTAACCCAACCACCGGAGCAGCTTCTGACGCCCCATCCAGGGCCGCAGATCCGCGCCGTCGACACCATCCTTAAACCAAACACCGGGGCAGCTTCACCTATGCCCTCGTCCACGGCCACAGATCCGCTTCGCCCACACCGTAGTCCACCCTACCGAAGCCACTCCACAAACACCCTACTCGACGGTTCTAGATCTCCTTACCAGACCCTGACAGCCAGCGGAGCGTCATCACCCTCGACGTTTCTAACCTGATTCCCACCGTCTGGAGAGATGCCAAGCACCCGCCACGGCCTAGGTACTTGTCGCTGTTACCTGTTATGCAGCTAGCAAAAACTACAAGGACGATGTTTCTTCTGGCTCTAACAGCTTGGCCAACCAAGATCTTGGACTGAGGCATTGCTATGATCTTGTAAGCGTGTCTCTCTCTCTTGTATTGTTCTGTGCCTGCCAGCGTGCTTTGCTAGGATTTTGACCAGAATCCTTTGTGCGCATAATGATTTCTACTCTTGGCTGCTAAATTAGATATGTAGATGTCATACATGATACTACCTCGTACGTCCGTTCCTAAATATAAGTCTTTCTAGAGATTCCACTATAGGCTACATACAGAGCAAAATGAGTGAATCTACACCCGAAAATGCATCTATATACATCTGTATGTGGTCCATACTGGAACCTCTACAAAGACATATATTTAGGAATAGGGGTAGTACATTCCACAAAATCGTAGGTGGCATGTAGGAATTCCAGTGCACTACATTAGGCTCCCTTAGAGTGCTTGCTAGTCCAGCATACAGAGTCATGGCTAGTTTATGGTACGCACACAATTGTTAATTGGTGGTTTAAATATGCGCAAGGGATATGCAATGTAGTATCATGTAGAGATGTCTGAAATTAGCCATTTCAACTTGCAGATAGGGTTACACAATGAAAAAGTACAAGATGTATGTGGCAATTTCATGGAGCATCGCAAAAAATGGAGAGGCAGAGGTGAGCCTATACAGTGTGCTATGGTACGTCACTCCTCCATTGCAATCATCGTGACATGTTATTTGTATGCCAGTTCTATTAGCCAAGTTTCTTAGGGACAGTTATGTCGGATTTCGGGTTCCGGCAGACCCTTGAGATTCGAACACTGGGGTGCGCGCGGAGATTTCGCCCTCTATCTACCTGCTCCTCGCCGAATCGCTAGGATCTAAAATATGAAAGAAACAACACGAGAGACACGGGGTTTATACTGGTTCAGGCCACCACTGTGGTGTAAAACCCTACTCCAGTGTGTGGTGTGGTGGATTGCCTCTTGGGCTGATGATGAACAATACAAGGAGGAACAGCCTCGCGAGGGTCTGTTCTTGGCTGGTGCGACGAACTACTAGGAGGAGTTCAGTCGCTCTATCTACTGGTTTCTTGGTGAGGATCCCGATGCCTCTACCCTGGGGATGGCTAGTCCTATTTATAGGCAAAGGCCCTGGGCCTCTCCCCAAATATTGAGCGGGAAGGGCGCCAAAAATTGGCCATTTTGAAGGGGAACAGCGGGTACACCTATCCTGACTAAAGTTGGTCCTTGCCAGCCAAAGGCTCTGGCGGTGACGCCTGCTCGAGCTCCATAATGACTTCCTCCCTGCCGTTGGGCTGGTCTTGGTCTTGTTGCACCGAAATGGATGCCTTTGCTTGATGCTCTCGCCTACGCTTGCTCCCTTTGCACCAAAGAGGAAAGGAAGACACTGCGCGGGCTGACGCCCAACTGGCGCCCGAATGGCGCCCTTGGTCGTCATGGCTTGCGTCATGGGCACCTCGCGAGGTACCCTGCCTTGAACTCTCCGCCTCCCCGTGAGCCCGCCTGATGAGGCCGTGCGTGAGGAAGCTCCCTGTCGTCCGCCCCGCGAGGCTTGGCCCCTCGCGAGGGTCTTAAGCTTGTGTTGATGAAGATGGGCTGTGATGGGCCCCCTTTGAGCACGCCGCAGGCCGCAGGCAGTCTAGTCTGGGGACCCCCGTTCCTAGAACGCCGACAAGTTATTACGAGTTATCCTAAGAAAATAAGCACCTGTGAATATAAGCTCCATGTTATAAGCCAACCGGTTCTTCTCATTGCGTTTTCAGCTTATCTTTGGTATGATCAGTGGAAAGTATAGATTGCATTATATATTTTTCATTTTGCTGCCCATATGGAAATTAATTTGACTTGCAAACATCACAAATTGAACCCAGTGCAGTAATTAATATGATAGGAAAACAGACCATCACTATTTGCTCAAAATGCAAATACAAAGATACCATCTACTTGGCACAATCTACTTTGGTCAATGTTTTCCATAGAGATCCCATTGCCTAATTTAAACGAAGAACGCATGATCCACATTTAAATGAAGAACAATTATTTATTGAAATTTGATGGTCCAAGTGGCTGGTTATTATCATATAGTAGCACCACCTGAAAGCATCATATAGCGGCAGCAGCAGCTCATAGCAACTCATCATACAGCAGCATCAGTCTGCAATTCATCATATACCAGCAGCAGCTCATAGCAATTCTTCATATAGCAGCAGCAGGAGCAACTCATAGCAATTCATCATATAGCAGCAGCAGGAGCAGCTCATAGCAATTCATCATATAGCAGCAGCAGGAGGAGCTTGTAGCAACTCATCATATAGCAGCAGTACCAGCTCATAGCAATTCATCATATAGCAGTAGTAGCAGCTCATAGCAATTTATCATACAGCAGCAGCAGCTCATAGCAATTCATCATATAGCAGCAACAGGAGCAGCTCATAGCAATGCATCATATAGCACTAGTAGAAGCAGCTCATAGCAATGCATCGTATAGTGGATCAGAATGAAAATTTGGCAAGAAATCAGAGGAGATCCTCACCTTGTTGGATGAGCACATCCTTCAATAGCACCTCAAGGCCATGGCACAGGAGGAGGAGGGAATAAGGTGCCTTCGCCATGATGTGGCATCAGCCATAGTTGTGTTGCGCCCAATCAAGTAGTCGTTGGGCGAAGCACGTGGAGCAGCATCTTGGAGACCATGAGAATGAGGGGCGGCGCCAGAGGGAGGAGCAGCCAGGGAGATTTGCCCCTACCCGCCGGCCATGTAGCCTAGCTGGACATAGCATCGTCGAGGACCAGGCCAGATGGGACCGGTGGCAACGGCTTGCTGGAGGAACCCTAGTGCTGCAGGCAGGGGATCGAGGTAGAGGGTAAGGGGAGAGGAGATGCAAGCGGGCAAGGCAATGAATGCTTGCGTGTTTGTTTTTACTTGAGGGTCCGGTGTGACACGGGCGTCATCAGTTGCATTTTGAGTGTAATATAGGCAGACAACAGAGTGATTTCACTATTCCCCTTTGTCGGTGTCCAAACCGGCGGATCTCGGGTAGGGGGTCCCGAACTGTGCGTCTAGGCGGATGGTAACAGGAGACGAGGGACACGATGTTTTTACCCATGTTCGGGCCCTCTCGATGGAGGTAAAACCCTACGTCCTGCTTGATTAATATTGATGATATGGGTAGTACAAGAGTGGATCTACCACGAGATCAAGGAGGCTAAACCCTAGAAGCTAGCCTATGGTATGATTGTTGTAATGTATGTTGTCCTACGGACTAACGCCCTCCGGTTTATATAGACACCGGAGAGGCTAGGGTTACACAGAGTCGGTTACAATGGTAGGAGATCTACATATCCGTATTGCCAAGCTTGCCTTCCACGCCAAGGAAAGTACCTTCCGGACACGAGCCAGAGTCTTCAATCTTCTATCTTCGCAGTCTTGGAGTCCGGCGGATAATGATAGTCCGGCTGTTCGGACACCCACTAGTCCAGGACTCCCTCAGTAGCCCCTGAACCAGTCTTCAATGACGATAAGTCCGGCGTGCATAATGTTCGGCATTGCAAGGCGGGTTCCTCCCTTGAATAATCCAGAGAAGATCATGAACACCAGGATAGTGTCCGGCTATGCAAAAATAATTTCCACAGTCCACCGTAGAGAGAATAAAATATATACACTAGCTCAATCTGCTGACGTATTATGCAGCGTGACATCACACCGCAACCAAGCCTTTGTTTGAATCGTTTTTTACTATACCACCTCAACACGTTTAGCGGCGGTTTCTTGGCACGCCTTGTCGAGGCGAGATCGTGTTCCCCTTATTCCGGATTCTCATCAATACGCGTGGGTAACCCAACTGTTCCGTCGCCGCCACGCCTCTATAGAAGGGGAATCCCAAACGGTCACGGAGACGGCCCTTGGTATTTCTTCCCCTTTATAAGAGGACCCAGGCCTGTCCTTGTTCTTCAATCTCGCATCGAATCTCTTCTCCGCTCCCAGTTCCAACACTAGAGCTTCAGATTCGAGCGCTTCGGACCCTCAACCATGTCCGGCTCCGACCTCCAGGGCCGGTGGATGCCCTCCTTCGTCAAGGAGGAGGACATATTGAAGTTGCGTGAGGCCAAGTACACAGCGACGAGGTTTCAAGACAGTTGCTGCCCAAGGGCAGGCTGTGCCCTCCCCGAGCCCGTGAATACGTCGTTTTCGTATCCCACCTCCGTCGGGGTTTAGGCTTCCCGACGGATCCCTTCGTGAGAGGGCTCCTGTTCTACTATGGGCTGGACTTTCATGACTTGGCTCCGGAGTCTATCCTCCATATCTCCGCATTCATTATCGTCTGCGAAGCCTTCCTCCGCGTCATTCCCCACTTCGGCCTATGGCTGAAGACCTTCAAGGTGGAGCCGAAGATGATCGGGGGGCGTCAAGCGGAGTGCGGCGGGGCGACCATAAGCAAAAAGGCCGATGCCCCGTGGCCCGAGGGTTCCTTCCAAGAGGAACTTGGACTGTGGCAGCAGGAGTGGTTCTACATCACCGCTCCAAGGGGCAGCAGGCAAAAGCCGCCGCCCTTATTCCGCCCGGGACCTCCACGCCAACTGATGTCGTGGGTCAACCAAGGGCTCAACTGGGGGCCATCCGAGGATGTGCCCTCGCTGCACGGCCGGATTCGAGACCTCCAAGTGAGGGAGATCGACCTGATCAAGGTGATGCAGGTCATGCTAATCAGTTATATTCCGCCCTGCAAACGCCATCCTCTCCATCTATGGGAGTTTAATCCGGAGGGACCTCGCATTCTCCAACACTTTATGGGCGCGATACCCGTGGAGATGTACAAATTGTTCTTCGGACTGCAGGTGGCGTGTCCGGATTCAGCCGAGGACGCAGGCCTGAGCCACGATCGCCCGGATACTCAGGTAAATAGCTCAGAGTCCGGACATTCTGTTTATATGCCTTTCTAGAGTTCGCCTCCTGACCCCTTGTTCTTTATAGGAATGGGTGGCGCGATCAAGGCTGATAAGGTATCCGGCCCCCCTCCCAGAGACCGCACTGGAGCCCGTGCTGGTCAGATTGTTGAAGGTTGCGCCCACAGAAGGGAGCGACGGGGAAAATAGAGGAGCTAATATTTCGCCCAAAGGGGCGACTGAAGAGGGGGGAACCAAGAATCCCCCCTTCAGGGGGAGAAGAGGACCGCCTCCGAAGATCCGGAGGCCAAAGCCCCTAAGCGTGGGAAGAGATCTTCACCGGGGGGTCCGACGTCCGGAGAGAATCCGGGCGCTCAATCATCGCCGAAGGACCAGCCCTCCAACGAGCCGTGAGTATGAAAAAGGAAGTTAATTAGTAAGGAAATACCTTCATTTGTGCTTCTGTGGGTAACCGAAATATTTATTTTGCAGTTCGGATCGGCAGCCTTCTCAGATGAGTTCATCTTCGGGGGACCTTCTTCCGGAGATGATGGAGAGCGACACGCCTCGGTCCGCAGCGTCGCCAGATGAGGCAGGCGAACCCGAAGTGTCATCACGGAGGGTATCCCCGAGTTCGGAGGGGCCAGAGAGTTCGGCACCTACTAGTGTCCGGCAGGGAGAACTAAAGAATCTGCTTGAGAGGGCGTCCATTTCAGAAGATCACCGTGCGTTAATGCGTATGGTGATTGGAAGGATTTCGTCCGCCGAGAGCGAATTGCGTAATGCCGCCATGAGTTTGTTGGCGGGATTTGAGGTATGCGGAATAACGCACCTTTGTCTTTAACAGTTTGCATATAAAATGCGCCTCAGATAGATAGTAGCCCCTGAGACTCGGTAGGTTGTCGGAAATGACAGCGTACCGAGGATCGAAATCTAAAGTAATTAATTCCGTCATTCCTATGCAGGTGGCGGATGGTCCGGGGGCTAGCCAGACTAGTGAGTTTGCCGAATTAACTCGGCAACTTGACTTGGCAGATGAAGACATCGCACTTGTCAACAGGCGAGACGAGTCGCAAGGTAAAAGAGTTCTCCGCAGTCGCTTTATTAAGGGGGTCAAAGCCCGCCTCTGATAAATTATATGCTGTTCGTACAGACGGTGCTGCTGCTGTGGAGAGCCTTCGGAGCAAGCCCGAAGGAGTGACGCGGCTGCCTCGAGGGCAGCCGAGGAGTTGAAAGCCGAAAAGGCTGCGCACTGCCTAAGCAGGGCAGAGATGGCCGAATTGGCCATGAAATTAAAGGATGCTACCGACCGCAATGAGGCTCTTGAAAAGGAGTGCTTATCGGAGCGGGAAGACCTGAAGAAGGCCACCGCCGAAGCCAAGGATGCCCGCTCTGCAATACGGGCTATGAAGGAGGAACTGCGCCAGGCCAGAGAGATCGTGGCTGGCAAATCTTTTCTGCTGCGTCGCCGGTTTATGGATGCAAAGTATGCTCAATTTGAGCGGCTGTGGAGTCCGGAGGATCCGCATATGGATTTAGCTGCGAGTGCGGCTGATGCCGTTAAGCACTTCCAGAGCCAGGAGGATCACGAGATGGAAGAGCTATATTGGTCTCAATTCCACAGTCCGGATCGCTCACTTCCATTAACAGACCGGCTGGCCGAATGGGCCGAGCTAAATAGATTGTCCGGACTTGCCATGACTGACATCGTGGCCCATGTATGGCCAGAGAGGTCCAAGGCGACGAGCTACTTTGGCTTACTGCAGCAATTCCTTGGTGCGGTGCCGCATATAAAGGAGATGAAGCGGTCGACCTGCATCGAGGGCGCGCGGATGGCTCTTGAACGTGTGAAGGCGCATTGTCCGGAGATGGATGCCACCGCTGTTTCCGCCCAGGGTTCGGATGAAAATTGGCTCCCTGCCGAGCACTACTTCGGGGAAGTTATGCGTGGCGCTCGAGTAATAGAGTCGCAGTGCTCGAAAAATATCACGTTCAAATGAACGCATTAGCTCGTAAATCGATGATTATGTTATAACTGCTTTTTATACTTGTGCGTCCCAAGTAATAAAACTTCTCCTGTGCGGCCGTTTACATATACTGTTGTATAACTTGAAAGATGGCAGTCTTCGGCTTCAGCCCCCACGCACAAGGTGCGGGGGTGTTCGCAAAATAGCGCGTTTTCACACTTAATCCGACGTCTCGGTCCTGTTTAAGTAGGTGGTAGCGTAGCGAACTAGGCAATCCGGACTATAATGCTTTATCACTTTCACTTAGCAAGTGGAGCTCGAGGGTGGGGCTACGATATAGCCCCTGGTGGCACCGCACATCTCCGAATTCGAGGTGCGTAAATGCCTGACCGGGAAACGGTCCATCATCAAAGCGGGGAATTCTAAACATTCCGGTAGTCGATCGAGTGGCTGACCAGTCTCGCCAGATCATGACAGCGAAGTTTTGCTTTCATCGAGGTGCTCGCCTTAGCGAACTGGGCACAATCGCAGAGTTCTCCGGTGCCGCGTTAGCCGATGATACGGAACGTAAGGCAGCAAAGCATAGGAGCCGGGCAAACCCAACATTTGACCAAAGACATGATTCGAGCTGATGCATATAATGCCTAACTCGAGACGCCAACACTCCCTAAGGTGTTCGGTCTTTATAATAATGGGCGTAACAATGCCCTAAGCCCCTAGTGTCCGTGCACGGCATGGTCTTCGACGCGGCCGATGCCAAAGCATCAGGCTCCGCTTTGGTTATAGGAAGAAACCAAGGGAGAATAACAACAAGAGACAGTAAAAAAGGTTTACGCAGGGTCTTAATCTGAAAAGAATCCTCACAACGGGTCCCTACTACACGTCTGCGCCTGTGTCTCCGTTGTGCCGTTTATCCTGGACGGGTGTGCACTTTGTTCATCTGTAAAAAGAGAGGAACGTTTAGTTCGAAAACAAATCGTGCGAAAAATATGTGTAAAACAAAAAATATAAATAATTAAAGCGGGGTTTTTATGAACCCGCGGTTGTTTTGTGCGCGCAGCCCCCTGTAATGGGGTATGCGGCTATGGAGCCCCTAGCCTGCTGAGGCCGGATTCGTCTATCCGAGTCCAGGGTCTTTAAGTGACCCTCGCACTGAAATGACGCCACGTGGACATGGCATCTTGAGTGTAAGAGACGCGTAATGCGGTATAGCGTTAAAGCGGACAAAAGCCTTTCGTCCCAAGAGTGCTTGATATTCACTTTCAAATAGGACGATGTGAAAAATTAATTTTTCTCGTCGAGAATTGTTCGGCGATCCAACACGACTTCGAGTAATATGGAGCCGTGTACTTGGCGTAAGGGCTCAGCGCCACTCCTTTGAAGGAAGTGCGGCTGTGTCGTATTTTAAGGTGGTTTACCCCATCCTACGAATTGTTTTTGACTACAGCAAGTTTAAGTCGCTGCCTCCGTCCATTAGGACATGAGTAAATTGTAATACGTCTATTATGGGATTCAACATCAGGGGAGTCCGTCCCGCATTTCGAATGCTTCTGGAATAGTCCAGGTGGTCGAAAGTGATTGGTTTTGATATCCAAGCTCTACGGTTTGCTGGGTTGGACCGTGCGAAGCTCTTTTTAGAAAGTGCCGCACTATTTTTTTGTATTATCACATGAAGTGAATTTACTTCTTTGACCCCTTGTGGGAAAGTCTTTTGTTTTCCGGTGCTCTGCTGGTGGGGTTTATCTTCTTCGCTTGACGCGTCGAGCCCCTTGTGTTCGGCATTTAGTCGGCCGGACTGTTTAGAAACCCAACAATCCCTGTGGGTGTGATTTGCAGGCCTTCCGGGGGTACTGTGGATTTGACATATCCGACCCAAAATCTTCTTTAAGTTGGACAATTCGTCACTGTCATCCTTTAGAGGCTGTGTTTTATTATTGGGCCGCGATCGTTTAAATCCGGCGTTGACTGCCGTGCTCTTTGGGCTTTTCTCTTTATTCCGGCGCTGCTCTTTTCTACGCCGTGATTTTCCGTTTCCATCTCTTATCTCGGATGTACTTGGGTCGCTGGTGCTGCATCTTGCTAGCTAGCTATCCTCTCCGCATGTAAGCGGGTCATGAGGCTTGTTAGTGCGGACATTGTCCTCGGTTTCTCTTGACCGAGGTGCTGGCGAGCCATTCGTCTCGTACATTGTGCTTGAAAGCTGCTAAGGCTTGGCGTCTGGACAATCGACTATTTGGTTCTTTTGGTAAGGAACCTGTTCTGAACTTTCATGTTGACTCTCCGGCTATGGAGTTATATGACTTAGATCATCTGCATCCGGAGGCCGGACATAAGTCCCTTGAATATTTGCTCTAAACGCGTCCTCGAGCTCTTCCCAACTTCCACCAGTATTTTCTGGGAGGCTTTTAAGCCAATGACGGGATGGCCCTTTGAGCTTGAGGGGTAAATATTTTATGGCGTGGAGATCGTCTCCTCTGGCCATATGTATATGTAGTATATAGTCTTCTGTCCAGACTCCAGGGTCTGTTGTTCCATCGTAAGCCTCTATGTTAATGGGTTTAAATCCTGCTGGGAATTCATGGTCCAGCACCTCATCGGTGAAACATAGTGGGTGTGCGGCGCCCCTGTATTTGTGTGTGCCGCTATCATCGGACACTTGGCGTGTTGCCTTGCTTCTTGGGGCCTTCTCCTTTGGCCCGTAAATGGACCTGGCTGGGCCATCCATCCTTCTGAATTCGTTAGTGGATTTATGTGTGGCGCCGCTTTAAATTTGGCTCATCATCCGCCGCCTATCCAACCAGGCAGCTCCTTTATTTTTGGATGGTGGAGGCTCTATGGCCTCCTCGTCGAATTCCGGTAGCAGCTTGCGCTTCGGGTAGCTCTTTGATTGGTGGTCATTGCCGTACTTATATGCGGTTTTGAGCACTTTGCTCCATCTCATTCTGAGTGTGTCTTCCGCTGTTTTGAGCCTCCGTTTTTCCTTCTTCAGGCTTCTTGCAGTACTGACGAGTCTTTTCCGAAGGTTCTTACTCTCCGGCGACGTGTCCGGCATACGGTCGTCCGGACTGTTGTTCTCGCCGGGCTTGGATTGATTATCTGACTCGTCATGTTCGGACGGTTGCTTATTTGCATGTTCGTCGTCCGATTGTGAGCCCTGCCCTATCGCGGGCTCCTTGGGAGTGTTGTTGTCGTTGAGGCGGGACTTAGGGCGGCATCTACGCCGTCGTTTTGGTCGTTTATCGGCGGGATCATCTTCTGCCGCAGCCCGTTGATCCTCGTTATCGCTCCCCTTTGGGGTGTCCACCATATATATGTCATGTGACGAGGTGGTCCTGTCGTGCTGTATAAGCTCTGTTTTTTCTTCGTCACCGGCATCGTCGTCCATAGCGTCGATGTCTTCGGAGTCGTAGTCTAGCAAGTCGGTTAGATCGTCGACAGTGGCTACAAAGTGGGTGGCAGGTGGGATCTGAATTTCTTCGTCGTCCGAACCCCAACCATCCTGGCCATAGTCCGGCCAGGACTCTCCTGATAACGAGAGGTGCTTTAGTGAATTCAGGATATCGCCAAAAGGCGAGTACTGAAAGATGTCCGTGGCGGTGAATTCCATAACCGGCGCCAATCCGGATCGATTGGTAGGGGCGCGGGAGGTTCGGAGTCCGGCGAGGAGTCCGGCGCCTCGGAATCACGAGTTTCGCAGGGGACAAGGTCAGTGTTCGGCTCCATCGCCGTGGATGCTGAAGCCCCTGTATGCATCTATCCGCCGCCCTTGATATGGGCGATCGGCTCCGCTAATGGCGAAGCGGATCCGGTGCGCCACCAAGGCACCGTCCGTGGCAGAGCTAGATCGTGCCCATCGCCACAAGGCGGTGCGCTTGGCTGTGGCTCGAGTCCTTCGAAGATCAAGTCTCCGCGACATCGGCCGTGAAGTTTAAGCTTCCGAATCTGACCTGACGGTCAGGGGCGTAGCTTTTGATCTGCTCCAGATGGCCAAGTGAATCGGCCCGCAGATGCGAAGCCGCCGAATCGAAGATCTGTCCGGGAGAAAAGTCTCACCTCGACAGCGTTGTTGGTTGAAGATGTCATCAAGCCTATCGGTGAAGACACGAGGAACTCTCAATGAAAGCACCAATGTCGGTGTCAAAACCGGCGGATCTCGGATAGGGGTCCCGAACTGCGTCTAGGCGGATGGTAACAGGAGACGAGGGACACGATGTTTTTACCTGTGTTTGGGCCCTCTTGATGGACGAAAACCCTACGTCCCCGCTTGATTAATATTGATGATATGGGTAGTACAAGAGTGGATCTACCACGAGATCAAGGAGGCTAAACCCTAGAAGCTAGCCTATGGTATGATTGTTGTAATGTATGTTGTCCTACGGACTAAAGCCCTCCGGTTTATATAGACACCGGAGAGGCTAGGGTTACACAGAGTCGGTTACAATGGTAGGAGATCTACATATCCGTATTGCCAAGCTTGCCTTCCACGCCAAGGAAAGTACCTTCCGGACACGAGCCGGAGTCTTCAATCTTCTATCTTCGCAGTCTTGGAGTCCGGCGGATAATGATAGTCCGGCTGTCCGGACACCCCCTAGTCCAGGACTCCCTCACCCTTCCCTTCAATTTTTAGTGAGGTTCTACCCGAAACACCCCCCTTCAAAGCGAATTAGTTAAGCCCAAGCCCATAACTCAAAAATGACTTATTTACATCTTTTATGGCTTATTTTGACAATATGCCCTGAAAAGGAGGAATCAAACTGGCCCTTAACCTGCAATTCAATTGTGCGTGCAATGATGAATCACTCATGCCTACTATCTGTACATTTAGGCATCATCATACATGGCATAACCTAATACATGTGCATTCCATTGTAGAATCTGGAATATGCAATGTTTATGTTAGTTCATACGTTGCACATGATGTTTAAATGCCCCTTAAATCTGGTCAGTCAAGTGATGGTCTTTAAGCCTCCTTCTTTGCTTCTTTTCTTGATATGCAATATTTGCTCACACATATGTTCAATTGTTTGTTTGCATCAGCCAGCCATACTAGGACTATTTGCTTTGATTACTTGTTGTTCTTGACCTAACACTCTAACTGAGCTTGTCAACGATTTAAACACTAAGAGCTGCTGTAGTGGGGTCTTGTCTAACTCATAGGTGACATAAAGGTTTGGTCAGACACCACAAGAGGGCTCTCCAAGAGTACCTGGAGATCCAGTTCGAAGGTATGCCTAGTTTTTACATAGTGCAGACATAGTAAATGCTCATTTCATTGTGTGCAAGTGCAAGAGATGCGGCATGTTTCATCATGTGGTGTTGTTTTGTTATAATCTCATCCTTTTGTGTTCACAGACTGGAAAGTATGCATATTTATCTTCCAAGGAGACGAGTAACTAGTTTGTGTCACCTTGCAGAGGGGGTGCAATGAAGATAAGATTGAGGATTTCCAAGTACAAGATGTTAGGAAGGAGCCTTGCAAAAGAAGTAGGAGCTGCGCTGAGCCTCTTCAACCTGCTAAGGTAAGTCACTGTATGCAACTCCACAGTTCAATTCCTTGTTTGTTTCAGGCATAGTTAATTTTCTCTTTTCAATTGCTTTATTTGTCCTCAATTAATGAGATGCCCAAATAATCATGCCTGATGTTCGGTACTTGTATCACTATTAGTTGACATAATTAAAGGCCTTACCATTTAATTACTCTGCCGAAGTGTGCCTGAAGCTTTGAAGTCTATTAACCAACTATTATTGCATGAGGCTCACAATCTAGTTTATACTACGCTAATGATTGCATAGTTTTGCCTGCTGTAGTATGTTTGTATGAAACCCTCTGCTGTTCATTATACTCCCTAAGACATTAATTGAGGTACAGAATGGCCAACTGCTTGCTTACTTATACACAACTTGCTGTCTAAATTTGTAACTTGTCTGTGTTTTCGATTGAGCCCCAACATCATGCTCCTCTAGTGAGCTAAGAGGGATTTCTGTATGCAGGCTGCACAGACTATCTTTTTTATAATTTTTAAAATATCACCTGCTTATGCTTCATGACGTGTAACATTTTTTTTGTAAAACTGATGTGTAACATTATTGTTAGTCCTGTTTTGTCATGCAGTACAAAATAGTGTCTTGTTCACTTCACTGTTGTAACTATATTTTTTCCCTAGTCATGTGTACTTACAGAAACATTTCAGGATGAAGTGATATCAACACAAAAATCTGCAAGTAGTGCGGCATGGCCATTACCGAATGATTATGGATTGGAATTGGAATGTGCTGATGTTCTCGGGCATCAACTAGAGGTGGCAAGACAACGTGTTCATGATTGTCAATGTATAATCAACAAGTTGAGACTAGACATGCAAGTATTAGATGAAGGAGTCAAAAAATGAAACAAGACACCGAGGTAACCATGAAGGAATTGGAGATTTTGCAGACTTAAATTTGTGCTATCTGAATCTGGCCCTATTTTCTGGAGTTAAGTTGATGCGCGTCCATGATGTATGAGCTGTATTTGCCTAGTGTATGTAATTTGCTGTTTGTGTATGCTTTACTATCACCTGTGCCGAACCATAATGCCCAGTGGGTATAATCAGCTGTAATTTCTTTATTGTATAGTGTAGGATTATTCTACCTTTCTATGCCTTGATCTCTTTGTTGTATAGTGTATGCTTTTTAGACGTGATAGTATTGAGTAGGATAATTCTTCGAATATGCTATATCATTCAAACGGGGATCCAACTAGCCCGACCATGGCCCCTCACGGGCCGTCGGATCCATGGGCCATGTACGGGCCGTCGGATCCATGGGCCTTCTACGTCTCGTAGGATCCATGGGCCTTCTATGTCTCGTAGGATCCATGGGCCTTCTACGTCTCGTAGGATCCATGGGCCGCCGACTCATTTATGGGTCTTGTACGAGCCTTTAATGGGCAGTAGACGGGCCTTTAATGGAAATCGTACGTTTTATGGGCTGACCATAATGGGCCATTAATAGGTTGTATTTGGTGATGCTATGAAAATGGCCCAACAGACTAACGGTCCACAAATGGGCCAACTGTAATGACGGGCTGAATTTGGACCACAAGCAGAAAATGACAGTAACGGGCCGTAAGTAACCGAATGCTGCAAATGAGCCCAAGAATAAATGGGCTCTCAGAAGGCCGAAAGTTAACTTGGGCTGGAAACGGCCCAACGGAATAACTGTCCGTTAATGGGTATAAAGTGTTACACTGTTCATTACGGGCCAATTTCACCGCGGGCCGTTAATCGGTGTAAAGTAATACACTGTTCATTACGGGCCAGTTTCAGCACGGGCCGCTAATGGGCCAAGAGTTACAAAGGGCCTCATATGGGCCGAAATACGTCATGGGCTATACATGGGCCAGAAGTGAAAATGGCCTGGAATCATATTCGATGGCCTAGATGACGCTAATGGGCCTAATTCGCATAGGGCGTAACGGGACTTGGGTTAGCGGGCTGTAAATGGGCTATATGCTAACAGGCCGTTAACAGGCTTTCCATGGGCCGGCCCGCCAGCTTTTGACAAAGTCAAACGGGCCGGCCTTTTCACAGGAATGGGCCACTGTTGGGTCGTGCCACGCGTCGATGTATCATAGGCGCCTTCTGTCCAGTGAGTGGATGGCATCTGTCCCAATGATGAGCCGACACGTGTTTCCTCCAGCCAATGATGATTTTACATGTGGAAAATCCCCATTGGTCGGGGCTGTTAACGGGTTATCGGATCCAAAACCCGACCCGATAGCTTAACGGCATTCCGTTACGGTGGATGCCACGTGTCAGTCACCCTTGACGAAAGCACTTCTATGACGCGCGATTTATCGTCATGGAAGTGGACACTTCCGTGATGATAATTTTGGTAATGTCATGGAACACTTCTCGACAAAGACAGTATGACTATCTTGATTCGTCATAAAATCATCATGGATGTACATGCATGACAAAAAACGCGACCTACTGTGACAAACACGTATCATCATGGAAGTGTATTTTTAGTGTTGCCTGGCTCCTGTGCTTATGCCCTACATTCCCGTTAGTTCGGCTAGGGCATAAAGGGAGCACCTCTGTGGTTGTTACTGCCGGTTAATCTGGATGTGTACCTCAGACTGGGTGAAGCCAAAAGCTAGCGTTCTTAAGGGAATATCCGGTCGGTGGACTAAAGATGTCCTTTACTCGTTACACTATGAACCCCCAGATGTTACATATGCTGTGATTTTTTCAATCACAGTCCGGACGTGCACGTTAAGGCATGTTGACCCAGGGAAAGGAACCCTTAACGGAACTATTCTCTCTGGAAGATACTAATTACGATCAAAATGTAATATAACATAGCTAGCCGGATACTTTTCTGTTCAAGCAACTATGACCCCTACGCCTGGTTTCCATGCATACCGTGGCATACATTACCGAGCGGGTATTCGGAAGCACTCCGCACCTTCAGGTCCAGAGGTCAAAGCGAAAAGGTCCGCCATGACAATCGTTTTACAATCCATCTAGAGACATAATTTTTCAATTGAAGTACATAGTCACTTAGACTCAAAAACTTCTTCCCATATGCCATCTAACAGGCTATCTAGCCTACAATCCTGTTGGGAATATTTGGCAGCTACTTGTACCTGGTCGTATACCAAACTAATGGGAATTTCTTCTCCATCTGACCCTAAAGGTCTGACCCAGGCCATGTCATTCTGATCGAGCTTGGTATACCGTGTTTTCACCATGGCCCAGGCCTCTCGCGCACCTTCCCGACAGGCAGATATCTTCCATAATCGGAAGCGCCGCTGCGCTCCTTTCAATAGTTGTACCAGCTCCTCCATACTTCCTGGAGTGGAGTCGGATGGCCACATTGCCTTGGCAATACTCGGCATCGCCTCCCGAGCTCAGTCTTGCATTTGGGACAGCTCTTGTAGCAGATCGCTCGAAGATCCGGACACCTCCTCTTCGGGACGACCCGTCAGCATACCTACATACATAATTCTATCAGTTCCTTCCCCAGCCGACTTACGCAAGGGTAAGTTTAAACAAATACTAAATATGCCGCCTCGCGGCTTCTTGTTCTCCTTCATGGAGTCAGCCAGCTGGGCCCGCACATCTTTTACCTCCTCGCCCAGCTTGGTGTGGGAATCTAGGAGTTTGTTTTTATCCTCCCTAACTAGTGTCAGTATACGTTCGCCCGTGGCTAGTTGCCTTTGAGCTCCTGGACCTCCCGCTGGTGCGACATCCGGTGCCGGTCCTAGACGATCTGATGACTCTGCCATAGGATATGCACCTGTATTAGTACTCCTGGTATATGCTTATGTTTTCTTGGTAGAGGGGAAAATTACTAGACACTGCCTCCTTTGACTTTTCCAGTTCGGCGGTAGCAGCAGCTAGCTGGGCCTGACACTTTTCCAGCTCTTGAGACAACAGGTTGTTCTTCTCTGTGAGCACCTGGTTGAACAACTCTCCTTAAATCAGTTGTACCAACTGTTTCAAGTCTTAGGGGCTACTGGTATATGATTATCAATTTGGCACAAATGTGTACTTACCCGCATATCTTTCAAATACTGGTCTGTGGCTCTGGTAAGACCATATCAAGCAGCTCGGATGTATGCATCACCCGAGTTGAAGGCGTTGAGAGCCTCTTCTGAAAAAACCAGAGTCACAAAGAGTGGCCCGCCTGCGCCGATTATTCATGGCGCTCTCCACTTCAGAGTTTGTGACGGATACATCATCCGACTCATCTGTAGAAGGACTATCCGGTGTCACTCCTGCATCAGCCCCAGTCCTTGAGACAGGGCCCGGAATCTAGCTAGTGGAAGCATGCTCGGCAGGATCCCTGGACATAGTCCGGCAAATGTTTTTCCTGATAATACACAACTGATAGCATCACACTTCAAATGTGACAGCCGAGGAGCATATTTAAAAAACCATACCTCTTTGATGAATGCTTGGCCGTGCCTCTATTCTCCTTCCTCTTCGAAGGCCTGCCCGGCGTGGGCGCAGCCTTCTTGCGAGTCGCCTCAGGTGCAGCATGGCGCGTCGATCGCCTCCCCTTTAGAGCATAAGATAGTGCGGTGGGTGAGGCGGAAATAGGAAATTCTTTCGAAGGATAAGTCTCCTGATTACTTACATGCGAGGCAGCGAGAAGGTCGGGATAGTCAGCGGTGATGGCCACTTCTGTGCCGCCATGGCTCGCCTGGTAGAACACCCCATCCCCAAGCTCCACGAATATATCTGGATCTTCTATGAATCCGGGGTCCAGGGCCCGGTTGTGGTCCTCTGGCTGAGGTGCGGGACTGTGGAACTCCTTGGTAATCTTTCACCATTCCTGTTTAAAATGGACGGATTGATATTTGCGGAAACTGACTCAGGGAGTAAATTGAGTAAGGGGACGGAAACTCACCCAGCTGGGAGGGTTGTACATCGAAAACCATCTCTAGGATTAATACGGATGAACTCTTCTTCCTCCCCTTTGTATAATCCGGACAGTATTTTCGCCAAAGTGGAGGGGGTGTCTGGACCCTTCCGAGCACAGCGGGTGGCGTTATCTTCTCCGTTGAAGTGCCACATAGGACGCCCTCGGTATTGGAGTGGTTGGACCCCTCGTATTATGGATATCTCCATAACCTCGACTACTGACAATCTGGACTGAGCGAGTGTCTTTATCTTGCTCATCACCTGACAGACTTCTGTGCAATGTTCCTCCCTAAGGCTCCTGGGACGCCAGCTGAGGCGTTTCTTCAATGGAGCTCTTGAAAATTCAGGAAGACATAATGTCGATCAAAATGTTTGCCTGGTTAGTCATAATGGACAGGGTTAATACCAAAGGCACGATCCAACAGAGGCATTGGAAGATCAATGATGGGCCTGAATGTGTTCTCTATCCAACTGGGATACTTGAGGACAAAAACCATATCTTTTCCAATGCAATTTCAGTGTGCGTGTGTGGAATTAGCTGAAAATTGTTTTGTAGGATTGTGATGACATGGTTGAAATTGCTAGGCACGCCAGAAAGGATTTCAACAAATCTTTCTTTGGGGAAGTGGTCTTCATTGCTTGGTGGAATATTTGGAAAGTCAGGAATGATAGAGCTTTCAGAAACATTCGACCTTCTTTCAGGGCTTGGAGGAATGGCTTCATTCATGACCTATCTCTTCTTTCCCATAGAATCAAAAGGAAATATAGAGATGCATTGCTTAAGTGGATTGATTTCCTACCTCCTTGAGGAGGTTCTTTATGTATAAGGCTGTAATTATTAGGTATAGTATCCTCCCCCTCCCTTTGTGTAGCTCTCTTTAGCTTTTCGTAGCTTTCTTTTCTGGTTTCTTTCTTTCTTTCCTCATCTTGAGGAAACCTTGTACTGCTGCTCTTTTTATTAATAAATTGTTGTGGGGGGCAAGCCCTACAGTCTTCAAGGTCAAAAAAAATTCAGGAAGATCCATTCATCCTGGGTCGGGAAGGGAGACGTCCTCGATATAGAACCATTCAGAAGGCCATTCTTCGGATGCCTTCTTTGGTGTGCCGGACAGACATTCGGTCCCGGCAATGCGCCATATTTCGGCGCCGCGCACTTGAAATATTGACCACTCTTGATTACGAGGGACGAGGCAGAATAGCTTCTTCCATAACTCAAAATGGGCCTCGCAACCCAGGAATAGCTCGCAAAGAGCAACGTAACCCGCAATATGCAGGATGGAGGCAGGAGTGAAATTGTGCAGTTGGAGGCCATAATACTCTAGTAGACCTTGGAGGAATGGATGGATTGGAAATCCAACACCTCTCAATAAGTAGGGAACAAAGCATACCAGTTCCCCCCAGGATGGGTTGGGGAAATTTTCCGCCTGCTCCCCACCATCGAAGGAAGCCAATCCGGCTCAAACGGGGACTAGATCCGCGGGGGGAAGAAATCCCTGTGTCTGCAGCTTCACCAGTTGGTTATGGGATACAGAGCACTTTTCCCAATCGCCCTTTTTGGGGCCGTGGGGTGGGAGGTAGAGCTGGGAGCGCTAGTCAGGTTGGGGTGGCTTCTGCTGGCAGGCTCCGAGGATTCCTCGTTTGGTGGGGATGGTGTGGATTGGATCAGAAGATCCCCGTCTCTTTAAATAGACAATTTTCTCACATGGTCAAGGTGGTATGTGCAAAAATGCCCCAACCTATCTATTCGCTCGATATGTGGAAGCTGAAATCATGAAGGTGCAGAAGCTGATGAGCGCGACATTAAATGAAAAGCCGGATACTGCTCTTTAAGTCAAGTACTTTGAAGTGATCGGAGAAGGAACCCAACTTGCAATGCCGAAGACAATCTACATGTCAGACACCTCGTCATTGAAGCCTGGATCGGGGGCTACTGAGGGAGTCCTGGATTAAGGGGTCCTCGGGCCGCCGGACTATATACACGGGCCGGACTGTTGGGCTGTGAAGATACAAGACAGAAGACTTCTTCCCATGTCCGGATGGGACTCTCCTTTGCGTAGAAGGCAAGCTTGGCGATTCGGATATGTAGATTCCTTTCTATGTAACTGACCTTGTACAACCCTACTCCACTCCGGTGTTGAGAGGGCCCGAACCTGGGTAAACTTCGTGTCCCCCGCCTCCTGTTACCATCGACCTTAGACGCACAGTTCGTGGCCCCCTACCCGAGATCCAACGGTTTTGACACCGACAATGACCACAGGCTTTGGCTCTGGATCGAGAAGACCTTGGCCAATACTCAACCATGACCACCACCAATACCCCAGCCTACTTTATGTACCTCATGAACAACTCATCATGGAGTACTTGGACAAGTTGGGTGTCATCATTATATGATGACATACTTGTCTACCCGAAGACAGAAGAAGAGCCATTCAGCTGGTTAAGGAACATCTGAAGACCGCCATGTCAAGGGGGAAGAACTATACCAACGACCATTGTCAAGAAGTGAACTTCCTCGTCGAAGACCGTGCTTATCTACAAACCACTCCTCTTGAAGGAACAAGGCATCTCCTTGTCAAAAGAAAGGTCACACCAAGATTTATTGGCCCCCTCCGAGATCAATAACAAGGATATCGATCACCAAGCCATCAACCCCCGGCCCAACCTCACCTGCGCAAGAAACGCATTAGCAACCTGGATTAAGTGGAACACTATACATGAAGCCACACCATCAAGTACTTTAAGGTTCGATGGGGCACCACATAGAAGCAGAAGCAGTATGAGGAAGTGAAGACCACCCCACATCAATGTTTCCGTATTTCTTTCCGCGCCTAATATGGGAATCTCGGGGACGAGATTCTTGTAAGGGGGGTAGGTCTGTCACACCATGATTTTCATGTCACAACACTTAAGCTAATAAATCATGATAAATATGGTTTGACAAAAACTTTTGAGTGTTTTGGTCCTTGCTTGATTGGATTTTGTGTGTTGGTTGCAAGTGCTCTAAAAATCAAATAAATCCTCCTACTCTTATACTCCTTCTCCTTGATCCAAAACTTCTGCCCAATGATCATGCCATATGTATAGTACAATATAGAATTTTCTTATAAAAATAATTTGGCCAAAAAGTATTTTCTAAATTTAGTTTTCCAAAAACCCCTAAATTGAGGTTTGCACTGCAAGTACTTGATTTGGGGTATGAAAAATCTTTCAAAAGTTATTTTTCTATTTTATTTAAAGGCTTTTTCTTTAGGCCAGAAATGGTCTTTAATAGGTTAAAATTATTTTAATGCTTTAAAAATATTTTTGAAAATTTAGGGAAACCTAGTGGACATATATTGTCCATATATAAGAGTTTCAACACATGGTCATGTTCAAAATATTGGTCAACTCCCTCAAAAACCCTTTCTGGATATTTCAAGCTTACGAAATATTTACAAAGGAAATTTTCTCTAAAAATTCCAAGAAAATTCTATCATGTCACAAATGCCCTACTTGGTGATCTTGCCAAGTCTCATGTCTTGGAGAACAAGATAACATCATCAAATCCCCTCAAAATCATTTCTATCCATTTTGAAGTTTGAGCAACTTTGCATTGCCAAACATGTCCAAATGATCTCAGACTTGGTGCAAATGCTCATATGGTCTAACTATTCATCTAGACCAAATGCAGAAGCTTTTGATCAAGATAACCTGGCCAAAGTGCCCCAAAACCCTCTCTGACCAGATCCAAATTTTAACAACTTTACATTGCCAAGTGTCTCCTTTTGCTTTGAATTTATGTGGACATGTTCAAATCCTCAAATGATGAGACTACACAAAGTGGTGCATTAAGGAGAAAAGATTTGCATGACTAAATCTTGGAAAATCCATTTCTGTTGATTTCTAGGGTTAACCAAAGTTACATTGGCAACTTTCTTCAAATAGACTAAAAATGGGTGAAAAACCTCAATTCTATATTACATTTGATCCTGTTAATTCTCATGGCAATTGGAATTCATTTGCTTGACCAAATTAACATCAAACACCTTTTGTCATTTTGCCAAAACCATCATTTTGCCCCCTTTCACTATTCACCTTTGCTTCCACTTTTTACCACAGATCATCATAAACCTCTTCTACCTCCAGTAGCATCCACTCCTTCCCATCTCAATAATTGAGGGGTGAAACCCCCCACTTTTCACCTCTGGAAAGCAACAATTCTTCTCTTTCTCATCCTCCTCACTCCAAAGCAACTCCAGGGCATCCAGTGCCCCTCCCCACATTGTTTACTTCCTTCTAGACCTAATGGACACAAGTGGCCACGACCAGGGCACTTAACCAATGCCCTGGCATGCCATGCGCGTGCTCTAGAGCACGCTACAATGCGCTGAGGCACTGTAGCCGCTCTCTGCCCAACGCCTCAGACGACCTCGGCTCTCCCCCACGCGTCAGCAGGACCACCTCGGTGTCCGCAACACGGCATGCTACCGGGCCGCTCCTTCCTCTCTCCCCCCTACCCGTCCCTCGTGTGGACAAAGCGCCGCCCAGCTCCAACACTCTCTGCTCGAGCACGGGTCCCGCCCGAGCTCGCTCCGCTCCTCCTCTACCTCCCAACACCGTGCACCATCCCCACGAGCGCCGTAGAGCCCTCCTCGCTCCCTCCCTTGGACACTAGAGCCATCTCTGCAGCCGCCCATGCGCCCCGTCCATGGTTCACCATCACCCCTCCATATAGAGCGACCCCCGAGCTCCCTCTGGCCTCTCCTGGATCCTCCTCTCTCCCGTTCACCTCCTCGACCTACCCACTCCTCCTCCCATGCCCTGCTTGCACCTCCATCACCGGAGTGCCGCCGACGGCCTCCACCTAAATTCGCGGCCCCGAGAGCCCCTCCTCTCCACCACTTAGGTCCGGATTGTCACTACGACCACCACGGAGCTACCCTGCGGTCCATCTGTTCTTCCCGAGTAGCATCGACCTCATCCTCGCTAGGACTCCGGCCGCCACGCCCAACGTCTCTCCCCTTCCCGAGATCCTTCACAGGTGTAGAGCACATGGGCTGGTGCGGCTCGCCGCGCTGAACACTCAGGTGTGAAGAACGCCATCGGGGACCATCTGGGTCGCCAGCACGGTCGACGGCTAATCCCCTCTGCTTCTGCTTCGATCGCAGGCGGGAGGAGGAAGACGACCGCCCCGCTAGCTAGCATGGGCCCCACTTGCTAGCGACAAATCTCCCGGGCCTGCGCAGTTTAAGTGGAGATGGCTCCAGCCATAACTGGCTCCCCCGTGCAAAGATGTATTCCGTCGAAGCAGCCTTCGGCGTGGCCTCCCAGCGGGCGCGCGCAAGAGGCTAGGCCAGGCCAGTGCGCTGCCCCGCTAAGTCTCGCTCAATGCACGCTGCTGCCTCCCTAGATCCAGCCCATTTAGGTAAAAAACCTTTTCTTTTTCTTTTTCTGTAAGCTTGTAAAATCCATAATCAATTCATTAGACCTCCAAATTTGATGATTCAAATTTCTAGTGGTTCCTAAATTCATGGTCTATCACATGGTGCAAATTGCACATTTTTCCTAAAACTTTTTCTTCACAAATAATTATCAAATCTCATTTTTCATTTTTGCGATAAAGTTTAGAAAATCACAGAGAGCTCCTATTTTATCCAAATGCCATGATTGAAATTTCTAGACACTTATGAGTTCAGAACTTAGTTGTTGAACATTTTTCCCAATACTTTCTATGCTACATGAAATGTTGGTCCATTTCTCCATATATTTCCAACCTTGCAAATTCATAAGTAAATCATTTCAACTCCAAATCGAGTGGAACCAACTCCTAGATGCTTCTAAAATCAGTCCTTGTTAAATGGGTGACTTTGCTTATTTTTCAAAATGATTCTTCTGTGCACTTCTTACAAATCAACAAATCCCTTGATTCCATCATATTGAAATGCTCAGAGTTATCCATAGATCAAATCCCAGTGAAACCACTTTGGTCAGTCCTCATATGACCAAAGGTATCCTAGAAAAGTCCAACTCACCTTTTTTAGAACACTTTTATTTTTGCCTTCTTGTGTTGCTTATTGATCGTTTTCGGCGTTAGTTGACGAAGTAGACAGAGAAGGACCAGAAGATTTCAAGCTTCTGGTGCACCAGGCAAGCAGCCCCTTTGACCATGATACACCTATCTTGTTCATCGATAAGTTTTCCGTATGCATGCTGATGTTGTTGATTATGAGCTTGATATGATCGTTGCATTGATGCATGCCCGTTGGAACTTGCATGTCCATATCTCTACCATGTGCTAGAGATGCGATAAAAAACACTTGGTATTGACACATAATTTTGCATGATCACCTTGGGGTTGCATTCCTTCAAAAAAACCACCGGGTGCCCCTAATGCCCGTGGGTGATGTTGAACTAGGTCACCACTTGAGTAAGAAGTGGTACACTAAAGCAGGCATTTGTGTGAGTAAAACGATGGATTAGATTTAACGTATGATTACCGTCTCAACCAAACATGTGCAACCACTCTACCCCTTATGGGACGGGGCATTGTTAATTACCTAGTTCGATACTAGCATGGTGCCCACATTACTAGTGACGGGGGTGACATGAGGTCACTCTCTGGACGGGATCGTGCTTGGATAGGCGGCCATGACTGTTTTCACAGGGCACTGGACACACCGTTGGTCCCTGTGTGTATGTGTGATAATGAAAAAGGGCAGAGGCCCAAGATCTTGATGCTTATACACAAAGGCTGTGTACCAGCGAGTGGACACTATGTTAGTGTCGCCTATGGAAAGATGGTGATCGGGTGCTTCCCCCGAGTACTTGAGGTACTGCGGGATCGTAGGTGTCAAGAAAGCTTCCCGGTTCTTGTGGGTAAAGTGCACAACCTCTATAGAGTGTCAAACTATTTGAATAACTGTGTTTGCGGTCAAGGACAGTTGGGTGGTGCTACTTACACTATGTCCAGAACTTTACAAACTTGGTATATGTAAGATGCATGGGTCAAGTAAAGACTTGACGTGTTGATTAAGCTAGAGTTGTTCTAAACTCTATTTATGTTGATATCTGTAACCTGTTCACATGGTTACCAGAGTCCATTGATGCATGTTTCACAAGTTGAAAGGACATATCGTTAAATTTCCAACTAGCTTGATGCTAGGTTGCCTACTTGTCGTTACATCATGCATTGTTACCTTGTTTCGAAACATGGGTTGCTTGCGAGTACATTCAAAGTACTCATTGGCTTGCCACTGGTTATTTTATTGGCCAGGCATGAGAGAACAGGATATAATGAATAGCTTGGTGACGAACATGCGAGCGAGGATGCTTCCCAGTCAGAATGCATGTAGGGTTAAGGCGGATGGCATGGGTTCAAGTTATCGATGAAGATTTCCTCTGTGATGACATACTCAAGACTTGACCATAATGGTCACAATTTGTGTAAAACGGTATGTATGGATGTAAGACTCTTGTCATTCAGCTTCTATGTGTTCAGTGAGCATTGATCTCTAGGATCACTTTACACGTGCATTCGGTGATCACGACTTATGAGTCGGGGTCCCCCCAGAGTATGAAAAATGTTTCAGAAGGTATGTTTGACTCCTATTAGGAATATGACGGCCAGAAATGGTCTTTAATAGGTTAAAATTATTTAACTATTTCGAAAATATTGACAAAATTTAGGGAAACTCAGTGGACATATATTGTCCATATATATGGGTTTAAACACATAGTCATATTTAAAATATTGGTAAAATACCTCAAAAACCCTTTGTGGATATTTCAAGCTTTTGAAATATTTACAAAGGAAATATTCTCCAAAAAGCTTTGTTGTTTTTATTGTTCCTATTACAAAAATCAATATCTACTATTATTACTACACTTTCATTACCATCTCTTCGCCGAACTAGTGCACCTATACAAATTACCATTTTATTTGGTGTGTTGGGGATACAAGAGACTTTTTGTTATTTGGTTGCAGGGTTGTTTGAGAGAGACCATCTTCATCCTACGCCTCCCACGGATTGATAAACCTTAGCTCATCCACTTGAGGGAAAATTGCTATTGTCATACAAAACTCTGCGCTTGGAGGCCCAACACGAGTCTACAAGAACAACTTGTGTAGTAGACATCACACACATGGGCATGGGCATGGGTCCTGGCGCTGGCATGTACACGAGCTAGCACGGATCGGCGGGGATCTCGCTGACGCCTGCGGCTTCCAGTGCTGCGATAGTGCTCGACGACTAGCCCGTCAATGCTATGGGGATGGTCGCTGGCGCGGGCGCGGGGATGGGAGCTGGGACGGGCGTGCGGCAGCAACCGCCGCGACCAGCTCCTTCAGGGCCATGTCCAGGATGCCCCATTCCTCCTTATTTTCTATCTCATCCGACTCGGAGTCGACTTAAACAAGCTGGAATACTTGTGACAGATGATCCTTCTGCGCCATGGCATTGGTGGAGGTCTATGAGAAGGGAATGGGAGGCGAACAGTAAGGCCACCCATATTAAACAGCGGCTCGAGCGCCATTAATGGAGAGGATGCGAGTGAGGCGGGAGGCCATGGAAGTCAAAGGGCTCGCTTTCCAGTGAGCCTGCACAGTGTACAACTCACACGCTTCCCGGTGAGCCTACATTGGAGGATAGCTTGCACGCCTCCCGGTTAGCCTGCATAGTCGACTGCGGTCGCACGCCTCCCATCTACTCAAGCACTCGTCCACACGACACCTCCTAGCCATTAAAAGTGTGACGCATGGTGTCACGTGCATGGTTAATAGAATGCCCATGATTTAAATTATACAAACATTTGCGATGATAAGGTGGCCACTATTTGTTTCAAAATACCTTTGTTGGTTGTTGTTTCGAGTGAACCTTCTCTCAAATTGGACATGAAAAATACCACAGTATGTCGGGCGCCATTCCATGAGAGCATGCCAGGTTTCATGAATTTCAGACGAGTTTTGGATTTACTAGAATTTTAAAACTAAGTATCTCAATGTTACGACCAAGGCACGATGCCAAGGTGTTTGAAGTTAATTCCCATTTCTTGCATGGGACCTAAGAATGCATGCAAGGACACACATATGATTTTTAACCCAATTTGCTACCCTGGAGCATGTGCTTGTGGTTCAAATTTGAATTATGCACGTAAAATGCCTAGAAAACTCAGAGCGAACCCCGAATAATGCCAAAATTTAACATAACACTCATGTTGATTTATGTTGTATCTTGAAAAAAATCAAGGCGAGAGGAGGCATAAAATGTCGTTTCATCTAGAAAGGTAACACACGTTCCCTACCGGAACCACGAGGCTTCTTGGGAGAAGCTCTAGTTTGTGAGGAGCGTATACCAAAACCTGCCCCAAATGAGACATTTTTTACCAAAGCATGTTGGTGTCGTTCCATGATAGCATGCCAAGTTTCATGAAATTCAGACGAGTTTTGGATTTACTAGAATTTAAAAACAAAGTATCTCAACATTTTGCCGGCAAGCAATGGTGCACCGGTGTTTGAAATTCATTCCCATTTCTTGCATGGGACCTAAGCATGCACCCAAGGACACACATTTGATTTTTCAACCCATTTTTCTGCACTGGAGCATGTGCATGTAGTTCAATTTTCAATTATGCACATAAAATGCTTAGAAAACTCAGTTAATGTATAAAAATGTCCAAACGAACCCCGAAAAATTCCAAATTATAACATGACACTCCTGGTGCTCTATGTTGCCACAAGGAAAAAAAATTGAAAGCAAGAAGAGGCAACGAATATCGTTTCATCCACGAAGCAGGCACATTCCCTACTGGAATAATGAGGCTTGTTGTGAGAAGCTCTGGATTGTGAGAAGCTTATACCCAACCCCAAATGGGACAATTTTTTACCACAGCATGTTGATACCGTTCCATGCTAGCGTGCCAAGTTTCATAAATTTCTGACGAGTTTTGTATTTACTAGAATTTTAAAACCATGTATCTCAATGTTTGCAGCCAAGCGACGGTGCTGAGGTGTTTGAAATTCATTCCCCTTTCTTGCATGGGACCTAAGAATCCAACCAAGGACACACATTTGATTTTTCAACCCATTTATATGCACTGCAACATGTGCCTGTAGTTCAAATTTGAAATATGCACATAAATGCATAGAAAACTCACTTAATGTATAGAAATGTCCAAACGAACCCCAAAAAGTTCCAAAATTTAACACACCACTCCTGTTATTCTATGTTGATGATACGTCTCTGATGTCTACTACACAACCTTCTTCTTGTAGACATTGTTGGGCCTCAAAATGCAGAGGTTTGTAGGACAGCAGCAAATTTCTCTCAAGTGGATGACCTAAAGTTTATCAATCTGTGGGTGGCGTAGGTTGAAGATGGTCTCTCTCAAGCAACCCTGCAACCAAATAATAAATAGTCTCTTGTGTCCCCAACACACCCAATACAATGGTAAATTGTATAGGTGCACTAGTTTGGCGAAGAGATGATGATACAAGTGCAATATGGATGATAGATATAGGTTTTTGTAATCTGAATATATAAAAATAGCAAGGTAACTAATGATAAAAGTGAGCGTAAACAGTATTGCAATGCTAGGAATAAAGGCCTATGGTTCATACTTTCACTAGTGCAAGTTCTCTCAACAATAATAACATAATTTGATCATATAACTATCCCTCAACATGCAACAAAAATTCACTCCAAAGTCACTAGTAGTGGAGAACAAACAAAGAGATTATGGTAGGGTACGAAACCACCTCAAAGTTATCCTTCCTGATCGATCTATTCAAGAGTCCGTAGTAAAATAACACGAAGCTATTCTTTCAGTTCGGTCCATCACAGAGTTCGTACTAGAATAACACATTAAGAGAGAAATTAACCAAAACCTAATGTCACCTAGATACTCCAATGTCACCTCAAGTATCCGTGGGTATGATTATACGATATGCATCACACAATCTCAGATTCATCAATTCAACCAACACAAAGTACTTCAAAGAGTGCCCCAAAGTTTCTACCAGAGTGTCAAGAAGAAAACGTGTGCCAACCCTATGCATAAGTTCACAAGGTCACTAAACCCGCAACTTGATCACCAAAACATACATCAAGTAGATCACGTGAATATCCCATTGTCACCACAGATAAGCACGACAAGACATACAACAGGTGTTCTCAAATCCTTAAAGACTCAATCCGATAAGATAACTTCAAGGGGAAAACTCAATTCATCATAAGAGAGTAGAGGGGGAGAAACACCATAAGATCAAACTATAATAGCAAAGCTCGCGATACATCAAGATCGTGCCAAATCAAGAACAAGAGAGAGAGAGAGAGAGAGAGAGAGAGAGAGATCAAACACATAGCTACTGGTACATACCCTTAGCCCCGAGGGTGAACTACTCCCTCCTCATCATGGAGAGCGCCGGGATGATGAAGATGGCCACCGGTGAGGGATCCCCCTCCGGCAAGGTGCCAGAATAGGGTCCCGATTGGTTTTTGGTGGCTATAGAGGCTTGCAGCGGCGGAACTCCCGATCTATTGGGCTCCTCGATGTTTTTAGGGTATATGGATATATATATATAGGCGAAAGAAGTCATTCATTGATCCATGAGGGGGCCACGAGGGTGGGGGGGGGCACTCCCAGGGGGTTATGGAGCACCTTCCTACCTCGTGGCTTCCTCGTTGCTTCTGTAACGTCTACTCCAAGTCTCTTGGATTGCTTCCGTTCCAAAAATAACTCTCCCAAAGGTTTCATTCCGTTTGGACTCCGTTTGATATTCTTTTTCTTCGGAACACTAAAATAGACAAGAAAACTCAATTTGGGCTGGGCCTCCGGTTAATAGGTTAGTCTCTAAAATAATATAAAAGTGTATAGTAAAGCCCAATAAACATCCAAAACAAGTAATATAATTGCATGGAACAATCAAAAATTATAAATACGTTGGAGGCGTATCAAGCATCCCCAAGCTTAATTCCTGCTCATCCTCGAGTAGGCAAATGATAAAAACATAATTTTTGATGTGGAATGCTACCTAGCATATTTCTCAGTGTAATTTTCTTTATTGTGGCATGAATTTTCAGATCCAAATGATTCAAGATAAAAGTTCATATTGACATGAAAACAATAATACTTCAAGCATACTAACAAAGCAATCATGTCGTCTCAAAATAACATGGCTAAAGAAAGCTATCCCTACAAAATCATATAGTCTGGCTATGCTCTATCTTCATTACACAAAGTATTTAATCATGCACAACCCTGATGACAAGCCAAGCAATTGTTTCATACTTTTTTATTCACAAACTTTTTCAACTTTCACGCAATACATGAGCGTGAGCCATGGACATAGAACTATATGTGGAATAGAATGGTGGTTGTGGAAAAGACAAAAAAGGAGAAGATAGTCTCACATCAACTAGGCGTATCAATGGGCTATAGAGATGCCCATTAATAGATATCAATGTGAGTGAGTAGGGATTGCCATGCAACGGATGCACTAGAGCTATAAATGTATGAAAGCTCAACAAAAGAAACTAAGTGGGCGTGCATCCAACTTGCTTGCTCATGAAGACCTAGGGCATTTTGAGGAAGCCCATCATTGGAATATACAAGCCAAGTTGTATAATCAAAAAATTCCCACTAGTATATGAAAGTGACAACATAGGAGACTCCCTATCATGAAGATCATGGTCCTACTTTGAAGCAGAAGTGTGGCAAAAGGATAGTAACATTGTCCCTTCTCTCTTTATCTCTCAATTTTTTATTTGGCCTTTCTCTTTTTTTTTTGCCTTCCTCTTTTTTTCTCATTTTTTTAAAGTCCGGAGTCTCATCCCGACTTGTGGGGGAATCATAGTCTCCATCATCCTTTCCTCACTTGCGACAATGCTATAATAATGAAGATCATCACACTTTTATTTACTTAGAACTCAAGAATTACAACTCGATACTTAAAAAAATATGACTCTATATGAATGCTTCTGGCAGTGTACCGAGATATGCAATGAATCAAAAGTGACTTGTATGAAAGAATTATGAAGGTTGCCTTGCCACCAATACGATGTCAACTACATGATCATGCAAAAGCAATATGACAATGATGGAGCGTGTCATAATAAACGGAACGGTGGAAAGTTGCATGGCAATATATCTCCGAATGGCTATGAAACTGCCATGATAGGTAGGTATGGTGGCTGTTTTGAGGAAGGTATATGGTGGGTGTATGGTACCGGCGAAAGTTGCGCGGCACAAGAGAGGCTAGCAATGGTGGGAGGATGAGAGTGCGTACAATCCATGGACTCAACATTAGTCATAAAGAACACACATACTTATTGCAAAAATCTATAAGTTATTGAAACAAAGTACTAAGCGCATGCTCCTAGGGGGATAGATTGGTAGGTAAAGACCATCGCTCGTCCCCGACCGCCACTCATAAGGAAGACAATCAATAAATAAATCATGCTCCAACTTCATCACAAAGCGGTTCACCATACATGCATGCTACGGGAATCACAAACTTTAACAAAATTATTCCTCAAATTCACAACTACCCAACTAGCATGACTCTAATATTACCATCCTCATATCTCAAAACAATCATCAAGCGTCAAACTTCTCATAGTATTCAATGCACTTTCTATGATAGTTTTTATTATACCCAACTTGGATGCCCATCATTCTAGGACCAATTTTATAACCATAGCAAATACCATTCTGTTCTAAAAGACTCTCAAAATAATATAAGTGAAGCATGAGAGTTCATGTATTTCTTCAAAATAAAACCACAGCCATGCTCTAAAAGGATATAAGTGAGGCACTAGAGGAAATGACAAACTACTCCAAAAGGTATAAGTGAAGATCAATGAGTAGTCGAATAATTATGCAACTCTGTGAAGACTCTCTAACATTTAATAATTTCATATCTTGATATTTTATTCAAATAGAAATCAAAACAAAATAAAATGACGCTCCAAGCAAAACACATATCATGTGGTGAATAAAAATATAGCTCCAAGTAAAGTTACCGATGAACGAAGACGAAAGAGGGGATGCCATCTGGGGCATCCCCAAGCTTAGGCTCTTTGTTGTCCTTGAATATTACCTTGGGATGCCTTGGGCATCCCCAAGCTTAGGCTCTTTCCACTCCTTATTCCATAGTCCATCGAATCTTTACCCAAAACTTGAAAACTTCACAACACAAAACTCAACAGAAAACTTGTAAGCTCCGTTAGTATAAGAAAATAAATCACCACTTAGGTACTGTAATGAACTTATTCTAAATTCACATTGGTGTAATATCTACTGTATTCCAACTTCTCTATGGTTCATATCCTCCGATACTACTCATAGATTCATCAAAATAAGCAAACAACACAATGAAAACAGAACCTGTCAAAAACAGAACAGTCTGTAGTAATATGTATCAAACGTATATTATCGAACTCCAAAAATTCTGAAATACACTTGTGGACATGCGGAATTTGTCTATTAATCATCTTCAAAAAGAATCAACCTAAAATAAGTCTCCAGTAAAAAATAGCGGCTAATCTCGTGAGCGCAAAAGTTTCTGTTTTTTACACCAAGATCGCAAAGACTTCACCCAAGTCTTCCCAAAGGTTCTACTTGGCAGAAACGCTAATTAAAACATAAAACCACATCTAAACAGAGGCTAAATGAATTATTTATTAATAAACAGGAGCAAAAGCAAAGGACAAAAATAAAATTGGGTTGCCTCACAACAAGCGTTATCGTTTAACGCCCCTAGCTAGGCATGATAATGACAATGATGCTCACATAAAAGATAAGAATTGAAACATAACAGGTGCATCATTAAGCATATGACTAGCACATTTTAGCCTAACCCACTTCCTATGCATAGGGATTTTGTGAGCAAACAACTTATGGCAACAATAATTAACTATCATAGGAAGGCTAAGCAAGCATAACTTCAAGATTTTCAACACATAGAGAGGAAACTTGATATTATTGCAATTCCTACAAGCATATATTCCTCCCTAAAGCATTCTATTCACTATCATGAATGAATTCAACAATATAACCAGCACCTAAAGCATTCTTTTCACGATCTACTTGCATAGAAATTTTACTACTCTCCACATAAGCAAAATTCTTCTCATCCGGAATAGTGGGAGTATCATAAGAGACTCGAATACTATAAATTGTTTCCACATTAAAAGAGTAATGTTCAGAAAAAGGATAATCATAATCATGACATGTTTTATAAATATAATCATCACTGCATTTTATAGAATAAGTTTCATCACAATAATCATCATAAGTAGCAACTTTGTTCTCATCATAATCAATTGAAACCTCTTCCAAAATAGTGGATTCATCACTAAATAAAGTCATGACCTCTCCAAATCCACTTTCATAAATATTATAAGATTCAACACCCTCCAAAATAGTGGGATCATTACTTCCTAAAGTTGACACTCTTCCAAACCCACTTTCATCAATGTAACCATCATAAATAGGAGGCATGCTATCATCAAAATAAATTTTCTCATCAAAACTTGAGAGGCTAAAAATATCATCTTCATTAAACGTAGGATCCCGAAGCTTGGGCCTTTTCATATCATAAGCATAATACCTCTCATCATTAATAGTATGGATAGCACCAATAGTATAGCAATCATCATCATCACAATGAGTAATAGGAGCAACATCATTTGAGAGGGATACCTTTCTACCTTTGCTTCTCCGTCTTTTCTTTTTCTTCTTCACATCATGTGTAGGTTTAACCCTCTTTTTAATGAGATTGGTTGAATAGAACGCTCCTCCTCGTTACATGATTCATTATAAGAAATAATAGGAGGATATTGGGAAGTCTCTTCCCTTTCATTAGTATTCTCTTCATCTTCTATTTGCTTTCTTTTCTCTAGGTAATTGGCAATATAAGGATTTTCAATGCAATTCACAGCACAATACATAAAAAATTCTTCGCGATCAAAATCAAGAAATCTATCAAGATTAAATTTTGGAATACCCTCAGTTATACGTTTCATTTCTTCATACCCTAAAACAACACTAAGCTCTTTATGATGCTCAAGGGTAATCAAGTTATCAAAAAATTTGGACATGGTTCAATCATGAAACAATTTGCATCAGAGATTTAAATGACCATGTTCATTGCAAAGTTCACAAGGATGGTGATAAATATGGAATCTTTCAGCACAATCATCTAGCCTCTCTTGCAACCATTTAGTTTCTAAATACTTATGCCTCTTGCAAAATATATCTTCCCAATTTGGTGTGTACTTGCAAACTCTATGCACTCAACAAAAGTTGACATGCTTATAAGAGACATTTTCATCATGACTAGTGCAATCATCATTAGTACTATGGATATTCAAAGAGTTCATACTAACAACATTGTAATCATGCTCATTATTCAAAGATTTAGTGCCAAACATTTTATAGACTTATTCTTCTAGCACTTGAGCACACTTTTCCTTTCCATCATTCTCACGAAAGATATTAAAAAGATGAAGAGTATGAGGCAAACTTAACTCCATTTTTTGTAGTTTTCTTTTATAGAATAAACTAGTGACAAAACAAGAAACAAAAAGATTCGATTGCAAGATCTAAAGATATACCTTCAAGCACTGACCTCCCCGGCAACAACGCTAGAAAAGAGCTTGATGTCTACTACACAACCTTCTTCTTGTAGATGTTGTTGGGCCTCCAAAGTGCAGAGGTTTGTAGGACAGCAGCAAATTTCCCTCTAGTGGATGACCTAAGGTTTATCAATCTGTGGGAGGCGTAGGCTGAAGATGGTCTGTCTCAAGCAACCCTGCAACCAAATAACGAAAAGTCTCTTGTGTCCCCAACACACCTAATACAATGGTAAATTGTATAGGTGCACTAGTTTGGCAAAGAGATGGTGATACAAGTGCAATATGGATGATAGATATAGGTTTTCATAATCTTAAAATATAAAAAAGCAAGGTAACTAATGATAAAAGTGAGCGTAAACGGTATTGCAACGCTATGAAACAAGGCCTATGGTTCATACTTTCACTAGTGCAAGTTCTCTCAACAATAATAACATAATTGGATCATATAACTATCCCTCAACATGCAACAAAGAGTCACTCCAAAGTAACTAATAGTGGAGAGTGAACAAACAGATTATGGTAGGGTACAAAACCACCTCAAAGTTATCCTTTCTAATCGATCTATTCAAGAGTCCGTAGTAAAATAACACGAAGCTATTATTTCCATTCAATCTATCATAGAGTTTGTACTAGAATAACACCTTAAGACACAAATCAACCAAAACCCTAATGTCACCTAGATACTCCAATGTCACCTCAAGTATTCGTGGGTATGATTATACGATATGCATCACAAAATCTCAGATTCATCTATTCAACCAACACAAAGTACTTCAAAGAATGCCCCAAAGTTTCTACCAGAGAGTCAAGACGAAAACGTGTGCCAACCCCTATGCATGAGTTCACAAGGTCACTGAACCCGCAAGTTGATCACCAAAACATACATCAAGTAGATCACGTGAATATCCCATTGTCACCACAGATAAGCACGGCAAGACATACATCAAGTGTTCTCAAATCCTTAAAGACTCAATCCGACAAGATAACTTCAAGGGGGAAACTCCATTCATCACAAGAGAGTAGAGGGGGAGAAACATCTTAAGATCCAACTATAATAGCAAAGCTCGCGATACATCAAGATCGTGCCAAAATAAGAACATGAGAGAGAGAGAGAGCGAGAGAGAGAGATCAAACACATAGCTACTGGTACATACCCTCATCCCCGAGGGTGAACTACTCCCTCCTCGTCATGGAGAGTGCTGGGATGATGAATATGTCCACCGGTGAGGGATCCCCCCATCCGGCAGGGTGCCGGAACATGGCCCGACTGGTTTTTGGTGGCTACAGAGGCTTGCGGCGGCGGAACTCCCGATCTGTTGTGCTCCTCGATGTTTTTAGGGTATATGGATATATATATATATGCGAATGAAGTCTGTCAGGGGAGCCACGAGGGTGGGGGCATGCCCGGGGGGTAGGGTGCACCTCCCTGCTTCGTGGCTTCCTCGTTGCTTCCTTGACGTCTACTCCAAGTCTCGTGGATTGCTTCCGTTCCAAAAATAACTCTATTGAAGGTTTCATTCCGTTTGGACTCCGTTTGATATTCCTTTTCTTCGAAACACTGAAATAGGCAAGAAAAAAACAATTTAGGCTGGGCCCTGGTTAATAGGTTAGTCCCAAAAATAATATAAAAGTGTACAGTAAAGCCCATAAACATCCAAAACGAGTAATATAATAGCATGGAACAATAAAAAATTATAGATACGTTGGGGACTTATCAGTCTTCAGCATATTTATAATTTTTGATTGTTCCATGCTATTAAAGTATCAATCTTGGATGTTTTAATCTCATTTACTAGCAACTTTATATTATTTTTTGGGACTAACCTATTGACATAGTGCCCTGTGCTAGTTGCTATTTTCTCCTTGTTTTTTACTTCGCAGAAAATCAATACCAAACGGAGTACAAATGCCACAAAACTTTTTGGAGATTTTTTTCTTCCCAAAAGACACCCAGGAGGCCAAGGAAGTGCACCAGAGGAGGCCCATGGGGCCCACTAGGCACCAAGGTGCGCCAGAGGCCCCAAGCGCGCGCTAGATGGTAGTGGGGCCCATGGGAAGCTTCTCCACCGACCTTCAGCTCTATAAATATTCTAAAATCCCCGAAACCCTAGGGGAGTCGATGAAACACTTTTCCAGCAGCGCAAGTTCCAGAACCACGAGATCCAATCTAAAAGCCCTTTTTCGGCACTCTCCCGGAGGGGTCAACGATCACGCAGTGGTTCTTCATCATCCTTCTTGCCCCTTCGACGATGCGTGAGTAGTTTTTACTACAGACCTACGGGTCGGTATGTAGTAGCTAGATGGCTTCTTCTCTATTTTGATCTTCAATACAATGTTCTCCTCCATGTTCTTAGAGATGTATTTGATGTAATGACTTTTTGCGATGTGTTTGTTGGGATCCGATGAATTGTGAGTTTATGATCAGATCTATCCATTAATATTATTTGAGTCTTTGATGAACTCTTTTATGCATGATCTTTATAGCCTCGTATTTCTTCTCCAAAACTTTGCTTTGGTTTGGCCAACTAGATTGATTTTTCTTGTGATGGGTTTGATGTTGCGGTGCTCAATCTCAATGACAGAAAGAGATATGACACACATGTATCGTTCCTATTAAGGATAAAAGGATGGGATCTATTCCTACATGAATAGATCTTTTCTACATCATGCCATCGTTCTTATTGCATTACTCCATTTTTCCATGAACTTAATATCCTAGACGCATGCTGGATAGCGGTCGATGTGTGGAGTAATAGTAGTAGATATAGGCAGGAGTCGGTCTACTAATCTTGGACGTGATGCCTATATACATGATCATTGCCTCAGATATCGTCATAATTATTTCCTTTTCTGTTAATTTCCTAATAGTAATTCGTTTAACCACCGTATGCTATTTTCTCGAGCGAAATCTCTAGTGAAATCTACTTCCCCCGTGCCTATTTACCTATCATATAAAACCAAAAATACCTTGCTGAATTTTTACTTTATTTATTTTATTTTGTTTTTTGGTTAGATCTATTTATCAAATCTCATATAGTTGACTCTATCTCAATACCGAGGAGGGATTGACAACACCTCTTACATGTTAGGTTGCAAGTTTTTGTGGTTTGTGTGTAGGTGTTGTTTACATAGTGTTGCTTGGTTATCCTACTAGATTGATAACATTGGTTTCATAAATGCCTTTGTTGTGCCGCCTCATCCTCTCCTCTTTGGGGAATTACCAATGCAGATACAAGCAACCAGGAAGAATTTCTGTTGCCATTGCCGGGGAGACATCGTCAACATCTATTAGGTTCCTACACATAAACTCTCATTCCTTGTAATTTACTTTATTTTCCATTTGCCTCTCATTTTTATCTTTCCCACTTCTAAAACTTCTTTGCAAAAATACAAAAATATTTTTTGTTTGCCTTTTTTATTTGGTCATCTCGTCAACATGACTAGCATGACTACCCCTCCTTTGTCACCGGATTTTGAAGTTCTATACTTCAAACAGGAATAAGGAGAAAAATTGAAAGATGCTTGGTATAGACTAATGGAATCTTATCGTATTTGCAATATAAAAGGAGATTGTCGCAAGAAACCACGGCCACCTATGGGACCAGGAGGCCCCTTGCTGGTTCGGTAGGGGGACGTCGCGTTACACAAAGAGAAGAAGGATGCGGGGCAGCACGACAGAGATCACACCGGCAGTTTTACCCAGGTTCGGGCCGCCACGGGGCATAAAACCCTACTCTTGCTTTGGTGTATTTATGTGGAAACGTGGTGGTGGAGCATAGTACACTTGCCCGGCAAGGGTTGCCTTAGGGCGGCAGCGACTACGCGCGTATGGGGGTGTGAGTTATCCAACCTTCTAACCCCGTCTCTGGTTGCCAAGGGCCTCCTTTTATAGATCAAGGGGTCACCACAATGGCAAAGTAGTCATTATGCATTGATGTGATAGCAAACCATTCTATCATACCTAACTCTGTGGGCTGATGATAGTGCGCATTTAATGCACCGCACATCCGACGGGAGAAAGCAAACATGAGGGCCGCGCTCGCTGTGGCTCGGGAGCTTCTGCGGTGCAGATTGCAGGAGAGCGGACGAGACGTGTTGATGGAATGCATTGCCGAGCTCCTGGATGACGCGGCTTCTGGGGCACCACCCTTCTATGTCCAGCTTCCACCCCAGGCCCCGGTCGGATCACACGGTGGGCCTCTCCGCACCGTCAGGCACGCCCCAAGGCTTCATCGGCACTTGCTCAACCATCGGCGCCGGGCGTCAGGCTGCACCAGCACCACCTCCGATGAGAAAGGGCATGAACATCACCGCCTATGGACCGGGCGGACCACTGCCCTACCATCCTCAAGACGGCGCGATAGGCCAGGCTGCATGGAGCGCGGGGCACTACGGCGAAGTCTTTGAGGCGGAGACCTTAGAGGCTTACGTTCCCCACATGGTGGATCAGGAGTACGCGCTGGAAGACGACCCTGGCTCGTTCCTCTGGTCAGGCTGGGAGGAAGAGAGGCCAGAAGCCGAGCCTTTTTGGGAGCCTCACCAACCGTGTTGGCAGTAGCATCTACCGGGTACCTCTAATTCCTCAGGAGCAAGCTTATGCTAAGCATGGGTCCTGGGAGATTCAGGTCGCTACAGCGGATGGCTGCCCCAGCTCAGCAGCCTCCCTTTCGCCAGGACGGGTGCATTGGGGGCTGTAGGAGAGGGTTCGGGAGCCAGGCCCCTCCCCACGGCGCACGGAGCAAGGCACTCCCCGGAGGTAGGCCCACTGCCGGGGAGGTGCTGCAAAGCCTACCCCCAGCAGAAGAACCGTGGTCGCCTAGGGAACCGCTGGCATCCCGTTTGCCCCATTGGCGTCGTCCTTGGTCTCCGGCCACCGTCAATGGTGGTCGAGGGTGGCGCAAGGCGGGAACCTCGACTGGCGATATGAAGCAAGGCCCAGTGCCTGTGAAGAAGGCCCAGTGTCTGTGAAGCTCGCCGCCCGTGACACTCTCATGTAATAACGAGTTGGGACTGTACACGCCCCGGAGTCTCCAGGGAGCCGCCCTCGGGCCTCGGGGGCTCCCTCCCATGCCTAGTGGCAGCACCTAGCTCAGCGCTAGTGAGAAGACGTCGAACACTAGACTAGGTGCCGGACGCGGCCTTTTGTTTTTTGCCTCCCTTTCTGTGGTCGAGCTTCCTTGCTTCGGATTTAAGTTGAAGTTGAATTTGCATTTGCGTATGCGGGGAGGGTGTCTTTTCTCGCTCGTATGTTTTCTTGTGTTCTGGTTTGTGCCCTAGTTTGGAATTCGCACTGGCTGCCTCCCCTACGCGAGCCTCTCGAGGGTAGGGCTAGGCGAAGCACATGTGCGCTGCGTGCATGCTGTACTGCGGCCGGCACTAACACTCGCGAGGCCTACACGACCTGGACAACAGGCCCCTCAGGGGACCCTCGGGGGCTCACGGCCTCGCGATTCTATTCAAGATTTGTCCTGGCTAAAGGTAAAACAGCAACAAGCTCGCCTCAGGGCCCGTAGGATCAAGGAGGCACATGTTTAGCATCATTCCTAAAAGCATACGGATGACAATCTTTTTGCATGAGGGGCTTCCCCTCCCAAAATGCTCCTACAACCTTTGGGGCCGCGCCCAAGCTTTTATACACAGGAGAAACTACGGAGAAACACGGGATTTGTCGGACATATCGCTCACCGCACCCTCCAGGTCGCCTCCAGAAGCGTCGCTGGTGTCGCTGGCCTCACCATCGCCAACATCGCCGCCACCATCACCACCATCGACCACGTCGCCACCATCCACCATGACTAAAGCAAAGGCTCTAACAAGAGCATCCACATTGTCCTCCACCCTCCGTGCCAAGTCGCCTCGGATGGCCTCGGGCACCGGGGCGATGGCGGCGTCGAAGTCAAAATGGGGATCGATGTTCTGAAGATGGATGAAGACACGGGAGAATGCACATCCAATCAGGTTGCGGCTCCTCTCGTCCATAAGCTGATTAGCTCTTCCGGAGCGGTTCTCCAAGCGCATTACCACGTCAGTGAAGAAGCGGAGATGACCGGCGTAGTTGGTAGCATGGGGATGCGGGGTGTTCTCCTCACAGATCTTGCCCAGGGCCATGTTGGCCCTGTTACTGAGTTCCCAGAGCATGAGGTCGTGCATGTGCTCCGGCGTCTGACGTTAAAGCACTTCCTCTCTATTCTGTCATGCAATGGATTCGACGTCGTCACCCCGCTATTGGAGAGGAAGCAGCTCGGCGCGAGCGGAGGCCAACTCAGCCTGCGCCGAGACCAGGGCGGCTGCGGCGGCCCCCGCACGCCACTCCATTTCGGACAGCTTGGACCTAAGAGCGGCAGTCCAAGGGCATGAACGTTCGCCCTCTTAGCTTGTCCATTGCTCCGGGGGTGTGCCACAAAGGCAAATGAGATCTTGCATCCAAGGGCATGAACATATTGGATGAAGGCGCGGCTCGTGAACTGGGTGCCGTTGTTGGTGATGATCCTTGCCGGAACTCCAAAATGACACAATAGATCTTTCAAGAACTTGATAGCTGACTGGGGAGTAACCTTTCTGACGACAGTCACTTTTGGCCACTTTGTAAACTTATCGATGGCAACGAACAAGAATTCAAAGCCCCCGATTGCTCAGGGGAAGGGGCCGAGGATATTGATGCGTCTTCGTCATATCTATAATTTTTGATTGTTCCATGCCAATATTCTACAACTCTTACATACTTTTGGCAACTTTTTATACGATTTTTGGGACTAACATATTGATCCAGTGCCCAGTGCAAGTTCCTATTTGTTGCATGTTTTTTGTTTCGTAGAAAACCCATATCAAACGGCGTCCGAACGGGATAAAAACTGACGGAGATTTTTTTTGGAATATTTATGATTTTTGGGAAGAAGGATCAACACGAGACGATGCTCGAGGGGCCCACGAGGCGGGGGGCACGCCCCGGGGGGTGGGCGCGCCCCTAACCCTCGTGGACACCCAGTAAGGCGGTTGTTGCCCTTATTTTGCCGCAAGAAAGCTAATATCCGGATAGAAATCATGTTAAAACTTTAGCCCAATCGGATTTACGGATCTCCGGGAATATAAGAAACGGTGAAAGGCCAGAATCTGGAACGGAGAAACAGAGATAGACAGAGAGACAGATCCAATCTCGGAGGGGCTCTCGCCCCTCCCACGCCATGGAGACCATGTACCATAGGGGAAACCGTTCTCCCATCTAGGGAGAAGGTCAAGGAAGAAGAAGAAGGGGGCTCTCTCCCCCTCTCTCCCGGTGGCGCTGAAACACCGCTAGGGCCATCATCATCACCGTGATGTACACCAACACCTCCGTCATATTCACCAACATATCCATCACCTTCCCCCATCTATCTACAGCGGTGCTTTATGCTTCATATTATTGATAGGACTATGCGTGATGTACCCTCTACTTGAACATGGTGCTGTACCCTCTACTTGAACATGGTGCTTTATGCTTCATATTATTATCCAATGATGTGTTTCCATCTCATGATGTCTGAGTAGATTTTCATTGTCCTATCGGTAATTGGTGAATTGCTATGATTGGTTTAATTTGCTTGTGGTTATGTTGTTGTCCTTTGGTGCCCATCATATGAGTGCGCACGTGGATCACACCATAGGGTTAGTTGTATGTTGATGGGACTATGTATTGGAGGGCTAGAATGACAGAAGCTTCAACCTAGCATAGAAATTGACGCATACAGGATTGAAGGGGGACCAATATATCTTAATGCTAGGGTTGGGTTTTACCTTAATGAACGTTAGTAGTTGCGGATGCTTGCTAATATTTCCAATCATAAGTGCATAGAATTCCAAGTCAGGGATGACATGCTAGCAGTGGCCTCTCCCACATAAAACTTGCTATCGGTCTAGTAAGTAGTCAATTGCTTAGGGACAATTTCACAACTCCTACCACAACTTTTCCACACTCGCTATATTGACTTTATTGCTTCTTTATCTAAACAGCCCCTAACTTTTATTTACGTGCACTTTATTATCTTGCAAACCTATCCAACAACACCTACAAAGTCCTTCTATTTTCATATTTGTTTTAGGTAAAGCAAACGTTAAGTGTGTGGAGAGTTGTATAGGTGGTCGATAGAACTTGAGGGAATATTTGTTCTACCTTTAGCTCCTCATTTGGTTCAACACTCTTACTTATCAAAAGAGGCTACAACTGATCCCCTATACTTGTGGGTTATCAGATATCGAACCGCCAGACTGAAAATGGACATGATAAAGTGATTGTCTGAAGAGCTTTGGCAGGTAGGTGGGTTTTCTTGGAATGGAACTAGCAGGCTTCACACTTGGTTACTAGCTCAACTGCATCTCGGAGGGCTGTGGGCCAATAGAATCCCACACATTCCTTTGTGTATTTTAGCCAACAGTTCTCTTCCTTCTTCCCGGCAGACGCACTTCATTTTCACACTGTTGGGCCTCCTTCTGTATAGAGTGTCATCGACAAACTAATACATACTGGCCCTCCGGGCTACTTTTTTAGCTTCGTCTCTATCGCCGGGAAGCTCTCCGGTCTGGAGGAAGCGGACAACGTGCCTTGCCCAAGTTGGAGCCTCGGGCTCGACAACGAGGACTAACGGCACCTCCTCTGCTGCGAGAGCACATGCCTCGTACGTGGGGTCCATGGGCCCGGCTTGAGGGGTGATCTGGTAGGCTACGAGGAGTTGTTTCTGGGAGTGTCTCTGGTGGGAGCGGACGGCTCTACCGGGAGAGGCTTACCGGTGTCCAACTTTCTCCATTTTTGGGCCATTGTTGCTGGAGATATGGAGGGCTCAGTGAGATGGAGAACAAAAGTTCCTAGTTCCACAGGAAGCTTCTGCGCAACACACTCTGATAGATGATCAACTATGCTATTTTCCGCACGGGGTACGTGCTCTGTTTGCAATCCGGTAAAGTGCTCATCTAATCTCCTCACTTCCTTGACGTATGCCTCCATCAATGGACTTTGGTAATCCTTGTTGACTTGTCTCACCATGAGCTGTGAATCTTGAATGATCAACTTCTTAATTCCCAATTCAGTTGCAATCATGAGCCCGGCAAGGAGCCCCTCATACTCTGCTGTATTGTCGGTTGCTTCTTCCTGGGAAAAACTACATACGGCCAACGTACTTCAAGTGCTCCCCAGAGGGGGCAAGAAGAAGCACGCCAGCTCCTGCACCTTGTAGGGAAAAAGCACCATCAAAATACATAATCCATTCTTGGGGTGATTCCTTGACGGGGATAGCTGTCTCTATCACTTCCTCATCAAGGGTTGGCGTCCATTCTGCAGTAAACTCTGCCAATGACCTGCTTTGAATAGTTGACGTGCTTTCAAACTTCAAATCAAAGATGGATAACTCCAAAGCCCAATCCACTATTCTGCCGGTAGCCTTAGGGTTTCGGAGTATCCGTTGCAACGGGAAACGAGTGACCGCTGTGATGTCATGGGCTTGGAAGTAGTGGCGCAGTTTCCTTGAGGCCATGATGAGACCAAAAATCAACTTTTGCATGCCAGAGTACCACCATCTAGCCCCCTATAACAAGGAGCTGACAAAGTACACTGGACACTGCACCACTTTCTTCCTCACCACGTCCTTCGGGTTGCCCTCGTTGCAATGCTCAGTGATGTCCTGATCCTTATCAGACTCCGCCGATCTCTGCTCACTCCCTGCCTCATCCACTTCTCGCTGTGCTACCAAGGCTGCACTGACCACTTGGTTGGTTGCCGCTAAGTACAGCAGCAACGGCTCTTGGGATTTGCGAGCAACCAAGGTAGGCAGAGAGGACAAGTAGGCCTTCAACTCTTGCAAAGCTGCATCTGCTTCTGGGGTCCACTTCATAGGACCTGCCTTCTTCAATATTTTGAAAAACAGTAGGGCACGCTTGGCAGATTTGGAGATGAATCTGCATAGCGCAGCAACACATCCCGTTAGGCGCCCACATCCTTAATTCTCCTTGGCACTTGAATCTACTTGATAGCCTTGATCTAGTCGGGATTAGCTTCGACCCCCTGTGGGACACAATGTACCCAAGCAGTTTACCAGAGGGAACGCCAAACACACACTTCTCTGGGTTGAGCTTCAAGTTGATCTTGCGCAGATTTACAAATGTCTCCTACAAATCCTGGATAAGAGTTGCTCTATCGTTGGTTTTGACCAAAATGTCATCCATATAAGTTCCAATGTTTCTATGCAGCTGAGGTTCAAAACAAATCTGGACTGCCCTTACAAAAGTAAACCCGACACTCTTTAATCCGAATGGCATGCGGACAAAGCAGTACGTACCACACGGGGTGATGAACGAGGTCTTCTCTTCGTCTTCCTTGGACATGAAGATCTGGTGATATCTAGAAGATGCATCTAGAAATGAGAGCAAATCACAGCCTGAAGTGGAATCCACAATCTGATCAATACGCGGCAAGGGAAACAGGTCCTTCGGGCAAGCCTTGCCGAGATCGATGAAATCAATGCAAGGCCTCCACTTCCCGTTTGCCTTCCGGACCACAACTATTGTTGCTAGCCAAGTGGGATGTAGCACTCCTCTGACCAAACCAGCTGCCTCGAGCTTCCTGATCTCTTATGCAATAAATTGTTGCCTCTCCAAGGTCTGGCGTGTGGGCAGACAGCAAGGTGGTGCTCTATTACCTCCCTGGGAAAACCGGGGATATCAGATGGTTGCCATGCAAAAACATCAATATTCGCCCGCGGGAAGGCAATGAGAGCGTTTCCTATTTGTCATCGAGGGTGGCGCTGATAGTGAAAGTACCAACAACGCCAGCCAGCCCTGTCGGGACCTTTTTCACTTGTGGGGCAGCAACCTTGGATCTCTTGCTATTGGAACTCTCCGACACGTCGTCAATGGGTGTCATGCACTCTGTGGGGGCACACTTCCCGGACTCTTTACCGGAGGTCCTACAATCCCTCTTCTTTCCTTTCCTTTCCTTGGCGGGAACTGCTGTTGCCACAGCCTCTGCCGCGACCGCGTCCTAGTACATCTTATCCACACAAATGATTGCGTCCTTCTCATCTGATGGGATGGTAATAACTCCCAGTGGCCCAAGCATCTTCAGGGTGTTGTAGGCATAGTGGGATGCCGCCATGAACTTAGCCAGAGGCGGGCGTCCAAGAATCCCATGGTACGGCAGGGGGAGATCAACCACGTCAAATACAATCTTCTATGTTCGGTAGTTCAGTTCTCCCCCAAATGTTAGCGGCAAAGTAATCTTTCCTTTAGGATGATTCCTGCCGGGATTAACTCCTTGAAACTTGCCGGTAACCTCTAGCTCTTCCTCAGCTATCTGAAGCTTGTTGATAACTGCTAGGGAAATCAGATTCAATCCGGCCCCACTGTCCACCAGCATCTTTGTGACCTTGAGGATGCAAATTGTTGGAGAAACCAACAATGGCAGGCACCCTACTGTGGTGGTACGACTAGGATGATCCTCGTCGTCGAAGATGATGGGCATACGGGACCATTTGAGCGGCTTCTAGGCCTCTAGCGCTGGTTCTACGGCACTGGCTTCTCGCGCCCACCACTTGAGCTGGCGGTGAGACGTGTGCAAAGATGCACCCCCATCAACGCACAGGGTGTTAGTGGCCTTCTGAAACTCTTGCTCACTGGTTTCCTCTTCACCCCCTCCATCACGCTCATCATCATAGGCTTCCTTCACCTGACCCCTGGCAGGTTTTCCTTTGCTCCGACAGAGTTTGCCGGGACGATTTGCTTCACCGTTTCAGCCCTTGTGGCCAGCGACATTCTGACCTTTGTCCTTATCACGGTTCTCATACTCAGCTCTTTGTCTCTTTACCAACTACTCAACCTGATAGCACTCTTGGAGGTCGTGGCGCTTGGTCCAATGGATCTTGCAGTATGGCCCATCGCCCTTCCCGGCCTCCTTGGCAGCCGCAGCTTCCTGGCAATCAGCACACATGGCAGTCTCCTTGCCAGGGACCTTAGCCTTGGCGATCTTGCCAGTACTTGGGGTGCCTGATCCTTCAACAGTCATCACTGCCTTATCCCTCCGCTTCTTACTGCGCTTCTTGCTCTTCTTCTGACTGGTTGATTCATCATCATCCTCTGAATCAACATTGACGCAATCATCCTCTCCGAGCAACTTCCTTCCCTCCTCCATCTGGGCACACTTATTTACTAGGGTGTACAGCTCCTTCATAGTCTTGGGCAACTGCACATTATCTTAGAACGAATCCAGCGGTTGCGGACATTGGACTGCAAGGCAGCTATCATAGCTGCTGGATGGATATTCAGAATATTTCTATGAAATTTGCTAAATATCTATAAATACTTACAGAGTGTTTCTCCATCCTTTTGTTGGAGAAGCTACAGGTTGCTGGGTCGGCCCGACTCTTGGTGGCCACCGGTGAAGGCACCGATGAACTCGTGGCACAGGTATGCCCATGATGAAATGGAGTTCTCCGGCAGGTGCATCAGCTATGACCTCACATTGGGCTTGAGGGCCAACGGGAAGTAGTTGGCGAACACCTTCTCATCTCTTCCCACGGCAGCCCGAACAACGATGGTGTAGATGCTCAGGAACTCTGCTGGGTTCAGCCTCCCATTGTACTTCTCAGGTATTTCTGGCTCGAACGTGAAAACGGCGAACGGACTTTCCGTAGCTCACGGGTAAAGGAAGGGCAGCCAACCTCGAAAGGTAGGCGCCCGTCAAGACCGAGCGCGGGCTCATCGACATCGGGGCCGTCACACCTGTCGATCCGACGGAGGTCGTCGCGGCACTACTCGATGACACACGCATCTCCTCTCCGCCTGTCCTCCTGGTTCGTCATTGGCCTATACAAGCTCGAGGTTCAGAGGAGGCGATCGAGACATCGTCGTGGTCTTGATTTGGTCGCGCTTGTGCTGGCTGCCGTGGCGGGGACTGCACCATGGGGATGGCCACCTCCGAACGGGCAGTAACATGAGCCATTGTTGTCGCTTGGGGAGGTCGTGGCGGGTCAGCTCGCCGTGAGTCCTCAGCTTCGACAAAACCGAGCACACTTTGCATGGTGGCACGCCATTAGTCCATCTGCTCGGCCACCTGTGGAAACTGCAGCTGCAGCCGAGCCTGCGCCATGGCCTCTATGGTTGTACTTAGCATGGATGATGATGAAGTCGATCGCGCCGTCACTTGGCTCCTGATGGTGCTAGCGGCGGCAGCGCCGCACCCCGCTGTTGCGATGCAGCGACCTGGACTGCAGGGTGGTGTGGCGAAGGTGCTCAAGGGCCAGCGGCTCTATTGAGCACAATGGCTCAGTCGAGTCGCCCAGGGGAAAGCGCACACACAACGGTCGTGCCTATGACAGGGGTGGACGGAGGGCGGCGGTTCGCCCTAGACCGAGCGCCGTCACTGAGGTTGTGCCCGTCGGCGAGCGGAGCATGGTTGTCGAGGTGTTGTTGGTGTTGCTCTCCTCTGGTGTCTCCTGCTTGTGCGACGGCCGCATGGGAAGTGGTGGCTGAGCCGCCTACTCCAACCTCATCCCCAATAGCGTCCACATCCTCGCGTGTCCCCGCGCCCCCACAGCAATGGAGGCCGCGGGCGGCGGAGCCTTCGAGGTGGATGGATGAGCCAAAGAAGCAGGTTTCTTCTTGGGCGCCATGGTCGATTGCGTCATCGAAGATGCAGATGGCAATGAAGGTGATGTGTTGCTGACGTCTTCAGGTTCACGAAAGCACTCCCCCTACCTGGCGCGCCAAAGATGTCACAGGAAACCATGGCCACCAATTGGGCCAGGAGGCCCCTTACTGGTTTGGCATGCGGGCGTCGCGTTGCAGAAAGACCAGAAGGATGCGGGGCAGCACGACAGAGATCACACAGCCAGTTTTACCTAGGTTCGGGCCGCCGCGAGGCGTATAACCCTACTCCTACTTTGGCGGACTGATGGTGGAAATGTGGTGGTGGAACGTAGTACACTTGCCCGGCAAGGGTTGCCTCAGGGTGACAGCGACTACGCGCGTATGGGGTGTGAGTTATCCAACCTTCTAACCCCGTCTATGGTTACCAAGGGCCTCCTTTTATAGATCAAGGGGTCACTAGAATGGCAAAGTAGTCATTATGCTTGATGTGATAGCAAATAGTGCTATCATACCTAAGATAGTGCGCATTTAATGCACCGCTCAATGTCACATCATTGGTTGCCCGACAAGGCTTGCCGGGCTATCTTGCTAGCTCCACGCCTACTCGTTTGACACGTCGTAAGACGGGTGTCATCTGTTGGTTTTTCCTGTAGGGAGAGGCTGCCATGAGCCGAACGGCTGCCACTCAATCACTCTGCGGCTTGACACCTCACCGACTGACGACGGGAGTCGTGGTGGAGTAGTTGGTGAGGTGATATAGCCTCTTCAAGTCCTCGCAGGTCCTGCCGGGGGGTGCCTTGGTCGTCTTCTTCTGGGGGTCGCCTCACCCCTTGTCGGGCTCGCCTTCCCGGCAAGGGAGGAATTTCTCTTGACGATATCTTGCTTCTCTGGCTTGGTCTTGGTCCCTCTGTTCTTCTTGTTGGTCCTTCGAATATCTTGGTTTCTTGTACTTTGTCTTGGGTTGGCATTTCAATCTTGATCCCGTGCATGTGCATAGTCAGGGCAACAAACCCAGGGTTCGTTGCACCAACGGGGATGCAAAAATTTTGCTTCGTAATTTTTATATATGTTTAACTATGCATCATAGACAACTTTTGAATTTTTGCCGCTAAAAGGAATTTTGTTGAGATTGATGCTAATGCTACTAATGAAATAATAGAGGGAATATTGGGAGCTCCACCACCACAAAAGGGATTTACTTTTACTCAAGAAGGGATTCACATGTTAGACAAATTGGGTGATATATAGAAAATTTTGAATACATTTCAAAAGTCTAATGAACCTCTCAAAAATATTAGTGGAAACCTCAATCGCATGAATACTTTGATTACTTTGTGCAATAAGCGGTTGGATATTTTGGACCTCAAGATGGTCTCATTTCTCGAGAATATTGGGAAGCGTAAAGAGGCTCCCGGGTTTGAGAAAACTCTTACAAAGATAGCAAAAACTAAAGAAGACAATACTTGAATATATGCATTATGCCTAGCTAGGGGTGTAAAGCGATAGCGCTTGTTGGGAGGGAACCCAATAGTTATCTTTGGAATTATTTATTTTCTTTCTATTCTTCTATAAATATGCCATTACACTTCTATTATGATTGTGTTTTTGTGTTTTAGTTACTGTTTGTGCCAATTGATGCCTTTAGGATGGTTATAGAAACTTTTGCGTCCAGTAACTGAATTTTTAAAAATCATAGAAGTGATGAAAAATTATGAATTTTATTACACAAGATTGATATACGAATTGCCTACGTTGTCCTAAGTTTTAAGTTTTTTTGGAGTTACAAAAGTATGGTCAAAGTCCAGATCGCTATAGTCTGTTCTGTTTTTGATAGATTCTGTCTTTGTTGCATTGTGTGCTTATGTTGATGAAACTATGGATTGTATCGGTGGTAAAGTTATAATACAGTAGGTACAATGCAATAATAAAATATGAATAGGTTTGCAATAGTACTTAAGGTGGTGATTTGCTTTATTTATCAGATCTCATGAAGGTTTTTGTTAAGTTTTGTGTGATTGAAGTTTTCAAGTATTGGGTGAGATCACAATGGATGAAGAAATAAGGAGTGAAAAGATCCTATGCTTGGGGATGCCCATGGCCCCTCAAGGTAATATTCAAGGAGAGCCCAACAACTAAGCTTGGGGATGCCCCGGAAGGCATCCCCTCTTTCTTCTAACGACCCTCGGTAATTTTAGTTGGAGCTACATTTTTATTCGTCACATATCATGAGTTCTGCTTGGACCGCCTTGTATTATATGAGTCTTTGCTTGTTTTGATTTTTAGTTTTTCACAATCATGCTTGGTGAACACACCTATTTGAGAGAGCCCTAATGATGCTATGATTTGTTAGAATTGCTCTATGTGGTTCACTTAATTTTTCCGAGCTATGGAATTGCTCTAGTGCTTCACTTATATTATTCTGAGAGATGAAAATTTTGAAGAAATATTTGTGCTCTTGTTCTTCAATTAAATTTGTCTGAGATCTTGTTATAAGCAATAATATATGAAACTAGTCCCAAAGTGATAGATATTCAAGAGGGATAATGAAAACTATGATGAAGATCATTGGATATTAAAACTTGAGTCCTTGTAATAGCTTTTGAGATATGGATATAGTAATATGTGAGTTATGTTCGTGAGTAATTATGCTTTAGTAAGAATATTGGTGTTAAGGTTTGTGATTCCATATGCAAGCACAAAATTCGATAGTTATGCAATGAAGTTACATCCTACTTGTGGTGCATTATTATGTGTTAGTTATGCTTAAGGCTCGTTTATGATCGTTTTTGTTTCTTGGTTGGTTGCTTCTCAATCTATTTGCTAGAATTTCCTTGTATTAAGCGGGAATACAGCTTGTGCATCAAAAATCCTAAACCAAGTTGTGCCAAATGAGTCCACCATACCTACCTATAATTGGTATTTCCATGTCATTCCAAGTAAATTTGTATGTGCCAACTCTAAATTTCGAAATGAATTTTCTTTTTGTGTGCCCATAGAGCTCATGAAGCGGTAGGGGGTGGCCAATATTTTCCATGCTAGATACTTTATTCTCAAGATGAGTGTTTATTCACTTGTCATTGCACAAGAGTGTGGAAAGGTAATAGGGATGCCTAGTCCCGAAATGAATTTTTTTATGTTGTCAAATAATAAATTCCTCAAAATGTGTTGGTATGGAGGGCACCTGTGGATACGACTAGCCATGGATTGTGAAAGAATGGTGGAAAAAAGGAATAAACTTTATTTTATGTTTGGAAACTGCCTATGATTTATCTAGCATGGAAAGTATTGGGAATTCTTAGTCATTCTCGTTGACAGGAAAAGCATGCCACTCAAAACATTTTTATCTCTCAATTTAAGCTATGAGCTCTAGCACCTCTACAAATCTCAGCTTCCCTTTGCGAAGGGCCTATTTATTTACCTTTATGCAAATTTTATTTTTATTGAGTTTCCATCTTCTCTTATAAAGCACCAACTAGGAAAATCTATTATCATACTTGTGCATTGGATGTAGATAACATTTGAGTGTGTTTAATGAATGGATCAATGATTGAGCATAATGGGCTAGGGATAGCTTTCTTTAGTGTTGATATTTTGAAAGACATGGTTGCTTCTTGATATGTTTGAGTATTGAGGTATTCATGTCAAATTATGGACTATTGCTTTGAATCATCTAAAGTCCAAATTTACATGATACAAAAGAAAGAATATGTGATGAATATGATGGGGAGCATTCCACATAAAAAATTGGGTTTTTATCATTTACCTACTCGAGGACAAGAAGAAATTAAGCTTGGGGATGCTGATACATCTCCAACGTATCTATAATTTTTTATTATTCCATGCTATTAAAGTATCAATCTTGGATGTTTATACTCATTTACTAGCAACTTTATATTATTTTTTGGGACTAACCTATTGACATAGTGCCCAATGCAAGTTACTGTTTTTCCTTGTTTTTTACTTCGCGGAAAATCAACCAAATGCCATAAAACTTATAGGAGAAACTTTTGTGCCCAGAAGACACCCAGGAGGCCAAGGAAGTGCACCAGAGGAGGCCCATGGGGCCCACTATGCACCAGGGCGCGCGAGAGGCCCCAGGCGCACCCTAGTGGGTAGTGGGGCCCACGGGAAGCTTGTCCACCGACTTCAGCTCTATAAATACTCTAATGTCAAAAACCCTATGGGAATCCACAGAACACTTTTCTAGCTGCCGCAAGTTCCAGAACCACGAGATTCATTCTAGAGGCCTGTTCTGGCACTCTGCCGGAGGGGTCAAGAATGACGGAGGTGTTCTTCATCATCCTTGTTGCCCCTCCGATGATGCATGAGTAGTTTACGACAGACCTACAGGTCTGTAGGTAGTAGCTAGATGGCCTATTCTCTCTTTTTGATCTTCAATACAATATTCTCCTCGATGGTCTTCGCGATCTATTTGAGGTAATGACTTTTTGCAGTGTGTTTATTGGGATCCGATGAATTGTGAGTTTATGATCAGATCTGTCCATGAATATTATTTGAGTCTTTGCTTAACTCTTGAAAGTATCGAGAGGAGGGGTCTAGAGGGGGGTGATTAGACCCTCAAAAGTAAAAATGGCAATTTTTAAGTTGTTCAAGTTAAGGTGGAGTTTTAGCACAAGTTTAAGCATTCACAATACATTTCAAGCAAGCATGACAAGAGTATATGTAGCAGAAAGAGTAAAGCATGCTAATTGCAAGAAAGTAAAGGGATGGGATTGGAGTGTGCAAAAGCAATGAAGACACATTAATTTTTGGCATGGTTTCGATAGGTGGTGCTATCGTACATCCACGTTGATGGAGACTTCAACCCATGAAGGGTAACGGTTGCGCAAGTCCACAGAGGACTCCACCCACGAAGGTTCCACAAAGAAGAAACCTTGTCTATCCCACCATGGCCATCTCCCACGAAGGACTTGCCTCACTCGGGTAGATGTTCATGAAGTAGGCGATCTCCTTGCCCTTACAAACTTCTTGGTTCAACTCCACAACTTTTTTGGAGGCTCCCAAGCGACACCTAACCAAATTAGGAGACACCGCTATCCAAAAGGTAATAGATGTTGTGTTGATGATCAACTCCTTGCTCTTCTGCTTCAAATGATAGTCTCCTCAACACTGAACTCTCTCTCATAGATTTGGATATGGTGGAAAGATGATTTGAGTGGAAAGCTACTTGGGGAACGCTAGAAATGAAGATTCTTGTGGTAGGATTGGTATATCTTAATCTCAACACATGAGTAGGTGGTTCTCTCCCAGGAAATGTATGATGAAAGTGTAGGCACATTCTCATGGCTCTCTTGCATATGGAGAACGGGGTGGAGAGGTATATATAGCCTCCACACAAAATCCAACCATTACACACATTTGACCCAACTCCGTCAGACCGAATAGATGAACTCAGTGAGATCCATTTAGTTCAAAATGTGAACGTTAGGAATCTCGGTGGGACCGACTGGAACAACTCGGTGGGACCAATGTGCCAGGGCCTAGGTAAAACCTCATCTTTGTGGCGCCGGTTTCATGAACTCAGTGAGACCAAAGTGAAGCAATAGGGCAACAGAGAATTGATCAGGCCATCTTGGTGCGACCGATCGCTATTTCGGTGAGACCAAAATAATGGCAACAGGCAACAGAGAACTGGCAAGGCCATCTCGATGAGACCGAGATCCGTATTGGTGTGACCGAACTATTAGGGTTTCTAGTTGTGGCTATGTCATATGAACTTGGTGGCGCCGGATAGAAAGAATCGGTGGGGCCGAGTTGGAGTTTATAGTTTTGACATATTTGGAATGAGAAAGTGGTTGAGGGATTTGGAGCAATATTGATGTCTACTATGTAACTTTATTCTTGTAGACTTGTGTTGGTCCTCCAAGCGCAGAGTTTTGTAGGACAGTAGCAATTTTCCTTCAAGTCGATGACCTAAAGTTTATCAATCCATAGGAGGTGTAGGATGAAGATGGTCTCTCTCAAGAAACCCCGCAACCAAATGACAAAGAGTCTCTTGTGTCCACAACACACCAAATACAATGGTAATTTCTATAGGTGCACTAGTTCGACGAAGAGATGGTGGTACAAGTGTAATATGGATAGTAGATATTGGTTTTTGTAGTAGGAACAATAAAAAGGCAAGGTAGCAATTGATAATACAGAGCACAAACGCTATTGCAATGCTTGAAAATGAGGCCTAGGGTCCGTACTTTCGCTAGTTCAATCTCTCAACAATGCTAATCTAACTAGATCATATAACCATCCTTCAACGTCTGATCAAGAATCCCTCCAAAGTTCCTATCTGGCGGAGAACATAAGAAGAAATTGTTTGTGGCTATTCTGTCTCATCGATCTTTCCAAGAGTTCGTACTAAAATAACACGAAGTTATTCTTTCCGATCGATCTATCAAGAGTTCGTACTAAAATAACACCAAAGCAAATTCAGATTCATAATACTCAATCCAACACAAAGAACCTCAAAAAGTGCACCAAGATTTCTACTGGAGAAATAAAAGACGAGAACGCGCATCAACCCCTATGCATAGATTACCCCAATGGCACCTCGGTAATCTGCAAGTTGAGTGCCAAAACATATCTCAAGTGAATCAATATAATACCCCATTGTCACCACGAGTAATCATATGCAAGCCATATATCAAGTGCTCTCAAATCCATAAAAGTATTCAATCCGATAAAACAAAATCTCAAAGGGAAAACTCAATTCATCACAACAAGATAAAGAGGGAGAAACACCATATGATCCAACTATATTCACAATGCCCACGATACATCAAGATCGTGCCATCTCAAGAACACGAGAGAGAGAGAGAGAGAGAGAGAGATTAAACACATAGCTATTGGTACAAACCCTCAGTCCTGAGGGTGGACTACTCCCTCCTCATCATGGTGCCCGCCGGGATGATGAATATGGCCACCGGTGATGATCTCCCCCTCCAGCGGAGTGCCGAAATAGGGTCTAGATTGGTTTTTCGTGGTTATAGGGCTTGTGGCGACGGAACTTCTGATCTAGGGTTACCCGGAGAGTTTTTGGAATATTTGACGATTTATAGGGCGAAGAGTCGGTGCGGGAGGCCATCAAGGTGGGCACAACCCACTAGGGCACGCCTGGGCCTTCAGGCACGCCTAGGTGGGTTGTGCCCCCCTCGGGTAACCCCTCTGGTACTTCTTTGTCCCACTGAATGTCTTCTGGTCCAAAAAGTTTCACTGCGTTTGGACTCTGATTGATATTGATTTCATGCGATGTAAAAAACAAGCAAAAAACAGCAACTGGCACTGGGCACTACGTCAGTAGGTTAGTCCCAAAATAATTATATAAAGTTGCTACAAAATGATTGTAAAACATCCAAGAATGATAATATAACAACATGAAAACTTCATAAGTTATAGATACGTTGGAGACATATCAGCATCCCCAAGCTTAAGTCCTACTCGTCCTCGAGTAGGTAAATGATAAAAGAAATAATTTATGAAGAGTGAATGCTAGCAAAGTGCACATGTTTGATGATAATTTTAATCACTTTTCCTAGCATCATAACAACAGTTCTTTCTCATAGAACTTCTCATGTTAAAGTAGCAACTAATTCACATGTTAAGGTTCAAACAATGAATTCTCTTGAAACTCAACAACCTATGTTCTTAGTCAGCAAGCAATTGCAATTCATCTTATTCAACAAAGTCTAAGTAAGATCAAGTTCAAGTTGTTTGGATGGCTACTTCTTGTTGATCGTCTGAATACCAGGAACATGCTAAGGCGTAGACACTTTGTTGTAGCTGGAGACAACTATGCATGTATGTTTTGTCAAAACCCTCCTGAGGAAACTGTGGAACACCTTTTCTTTACATGCCCCTTTAGCCAACAGTGCTGGAGTAAGGTTGGGATGTCGTGGCCGGGGGAGTCAACAGATTAGCTCTGCTGCATGGGGGTAAAGATGGTTGGCAACATCCCCTCTTCATGGATATTTTCTTGCTCGCTGCTTGGAGTCTATGGATGGAGAGAAACAACCAACACTTCAGGGGAGTTCCACACTCCTTTGAGGCATGGCTGGCTAGATTCAAACACCTCTTGAGGCTGGTGACCCACAACTGTAAAGAGAAACTTCATCCTTTTCTCTCTGAATACATTGTAAGCTTGGGACACTAGTCGTGGTTTGGTAGTTTGTAGGGCCGAGGGGCCTAAGACCCTCTGTAACACACATGTAACTGTCCTATTGTGAGTAATACAAAAATCAGTGGGAGCCTCTCCCACTGTCGTTAACCCTCAAAAAAAAAGATCTCCTCATACTCAATCATCATATAGTCATCAATGATTGCTACTACTCAAAGCATATTCCCAGAACAAATGGCATCCATTGAACACAGAGAAAGATAGGGGCTTAATGTTTCGCCTCCCAACTCATTTATCATAGAGATAATTGTCAACAATAATAAATCATGATAAAATATATTTGACTGGTCATATGTGCCTAGATCTTTCCCACCACATGATGCTTGCCAACTAGAGAATAATTGAGGCTGAATGAGGATATATACTTTTGACTCTCTGCATAAAAGTAAATACTGAAAAGTAAAAGGATAGGCCCTTTGCAGATGGAAGCAGAGGTTATCATGCGCTTTTATTTTTGGATGCCCAAGCTCTTAATGCAAAGGAATGTCACGTTATATTGCCCCTTATGATAGCAACCTTTATTATGCAGTCTGTCGCTTTGCCATCACAATTTTGTGCAATGCTAAATTTTCCCTTACCATAAAAGATCAAACATATTTAGGAGCAATTTTTATTCCTTTATGCATCAATGACAACTTACTTGATGGATCTTATTCAATCCTAGGTAGGTATGGTGGACACTCATGCAAAGAAACATGGTTTAAAGGTTTTTGGATGCACAAGTAGTATCTCTACTTAGTACGAATTTTTGGCTGGCAAAAGATCCTAGGCAAACACAACATGTTGGAGGATCCATGACAATATATCTTCTATGCAAATATACACAACCATAACTTGTTATGTTGTCTTCCTTGTCCAATTTCAACCAATTTGCTCTAAATTGAAAATAATTAATGGGTATTCACAATCATATAAGATTTCAAAGATAATATATTTGCCTGTGAAAGTTCTCTTCCTTATACTAATCATTCATGAATTGCTTGTATGACCAATATTGTGATTGTCAAGCTTCAAAAGATTTCACTTTCTAAACCCAATGTAAAGCTACTACTAGGCATGATATGTACATATAGTTTCAACTTCATGACATTCAATTCATTCAGCAATTTACTCATAGGATATAAGTGATGCACGAGAGTAAATGACAAACTACTCCAAAAAGATATAAGTGAAGATCAAGCGAGTAGTTAAGTAAATAAGTAGCTATTTGAGGACTCTGTTTTATTTAAAAACTTTTAGATATAATTATTTCGTTAAAAAATCAAACAAAACAAAGTAAAATGACATTCCAAGAATAACACACATCATGTGAAGAAGCAAAAACTTAGGCTCAACCGATACTAACCAATAATTGTTGATGCAAAAAGGTGGGATGCCTACCGGGGCATCCCCAAGCTTAGATGCTTGAGACTTCTTGAAATATTAACGTGGGATGCCTTGGGCATCACCAAGCTTGAGCTTTCGTGTCTCCTTAATTTCTTTTATATCATGGTTTCCCTAAGTCTCAAAAACTTCATCCACACAAAACTCAACAAGAACTTGTGAGATAAGTTAGTATAATCAATGCAACACCTTATAATTCTTTACTGTAACAAATCACTAAAACTATAATTTAACATTGCATACTAAAAGCCTCTGCATATTTAATACTCCTGTCCTCAAGTAGAACCATTAAACAAGCAAACAATGCAAACATAACAGCAATCCGTCTAAACAAAACAGTCTGTAAAGAGTGCAAGAGGATCCTGTCGGCATTCTGGATAGGGGGTATCCAGCTTTGACATCAACAGATCAAGACCCTCGCGAGCGGCCAAGCCTTGCGAGGCGGATGAAGCCAAGACCCCCGAGGGGATGAGCCTCTTTAGGCTGGCTCCCAATGGGCGGAGAGTTCTATGCAAGGTGCACCTCACGAGGCTCATCTGACGTGAGCCATGATGACCAAGGCCAGGCGGGTGCCAGGTGGGCGCCAGCGGGCGCAGAGCGCCAGTTTCCTCTTTGGTGCAAGGGAGGCAAGCCACAGGCACGGAGTCCCGAGGAATCAGCCAAAGGTTTCCATTCTTGTGCAACAAGACCAAGACCGCCAGGACGGCAGGACGGAGGTCATCACCGAGCCCACCACAGCGTCACGACCAGGGGCTTTTCGCAGGCGAAGACCACTTTTGTTAGGATAAGTTGTAGTACTTGTCCCCTTTCAAATCCGTCCGTTGTGGGAACCCTTCACGCCAAACATTTGGGAAGAGGACCAAGGCCACTATAAGTAGGACTTAGCTACCACCATAGGGGGAGATCGGAATTATTCTCACCCGACCACCTCACCAGCTCTCCTGAGCTCAAGAACATGTCACCTCCTGAGGCCAGTTCATCCACTGTACTAGTTCATCCTCAGCCCTTCGAGGCAATCCACCAAAACACTGGAGTTGGGTATTACACCGCAAGGTCGCCCGAACAAGGATAAACTGCTGTGTCTCTTTCTCTCTTCGAGCTCGACGCGCTAGGCTTAGGAGGATCGCGAGTAGGCAGGCTGGGTAGGTTGAGATCTCCGCATGCACCCCAGAGTTTGAACCTTTCAAGGGTTTGCGGAACCCGTAATCCGACATTTGGCGTGCCAGGTAGGGGTGCGTCGGATCTTCTCTTCCGTCGATCAATCCGCCATCACTCTGATAACTCCATGGTCAATCCATGTCGAGCTCACGCTGAGCGCCGGGCCGCAGTCATCGTTCGGTTGCTCAGACGGCTCCGGCGGGTGATGGTTGTGCTCGTCGCGCTCTGTCTCCGGTGGCCAACACTGCCACAGGCCCTGCCGGCCATGAGCAGCAGGCTTCTTCGCTGCACCCTCCGGTGCGCCGCGACGGGTGCACCGCTACTCTATCACTGACCCCAGCAGCTTCATCCTCACATGCGCGTCATGGCCCAGCCAACGCGCAGGCCACTCTGCTCATGGCGCTTGAGCTCCTTCGCTACCGCCCGGTCGACAACTTCTACGAGGAGTGGCTCGAGCGGATCGCTGAGCTTGTCAGTGCCACCGGGGGCTCCGCTGCACTAGCCCGCTCACTACCTCAGCAGCCGCCTGCCTTGGGCGACGTGGCTCACAGGGCTCCTCCACCACCTCTGGCCCAAGGCGTCATCATCGAGCCAAGGCGTCTGGCACCGTAGCGCTAACCGCCACGCCTGGCGCCTGCTCGGGAGGAGGTGAGCTGCCAAGTGGTGCAGCGGCCTCAAAGGGAGGCGCGCATGCTTCCTACGCCCCCACGCCAAGCCCGCGTGCCGCCACAGGAGGTGGCAGCGCACGTGTACCAGGACAAGGCTCCACCTCCTCGACGGGCTCCAGTGGCCACAACAAGATGTCACGCGTTCACCTCGGAGCTCCGCAACGTCATCTGGCCAAGCAAGTTCAAGCTTGACCTGCCCCCACGCTGCGACGGCACCGCCAACCCCGCCGAGTTCCTGTAGCTCTACGAGCTGAGCATCGAGGCGGCCAGCAGCGATGAGAAGATCATGGTAAACTGGTTCCCGATGGACCTCAAGGATGGCGCGTGTTCTTGGCTCCTGAACCTCCCCGAGGGATCGGTGTGTTCCTGGGAGGAGATGCGCGGCCGCTTCATCACCAACTTGCAGGGCACTCGCGACCGTCCACTGGCCGTAGCTGACCTGCGTCGCATCAACCAGCAGCTAGGAGAAACCCTGCAGAAGTACATCCAGCGCTTCAACAACGTTCGCCTCAAGATCCCCAAGTTATCGGATGAGGCCATCATTTCAATGTTCACTAACGGCGTCCGTGATGTCAAGATGAAGGAGGAGCTCACCATCCATGAGGACCTGTGCACAACCCTGGCGATGTTCAACATGGAGAAGAAGTGCACAAGGGCTGAGGAGGGGCGCCTCTCCCTCCCCGAGCTCCCCGATGCTGACCCTGAAGACAAGAAGGCCAAGGCCAAGGATGTAAAGGGCAAGGGGCCGGTCGTGCTCGCGGCAGACCCAGAGACGAAGCGCGTCTGCGACCACCCCGAGTAGTCCAGGAGCAACCGACCATTCTATGTCTTCCACAACGTCCACAGCCACAACACCAACGACTGCCAGGAGCTCAAGGCCCTCCATGACTGGTGCCTCGGTCGACGCCCCAAGCGCAACGATCGAGGCTACGGCCGTGGAGGCGGCCGTGGTGGAGGATGTTGGGATGTGCACGACCATCACCAGGAGTGGCGCTGCCATCCTCGGGAGGACCGTTGGCAGGGCCAACCTCGCGAGGGCGCATGGAGGCAGTAGCCTCGCGAGGAGCACCCTTAGAGCAATGCCGGTCTTCCTCCACTACCTCCACCACCATGAAGGAACGAAGATCATCACCAGGACGAGGGTGCTGGGCGGCTCTCAGGCCCCAGCTTCTCACCATATCTTCAAGCAGTTCACGTGCAAGGTGAACGCAGCGCTCCCGAAGCCCGAAGCAACTCGCCCTCTCAGGTGGTCCAAATGCGCCATCACCTTTAGCTCCTCAGACCAACTCAAGTGCGCGGCCACTGCCGGTGCGCTTCCCATGCTTTGCTCACCCGTCATCAGCAATGTGGTTGTCACCAAGACTCTCATCGATGGTAGAGCGGGGCTCAATGTCCTGTCTGTTCAGACGTTCGACAGACTCCAAGTGCCGTAATACCAGCTTCAGCCAACCAAGCCATTTTTTGGAGTGACTGTTGGTTCCACACACCCGATAGGGCAGGTCCGCCTCCCAGTCACCTTCGGCGAACGCAACAACTACCACACCGAGCTCATCGACTTTGATGTCGTTGACATTCGCCTGCCCTACAACACGATCCTAGGGTACCCAGCACTGGCCAAGTTCATGGCAGCAAATCACCACGGCTACAACATCCTCAAGATGCCAGGAAGCAGCGGCATCATCACGGTGACATGCCAGGAAAAGGATGCGGTGTGCTCCCTAGAGCGCGCCTTCCAAGTTGCAGCAGTTGAGAGCCTTGAAGATGAGGGCGGCGTCCTCCCTCCTGAGGTTGCCCACAAGACAAAGAAGCTGCAGCTGGGTCAGGGATCTCGTGAGGAAGCATCGCCCAAGGACGCCGCACTGAGCATCGCATCCCCATACGGGGCGCTTTCACCCATCGCATAGGAAGGCGCGCCCGGTGCCCCTGTCAGGCTAGGCTCAGGGGCTCTCCTTGAGAGGGCCTCAGACCTAGCCAGGGTCATGAGGGAGGCGCTCGGGCGGCATGTGGAGGCACGCTTCAGAGCATGCTTCGCAGGAGAAGGCGTTAGGCGGGAGGCGCCAGGTGTTCACGAGTTCATCAACAAGGCAATCGAGGAGATTCAAGAGGCAAGGGTTCTCCAAGGCGATCGCCGCCAACCACGAAGCGTGGCTCACTACCCTGGTGAGGGTAAGCAGTTCCTTGTCTACATAGACATCCCAGGGCTCAACAGGGCCGCATCTCGGTAGCTCTTCTGGCCGTCTTGTGTCGACCGATGCGAGGGTCCACCCCACAGCTATGTCCGCATGCCTTTCGGCCTACCAGGTGTAGCTGTGGTGTTCCAGCGCTGCACAAGGGAAGCCCTGGTGGCTCGCGAGGCCAGGCACCAGGCGATCCTGGCGGAGATGGAGGAGCACTCACAGGAGCCTTCCGAGCCCTCTGGGCCTCCTGAGGCACGGGGGCCGAGCTGTTGATGAGGAACGACTCCAACAGCGCGCGTCTTTCACTACCCCAACACCTCTTCAGCGACGGTACCAGGTGACATCTCTCTAGTTTGTTCAGTTTGGGGGCACCCCATGGGCTGCATCATCCCCATGCCGTATGGGTCCATCTCTGCGGCATGTATCATTTTTGCATTCACCAATTTTGTCTAACCATCTTCTGTGAGTTTACCTATGATCATCACTCTGAGGCCTCGAGATTTAACCGCCTAGCGGTCTCCCTACATTCTCTGGCTTGTCCCTCGCTCGCCTAGCTGCATGGCTGCTCACGTTGGCACGTCGCTTGTGCTTGGGTCCGTCCCTACAATATTGACAATCCCGAGGACCGAGCTCTGGCTCGCAACCCGCCTCGCGCACGCCACCTAACCAGGTCCTCGGTTCCTTCATCTGGCGCCAGGGGCCCTGGGCGGACAGCCCGCTCCACAGGGGCTGTCAGATTACGGGTTCCGCAAACCCTTGAAGGGTACAAACTCTAGGGTGTGTGCAGAGATATCAACTTGCCCAGCCTGCCTACTCGCGATTCTCCTAAGCCTAGCGCGTCGAGCTCGAAGAGACAAAGATACACAACAGTTTATGCTGGTTCAGGCCACCGTGCGGTGTAATACCCTACTCCGGCGTTTTGGTGGATTGCCTCGAAGGGCTGAGGATGAACTAGTACAGTGGATGAACTGGCCTCAGGAGGTGAGGTGTTCTGGTGAGGTGGTTGGGTGAGAATGGATCCGATCCCGCCTATGGTGGTGGCTAAGTCCTATTTATAATGGCCTTGGTCCTCTTCCCAAATGTTGGCGGGAAGGGATCCCACAACGGCCGGATTTGAAAGGGGACAAGTAGTACAACTTATCCTGACAAAAGTAGTCTTTGCCTGCGAAAAGCCCTTAGTAGTGACGCTGCGGTGGGCACGGCGATGACCTCCGTTCTGCCATCCTGGCGGTTTTGGTCTTGTTGCACCAGAATGGAAACCTTTGGCTGATTCCTCGGGACTTCGCGCCTGCAGCTCGCCTCCCTTGCACGGAAGAGGAAACTAGCGCCTAGCGCCCGCTAGCGCCCGCCTGACCTTGGTCATCATGGCTCAAGTCAGTTGAGCCTCGTGAGGTGCACCTTGCATAGAACTCTCCGCCCCTCGGGAGCCAGTCTAAAGAGGCCGATCCCCTCGGGGGTCTTGAGCTGCTGATGTTGAAGCTGGGCCGTACCAGACCATCGACGGAGCCACATGGTGGGCTGCAGGCAGGCAAGTCTGGATACCCCCATATCCAGAACGCTGACAGTAGCCCCCAGGCCTAAGGCTCGCTCAGATTTGACTTCCAGGCGAAGCCAAAGGCAAAGTGCGGAGCGCTGCGGGCCCTAACCGCCTGCGGCCTTGATAACGCATGGCGACTGTTGGGACGTGGGTGTTTCCAATTCCCCACGCTGCCTCGGCAACTGTCTACGTCTGACAAAAGGGTTGCCATCTGCTGCCAAGCTTTCATTGCCTCCTCTTCATCTTGCTCCAGATACCCTTCTCCCAACACCGGAAGAACTCACCAGATCTGCGGATTTTCTCCTCCAATCTTCTTCCCAATGGTTGCTGAGAAGATCAAGGCCTCAGCCTCGGCTGCCGGCTCCGCCTGGTATGAGCCGGTGCTGTTCACGCCCTTCATCGCCGGGGAGAAGCTCCAGACCGCGTTTCTCCTAACGGCGAGCGGGGACAACAAGTGGAAGAAGATGGCGCTCCAGGTCACCGCCGCTGCGCCGGAACCCGCGAACAATACCTTCTACCCTTTCTTCCTGCACAGCGTCTACTCAGGGCTGGTACCCCCATTCTCCCACTTCTTCTATGCCATTCTTCACCATTATGGCATCCACGCGCTCCATATTCATCCCAACTCCATCCTCCTCCTGTCCATCTTCTCCTTCTACTTCGAGGCGTTCGTGGGGGTGATGCCCTCCGTCCCTAGGCTCTACCACTTGTTATTCCTCCACATGGGAGGCGACCATCCCGTTGGGTGCATCAACTTCGTTGCAGCCCAGGGCGGTAACGTGATTTCCTGCACCGGGAAGAAGGTGGAGGATGCCCTGAAGAGGTGGGTTCTGATGGATGCCAAGTGCTCGCAGGACTTGTTGGAGCTGCCGACCGAGTTCCCCTCCTCCGGGAAGGGTTTCTCCCTGAAAAGATCACCAACCCTTCCCTGAGTCCGTTGGTGCAGAAGATGGAGGAGGACCTGAAGAGCGAGAAGCTGACGGGGTCCATGTTCGTCAAGGAGTTCTTAATGTAGCGCCTAGCACCGCTCTAAGATCACTCCCGCCCCTTGTGGAAGCTTGGGGGCGTCAATGAAAAGATTTGCCTGCGTCAGGACGCCCTTCTTGAGGAGGAGCTGAGCAAGGTGTTGCTTTACTTGACTGGGAAAGACCCTAGCGGTCCTCCGGAGGATTGGCTCCCACTGTATTGTCGAGTCGACGGGGAGGAGGTTGCTGCCGCCATGCTGGTCTTCGATGAGTTTGGGCTCATGCGGGCGGGGCCTCCCCCGCCGCCTACCTCCTTGGTGGACCTATCCTCGGGCGACCAATCCTTCGAGGCCACCGAGGACAAGGTCGTGAAGGAATCCTGTGCCCTGAGGCAGAGGGAGCTCCTCCGCGACTTCCCTGATGATGATGATGATGATGCACCTCCGGTGGTGGAGCTGGCTCGCCCCTCCGGGGTCACCACGAGATTTGGGGTGGCCTCCTCGAAGCAACCCAAACGGGCGACCGTGAATAAGGGCAGGACTGCGCTGATCCCCCGGGAAGCGCTCCACCTTCGCCAGCAGCGTCTCGAGTGGCGCCGATCGCGAGTTCTCCTGCTCCCAAGAGTACAGCTCCGGCTGCCCCGTCTCGACCCCGCTGTTGAGCCTGAAGAGGTGCTATGTTTTCGCCGACCAGTAAGTCTTCTCCTTTGTTCCTATCATTGATTCCTGACGCGATGCTTAGCATCTTCGCCTGTCATTAGGCAGCAATCATCGAAGAATCAGAAGGAGGCACGGGAGGTGCCGTGGTCGAGCGCGTCGAGGAGGTCGCCGCAGCACTAGCGATAGAGAGCCGCCCAGCCTCCGGAGCACCCAGTCCTTCCTGCTCTTGTGGTTTGTCTAGTCCTGGCGCCAAGGACGTATTCTCTCCAGCCTGGTGTGCAGCCGGGCCATGGCGCCCTTGCCACCTCCGGAACCCTAGAGGAGGCAAGAGCGGCGTTGGACCTTCTCCAAGGTGACCTTCGGGGCCCGGACTGGAGTGTAGCGCTGGGCCGCCTGGGGCTAATCTCTGGATGGCTCTAGTCCGACGCGTGCGTCCGCCCAGCCTGTGGCTGTGTGGAGGAGGCCTAGAAGATGTCTGGGATAGCTGCCGCCGCGCGCGACCTGGTGCGAAAGGAGGCCGCGGAAGCCGAGGATCAGTGGTGCACGGTGGAGGCTGAACTGAAGGCTCTTCAGGATCAACAGGCCTCCTAGGCCAGCCAGCTCCAGGAGCGTGAGGAGAAGCTGAAGGCCTAGGAGGCTGCCATTGCCGATCGAGATGCTGAGCTGAAGAAGGCGGCCCTGGAGGAGGCTGCGGGGCACGACCGCCTATCAAAGCTAAAGGAGGAGGCTGAGGCAGCCCAGGCGGCCCTTGCCGAGGCCAAGAAGGTGGCCACCATGGAGTGCAGCACCCTTGCCTCCCTTGACGCGAAGTTCCACAAGGCTCAGCGGTTGCTCTTCGGGGACGATCCTTTGAAGAAGGCGACAGTGACGGCCCCAAGGGAGGGCCTTGTGATATGTCTACGTCGTATCTACTTTTCCAAACACTTTTTCCCTTGTTTTGGACCCTAACTTGTATGAGTTGAGTGGAACTAACCTGGACTGACGCTGTTTTCAGCAGAATTGCCATGGTGTTGTTTTATGTGCAGAAAACAAAAGTTCTCGGAATGACCTGAAACTCCACGGAATATCTTAGAATAAATAATAAAAAATCCTCGCCAAAGATGAAGGCCAAGGGGCCCACACACTGTTCATGAGGGTGGGGGGCGCGCCCCTCCCCCATGGGCGCGCCCCCTACCTTGTGGGCCCCCTGGTGGCCCTCCGACGCCAACTCCAACTCCATATATTGGCTTTCGGGGAGAAAAAAATCAGAGAGAAAGTTTCATCACATTTTACGATATGGAGCCGCTGCCAAGCCCTAATCTCTCTTGGGAGGGCTGATCTGGAGTCCGTTCGGGGCTCCGGAGAGGGGGATTCATCGCCGTCGTCATCATCAACCATCCTCCATCACCAATTTCATGATGCTCACCGCCGTGCGTGAGTAATTGCATCGTAGGCTGGCTGGACGGTGATGGGTTGGATGAGATTTATCATGTAATCGAGTTAGTTTTGTTAGGGTTTGATCCCTAGTATCCATTATGTTCTGAGATTGATGTTGCTATGACTTTGCTCTGCTTAATGCTTGTCACTAGGGCCCGAGTGCCATGATTTTAGATCTGAACCTATTATGTTTTCACGAATATATGTGTGTTCTTGATCCTATCTTGCAAGTCTATAGTCACCTACTATGTGTTATGATCCGGCAACCCCGAAGTGACAATAATCGGGACCACTCCCGGTGATGACCATAGTTTGAGGAGTTCATGTATTCACTATGTGCTAATGCTTTGTTCCGGTTCTCTATTAAAAGGAAGCCTTAATATCCCTTAGTTTTCAATAGGACCCCGCTGCCACGGGAGGGTAGGACAAAAGAAGTCATGCAAGTTCTTTTCCATAAGCACGTATGACTATATACGGAATACATGCCTACATTACATTGATGAACTGGAGCTAGTTCTGTGTCACCCTATGTTATGACTGTTACATGATGAACCACATCCGGCATAATTATCCATCGCTAATCCGGTTCCTACGAGTTTTCCATATACTGGTTTACGATTATTTACTTCTCCGTTGCTAATGTTACAATCACTACAAAATTCCGAAAACATTACTTTTACTATCTTTACTTTTGTTACCGTTACCACCACTATCATATTACTTTGCTACTGAACACTTTGCTGCAGATACTAAGTTTCCAGGTGTGGTTGAATTGACAACTCAGCTGCTAATACTTGAGAATATTCTTTGGCTCCCCTTGTGTCGAATCAATAAATTTGGGTTGAATACTCTACCCTCGAAAACTGTTGCGATCCCCTATACTTGTGGGTTATCAAGACCTTTTTCTGGCGCCGTTGCCGGGGAGCATAGCTCTATTCTTTGAGTCACTTGGGATTTTTATCCGCCAGACACTATGAAGAACTTGAAAGATGATCGACCTACTATTTTGCCCTCAACTACGAGGGGAGGTAAGGAACTGCCGTCTAGCTCTGCACTAGATTCTCCTTCTGTTATGAGTAAGTTTGCGACACCTAAACCTACTACTGCTATGGATTCTGATATGTCGCATGTTATTGATGATGACACTTCTGCTATGCATGATACTTATGATGAAACTACTTCTATGCTTGATACTACTGTGCCACTCGGTGAATTTCTTGATGAGCAAATTGCTAGGTCTAGAGAAAGAGAAATTATTGAACCTGGACACGATGATGTTAGTGATGATGAGCCTATGCCTGCTATTCCTGAGGGTTATCTTTTTAGTGCTGAATCTTTTGAAGCCGTTCTTGCTTGCCAGGATAGTCTTGAACGTAAGTGGTTGCTAATTAAGTGGAGTAAACAATCTTTTAGAGGTAGGATGAGACCCGACCCCGCTTTTGCTACTTCACCTATCTGTGTTCCTGATTATGATTATTATGATATTTCTGTTGATCCAGATATAATTACTTTGGTTGAATCTGATCCTTTTATGGCTATGAATCAAACTGTTGTGGCACATCTTCGCAGTTAGATGATATAGCTGCCTGTTTACTAATAATCTGAGATCGCGCCACCTTTATTTACTTAAAATATTTCTGTTCTCACTAAAGGGTGATGCTAAGAAATGGTTTAATTCTCTTGATCCTGGTTGTGTGCAAAGTCCCGTGATATGATTTATTACTTATTTGCTAAATATTTCCTGCTCATAAGAAACAAGCTGCTTTGAGGGAAATATACAATTTTGTGCAAATTGAAGAAGAGAGTCTCCCACAAGCTTGGGGGAGGCTTCTCAAGTTACTTAATGCTTTGCCTGATCATCCTCTTAAGAAACCTGAAATATTTGATATCTTTTATAATGGACTAATTGATGCTTACAGAGATTACCTGGATAGTTGTGCTGGTTCTCTTTTCAGGGAAAGAACACCGGATGACGCTGAAATTTTAATGAGTAATATGTTGGCAAATGAAAATAATTGGGCACCTCTTGAGCCAGCTCCTGTGCCAACTCCTGAGCCAATTACTGAGCCTATTCCTAAACCAACTCCGAGGAAGAGAGGTGTTCTATTTCTTAGTCCCGAAGATACGCAAGAGGCAAAGAAATCTATGAAAGAAAAAGGTATTAAAGCTGAAGATGTTAAGAATTTACCTCCTATTGAAGAAATACATGGTCTTAATTTACACTTTGTTGAAGAAGTATATGATCTCAATTACTTATTTCTTGAAGAACCTCCGATATCCCGACACGGTAGTAAAGGTAAATTCTCTCTATAGATATGATAAAGCTGAAGTTCCTCCTACTAAAATTGCTAGTCAGTGCTTGGATGAGTTTGATGACTTTATGTTTAAGCAAGATGACTTTAATGCTTATTTTGGTAGACAATTAAAACAAAATACCTTTATGATTAAACGCTTGAGTGATTATATGGCTGATATTAGAGGTGAACTTAAACTTGTTAGCAAACATGCTTCTATGGTTACCACTCAAGTAGAACAAGTACTTAAAGCTTAGAAAGAAGTGCTTGATGAAATGAATAGTAAGAAAAATGATTATGCTATTAGAGTCGCTACTAGAACTGGTAGAATGACTCAGGAACCTTTGTATCCTGAAGGCCACCCTAAGAGAATCGAGCAAGATTCTCAGAGAAATAATATTGATATGCCTAGTTCTTCTAAGAGGAAGAAAAATAAAAATGATAGGACTGTGCAAACTTCTAGTGAACCTATTGCTGAACCACCTGATAATCCAAATGATATCTCTATGTCTGATGCTGAAACACAATCAGGTGATGAACATGAACCTAGTGATAATGTTAATGATAATGTTCATGATGATGCTCAACCTAGTAATGATAATGATGTAGAAGTTGAACCTGCTGTTGATCTTGATAACCCACAATCAAAGAATCAACGTTATGATAAAAGAGACATTGTTGCTAGGAAACATGGTAAAGAAAGAGAACCATGGGTTCAGAAACCCATGCCTTTTCCTCCGAAACCATCCAAGAAAAAGGATGATGACGATTTTGAGCGCTTTGCTGAAATGATTAGACCCATCTTTTTGCGTATGCGATTAACTGATGTGCTCAAAACGAATCCTTATGCTAAGTATATGAAGGATATTATTACTAATAAAAGAAAGATACCTGAAGCTGAAATTTCCACCATGCTTTCTAATTATACTTTTAAGGGTGGAATAGCAAAGAAACTTGGAGATCAAGGAGTGCCTACTATACCATGCTCCATTAAAAGAAATTATGTTAAAACTGCTTTATGTGATCTTGGAGCCGGTGTCAGTGTTATGCCTCTCTCTTTATATCGTAGACTTGACTTGAATAAGTTGACACCCACTGAAATATCTTTGCAAATGGCTGATAAATCAACTGCTATACCTATCGGTATTTGTGAGGATGTGCCTGCTGTGGTTGCAAACGTTACTATTTTAACGGACTTTGTTATTCTTGATATTCCCGAGGATGATAGTATGTCCATTATTCTTGGAAGACCTTTCCTTAATACTGCAGGGTCTGTTATTGATTGCAACAAAGGCAATGTCACTTTTCATGTTAATGGCAATGAGCACACGGTGCATTTTCCGAGGAAACAACCTCAAGTTTATAGTATCAACTCTATTGGAAAAGTTCCATCGATTATATTTGGAGGTTTTGAATTTCCTCTACCTACTGTCAAGAAAAAGTATGATATTCTTATTGTTGGGGATTTTCATATCCCCGTTGAGGTAACTTAGTGTTATTCGAAATTTCTCCGGTTCTGTGATTATTCGGAATGAGTTTGTTAACAAGACTTGATCAACCTTGTTAGTGGGTTCATTTTGATGATCACGAGATGGATGAAACTAGAAGCACAACCTTATGTACCCTCTTTATATTTTCTGTTATTTAGTAGAAATAAAGTAAAATAGTATTTTTTCTATCTGACTCCTGACTTATCCGTGCAATATAAAAGTATCCCGAAAATAAAAGTCCTCAGAATGCCATGCCAATTTAATATGATTTTTTCGGGAATATTTAAGAATTTACTGTGCAAAAATTACCACGGGGGGAGCTGCCACCTAGCCACGAGGGTGGAGGGCGCGCCCTACCCCCCTGGGCGTGCCCCCCTCCCTCGTGGGCCCACGGTGGCCCTCCTCCACTTATTCCTGCACCCATCTTCTTCCTCTGTCTCACACAAACACGAAAAACCAAATCAAGCACGAGTTCCAGCCCCCGTTGCTGTGATTTTCGATCTCCTTGCTCAAAGCACCTCTCGCAAAACTGCTTGGGGAGATTGTTCCTTGGTATGTGAGTCCTCCATTGGTCCAATTAGTTTTTGTTCTAGTGCTTTATTCATTGCAAATTTGTGCTGCATAGGTGACCATGTTCTTGAGCTTGCATGTCAAATTTATATGGTTCAAAGTAGTTTTAATGCTTGATATATGCCCTAGGAACTTGTGGGAGTTGTTGCTATCAATTTTATTTAAGTTGGTTCACTTTTATTTGAAGTTACTAAAAATTCAGATTGTTTCAGAAATAATGAAGAGACTTTTGAGGGGCTCGTCGAGCCGAAGCTCTAAGTAAAAAACAAAAGGAAGAAGAGGAGAAGCCCAAATTTAATTTACCTCGCACTGCGGAGGTCCGGCCGTGTGAATGGCCCTCTGATGACTTCTTGAGGAGAGCTGGGATTCATGAAGACTTCTATGTATTGATTGAGAATGATGGCCTCACTGACTTCCTCCACGACCAACGTCATCAGTATCTCTTACTCACAAATACTTTTGTGCAAAACTTCTACTTTTTCCCTAAAAAATCACCTCCAACAGTAGAGTTTCATTTATATGACGTTGTTAAAGAGATGACATTAGCAGAATTCTACGAGGTCTGCAGAATACCCTTTGACGGCACCTTAGATGAACCCCACCGTAACGAAGTAGAAGTTTTTATTAACACTATCACGGTGGGAGAAACCAGGAAGGTTTCTGATGCAAGGATCACTAGCATACATTATCCTGTTTTATGCTACTTTGCCTTATTTGCTAGTCATTGTTTGATTGGACGCGGGAACTATGGGAACCTTAGTATTCCTGATATTATTATTTTGCTCCATGGTTTATACCGCAATAACTCTGTTAGTTTGGGTGGAATTGTTGCTAGACGGTTAAGTCTGAACCGTACTAAGGGCCCCATCTTTGGACGCATTTATGCTTCGCGCCTAGCTGAACATTTTGAAATACCTATTAGGCATGCAGAGAAAGAAGAAACAGCGCTGCCCTGTGCTTATTTAGATTACAAGGGTATGATAGCGCATGATTTTCTTGTTAAAAGTCGCGATAGGGAGCTCAAATATAAATTATACTTTTATGAACATCACCCTAAGGGTATGATAGCGCATGATTTTCTTGTTAAAAGTCGCGATAGGGAGCTCAAATATAAATTATACTTTTATGAACATCACCCTGAGACTATTACTTTGCCTGCTCCTTATTTGTTTAACTTGTTTGCAGAACCTCACATCGTTCCGTGGTCGGCTGTTCAAGCCTATCGGAACCCTGCACCAGCTCCGGAGCCGGAGCCACAGGATGAGCCTCCACGACTATCTGTTTATTCTTGGGATCCAGAGGAGGCCGCCAGCCAGTGGCAGCCGGAGTCTTCTTCATCACAGTACGACCCCAGTTTCACCTACGGATATCCGCCAGGCCATCCCTGGCAATAGTTCAACTTAGGCCAAAAGCCTAAGCTTGGGGGAGTACGTATTTCTCACCGACATTACATTCATGTTCACACACACTCATTGCTAGATGTCGGTGCTCATACTCTTTCACTGTAATATCCATGCTAGTTTATTTTCTTTTTCCTACTTTCTTCTTGTGTGTTTGATAAACCTTAAGAAAAAACCAAAAAAATTAATTAGTTAGTTTACTTTTCATGCTTGTAGTAGAATTAAAAAGAAAACCCAAAAATATTTCCCGTTCTTCTTTTACTTGTTGGGAACTTTCCCGTGTAAATAGTTTTTATTTCATATCCTTTCTTTGGGGGTCGAGAAGACTATGTTGAAAATGCTTAGTGGGTCTCATATGCATGATCGTTTATTTAACTTAGAGCCCATATTACTTGTCTTCTCTCTTGAGTTGAATGCTTGCAGATTCCAGCTTAGTCCAATGCACGTGCACTCTTATTATTATACACACCGTTTGGTCATGCAAGTGAAAGGCAATAATGATGATATATCATGGACTTATTGAGAAGAGAAAAGCTGGTACGAACTCGATCTCTTTTGTTTTTGTAAATATGATGATTCATCGTTCCTGGTTCAGCTATTATGAAGTAAACATATTTGCAATGACATTTAGAGATTATAGTTGAGTGTGCCATGCTTGATTAGCTATGAGTTATAATGGTTTACCTTGCGTGCCAACATGCTATTAGAATGATTATGATGTGGTATGATGGGATGGTATCCTCCTTTAAATGCATTGAGTGACTCGACTTCACACATGTTCACGCATGTAGTTGAATCCAATCAACATAGCCTTCATTATATTTATGTTCATGGTGGATTATATCCTACTCATGCTTTTACTCGGTGCGAATTAATTTTAATGCATGTTTGCGACTGTTGTCGCTCACTCAGTTGGTCGCTTCCCAGTCTTTTGCTAGCCTTCACCTATACTAAGCTGGAATACTGCTTGTGCATCCAAACTCCTTAAACCCCAAAGTTGTTCCATATGAGTCCACCATACCTTCCTATATGCGGTATTTACCTGCCGTTCCAAGTAAATTTGTATGTGCCAAACTCGAACCTTCAAATAAACATTCTATTTTGCATGCTCGAATAGCTCATGTGTCAACTAGAGCTGCCCTTATCTTCCGTGTTAGGTGGGTTATTCTCAAGAGGAGTGGACTCCGCTCCTCATTCATGAGAAAATGGCTGGTATCCGGGATGCCCAGTCCCATGCTTTATGCAAACTAAATCAAAGTAACTGCAAAAAAAAACTCCCCTTGGGACCTGTTGAATGTTGGAGGCACTCGTTGTTTCAAGCAAGCCATGGATTGATGCTTGTGGAGTAAGGGGAGTATAAACTTTACCATTCTTTTTGGGAACCGCCTATAATCTGTTTAGCATGGAAGATATCGTTGTCTTTTAGTTGTTATGTTGACAATGAATGTATGCCGCTCAAAATATAATTTATCTCTATTTCAAAACCGAGCTTTGGCACCTCTACAAATCCCTGCTTCCCTCTGCGAAGGGCCTATCTATTTACTTTTATGTTGAGTCATCACCCTTCTCATTAAAAAGCACCTGCTGGAGAGCACACTGTCGTTTGCATTCATTATTATTGGTTGATATTGGGTATGACTTGACTGGATCTCTTTTACCATGAATTACAATGTTTAGTCAGTCCTTGATCTTTAAAGGTGCTCTGCATTTATGTTTTGCAGTCTCAGAAAGGGCTAGCGAGATACCATTTTGTTATATCATGTTATGATTATTTTGAGAAAGTGTTGTCATCCGAGTTTTATTATTATGGCTCACTAGCTGATTATGCTATTGATATGAGTAATTGTGAGACCTACGTGTCATTGTGAGTATGGTTAGTTCGTAATAATTGCTGGGACTTGAATGATGGCTTTTCATGTTTACAACAATAAGAGCAAACAGAGTTTGTAAAAGTTTTTCTTTTTCTCTTTCAGTTTGTCAACTGAATTGCTTGAGGACAAGCAAGGGTTTAAGATTGGGGGAGTTGATACGTCTCCATCGTATCTACTTCTCCAAACACTTTTGCCCTTGTTTTGGACTCTAACTTGTATGATTTGAATGGAACTAACCCGGACTGATGCTGTTTTCAGCAGAATTGCCATGGTGTTGTTTTATGTGCAGAAAACAAAAATTCTCGGAATGTCCTGAAACTCCACGGAAAACCTTAGAAAAAATAAAGAAAAATCCACGAAAAAGATGAAGACCAGGGGGCCCACACCCTACTCACGAGGGTGGGGGCGCGCCCCTCCCCCCTGGGCGCAACCCCTACGGGGCCCCTAGTGGCCCTCGGACGCCAACTCCAACTCCATATATTGCCTTTCGGGGAGAAAAAATCAGAGAGAAAGTTTCATCTCATTTTAAGATACGGAGCCGCCGCCAAGCCCTAATCTCTCTCGGGAGGGCTGATCTGGAGTCTGTTCGGGGCTCCGAAGAGGGGGATTCGTCGCCGTCATCATCATCAACCATCCTCCATCACAAATTTCATGATGCTCACCACCGTGCGTGAGTAATTGCATCGTAGGCTTGCTGGAAGGTGATGGGTTGGATGAGATTTATCATGTAATCGAGTTAGTTTTGTTAGGGTTTGATCCCTAGTATCCACTATGTTCTGAGATTGATGTTGCTATGACTTTGCTATGCTTAATGCTTGTCACTAGGGCCCGAGTGCCATGATCTCAGATATGAACCTATTATGTTTTCATGAATATATGTGTGTTCTTGATCCTATCTTGCAAGTCTATAGTCACCTACTATCTGTTATGATCCGGCAACCCCGAAGTGAAAATAATCAGGACCACTCCCGGTGATGACCGTAGTTTGAGTTCATGTATTCACTGTGTTAATGCTTTGTTTTGGTTCTCTATTGAAAGGAGGCCTTAATATCCCTTAGTTTCCAATAGGACCCCGCTGCCACGGGAGGGTAGGACAAAAGATGTCATGCAAGTTCTTTTCCATAAGCACGTATGACTATATACGGAATACATGCCTACATTACATTAATGAACTGGAGCTAGTTCTGTGTCACCCTATGTTATGATTGTTACATGATGAACCACATCCGGCATAATTATCCATCGCTAATGCGGTGCTTACGAGTTTTCCATATACTGGTTCTCGCTTATTTACTTTTCTGTTGCTATTGTTACAATCACTACAAAATACCAAAAACATTACTTTTGCTATCTTTACTTTTGTTACCGTTACCACCACTATCATATTACTTTGCTACTAAACACTTTGCTGCAGATACTAAGTTTCTAGGTGTGGTTGAATTGACAACTCAGCTGCTAATACTTGAGAATATTCTTTGGCTCCCCTTGTGTCGAATCAACAAATTTGGGTTGAATACTCTACCCTCAAAAACTGTTGCGATCCCCTATACTTGTGGGTTATCAAGACCTTTTTCAGAAATTCTTCTTGCTACGTCTCGAGCTTTCGTTGGTTTTCCCCGAAGAGGAGAGGATGATGCAGCACAGTAGCGTAAGTATTTCCCTCAGTTTTTGAGAACCAAGGTATCAATCCAGTAGGAGGTCACGCGCAAGTCCCTCGATCCTGCACAACACATTAGCAACTCGCAACCAACGCTTAGGGGTTGTCAATCCCTTAACGGTCACGTACGAGAGTGAGATCTGACAGAGAAAATATTTTTGGTATTTTTGATAGATAGATGCAAAGTGAAAAGTAAAGGCAAAGTAAAACAAAGCAAGTAAATAAAGTGATATAGATTGATATGATGAGAATAGACCCGGGGGCCATAGGTTTCACTAGAGGCTTCTCTCAAGAGCATAAGTATTCTACGGTGGGTGAACAAATTACTGTTGAGCAATTGACAGAATTGAGCATAGTTATGAGTATATCTAGGCAATGATCATGTATATAGGCATCACGTCCGTGACAAGTAGATCGAAACGATTCTGCATCTACTACTATTACTCCACTCATCGACCGCTATCCAGCATGCATCTAGTGTATTAAGTTAAAAACAGAGTAACGCTTTAAGAAAGATGACATGATGTAGAGGGATAAATTCATGCAATATGATAAAAACCCCATCCTCTTATCCTCGATGGCAACAATACAATACGTGCCTTGCAACTCTTTATGTCACTGAGTAAGGACACCGCAAGATTGAACCCAAAGCCATGCACTTCTCCCATTGCAAGAACAACCAATCTAGTTGGCCAAACCAAACGGATAATTCAAAGAGACTTGCAAAGATAACTCAATCATTCATAAAAGAATTCAGAGAAGATTCAAATATTTTCCATAGATAAGTTGGATCATAAACCCACAATTCAACTGTCTCAACAAACACACCGCAAAAAGAAGATTACATCGAATAGATCTCCACGAGAGAGGGGGAGAACATTGTATTGAGATCCAAAAAGAGAGAAGAAACCATCTAGCTACTAGCTACGGACCCGAAGGTCTGAAGTAAAGTACTCACACTTCATCGGAGGGGCTATGGTTATGATGTAGAAGCCCTCCGTGATGGATGTTCCCTCCGGCGGAGCTCCAGAACAGGCCCCAAGATGGGATCTCGTGGATACAGAAGGTTGCGACGGTGGAATTAGGTTTTTGGCTCCTTCTCTGGTCTATTGGGGATACATAGGTATATATAGGAGGAAGGAGTACGTCGGTGGAGCTTCGAGAGGCCCACGAGGTAGGGGGCGCGCCCAGGGGGGCGCGCCCTCCACCCTCGTGACCTCCTCGGAAGCTTCTTGGAGTAGGGTCCAAGTCTCCTGGATCACATTCGGTGAGAGGATCACGTTCCCGAAGGTTTCATTCCGTTTGGACTCCGTTCGATATTTCGTTTCTTCGAAACACTGAAATAGGCAAAAAACAACAATTCTAGGCTGGGTCTCCGGTTAATAGGTTAGTCCCAAAAATAATATAAAAGTGGAAAATAAAGCCCAATATAGTCCAAAATAGTAGATAAAGTAGCATGGAGCAATCAAAAATTATAGATACGTTGGAGACGTATCAGGCATCCCAAAGCTTAATTCGTACTCGTCCTCGAGTAGGTAAATGATAAAAAAGAATTTTTGATGTGGAGTGATACTTTGGCGTAATTTCAATGTAAATCTTCTTAATCATGGTATGAATATTCAGATCCGAAAGATTCAAGATAAAAGTTCATATTGACATAAAAATAATAATACTTCAAGCATACTAATCAAAGCAATCATGTCTTCTCAAAATAACATGGCCAAAGAAAGTTCATCCCTACAAAATCATATAGTTAGGCTATGCTTCATTTTGGTCACACAAAGATGTTCCCAACTTCTATACCCCCGATGACAAGCCAAGCAATTGTTTCATACTCAAATAATCTCAAACTTTTTCAACCTTCACGCAATACATGAGCGTGAGCCATGGATATAGCACTGTGGGTGGAATAGAATATGATGATGGGGAATGTGTGGAGAAGACAAAAAAAGGAGAAAGTCTCACATTGACGAGGCAACGGGCTATGGAGATGCCCATCAATTGATGTCAACATGAGGAGTAGGGATTGCCATGCAACGGATGCACTAGAGCTATGAATGCTCAACAAAAGAAAACTAGTGGGTGTGCATCCAACTTGCTTGCTCAGGAAGACCTAGGGCATTTGAGGAAGCCCATCGTAGGAATATACAAGCCAAGTTCTATAATGAAAAATTCCCACTAGTTTGAACAAGACAATATATGAGACTCACTATATGAAAAACATGGTGCTACTTTGAAGCACAAATATATCAGACTCACTACATGAAGAACAAGGTGCTACTTTGAAGCACAAGTGTGGTAAAAGGATAGTAACATTGTCCCTTCTCTGTTTTTCTCTCATTTTTTTTTGTATTATTTGGGCCTTTTCTCTTTTTTTATGGCCTCTTTTTTTTATTTGGGCTTCCTTGGCCTCTTTTTTTCTGTCCGGAGTCTCATCCGACTTGTGGGGGAATCACAGTCTCCATCATCCTTTCCTCACTTGGGACAATGCTCTAATAATGATAATCATCACACTTTTATTTTTCTTACAACTCAACAATTACAACTCGAAACTAGAACAAGATATGACTCTATATGAATGCCTCCGGCGGTGTACCGGGATGGTGCAATGAATCAAGAGTGACATGTATGAAAAATTAATGCATGGTGGCTTTGCCAAAAATACGATGTCAACTACAAGATGATGCAATGGCAATATGACAGAAGTAAAGTATGTCATGATGAACGGAACGGTGGAACGTTGCATGGCAATATATCTCGGAATAGCTATGGAAATGCCATAATAGGTAGGTATGGTGGCTGTTTTGAGGAAGATATTACGAGGTTTATGTGTGAAAGAGCGTATCATATCACGGGGTTTGGATGCACCGGCGAAGTTTTCACCAACTCTCAATGTGAGAAAGGGCAATGCACGGTACCGAAGAGGCTAAATGCGGAAAGGTAAAAGTGCGTATAATCCATGGACTCAACATTAGTCAAAAGAACTCATATACTTATTGCAAAAATTTAGAAGCCATCAAAAATCAAGTACTACACGCAATGCTCCTAGGGGGATAGATTGGTAGGAAAAGACCATCGCTCGTCTCCGACCGCCACTCATAAGGATGCACAAGCCAGGTACACTTCATGCTTCAAATTTGTTACACAACTTTACCCATACATGCATGCTACGGGACTTGCAAACTTCAACGCAAGTGTTTCTAAAATTCACAACTACTCAACTAGCACGACTTTGATATTATTACCTCCATATCTCAAAACAATTATTAAGCATTAAATTTATCTTAGTATTCAATTCACTCAAAAGAAAGTTTCACATATCTTGAACACTAAGTATATTAACATTAAGCAAATTACCATGCTATTAATGACTCTCAAAATAATCTAAGAGAAGCATGAGAGATCAAGTTTCTTTAAAAAAATCCACCACCGTGCTCTAAAAGATCTAAGTGAAGCACTAGAGCAAAAACTATCAAGCTCAAAAGATATAAGTGAAGCACATAGAGTATTCTAACAAATTCCAAATCATGTATGGCTCTATCAAAAGGTGTGTACGGCAAGGATGATTGTGGTAAACTAAAAATCAAAGAGACAAATAAAACAAGATGCTCCAAGCAAAACACATATCATGTTGGTGAATAAAAATATAGCTCCAAGTAAATTACTGATGGAAGTGGACGAAAGAGGGGATGCCTTCCGGGGCATCCCCAATCTTTCAATTTTTTGTGTCCTTGGATTATCTTGGGGGTGCCATGGGCATCCCCAAGCTTAGGATCTTTCCACTCCTTGTTCCATAATCCATCAAAAGAATTCACCCAAAACTTGAAAACTTCACAACACAAAACTCAACAGAAATCTTGTGAGCTCCGTTAGAGAAAGAAAACAAAAGACTACTTCAAGGTACTGTAATGAACTCATTCTTTATTTATATTGGTGTTAAACCTACTGTATTCCAACTTCTCTATGGTTTATAAACTAATTTACTAGCCATATATTCATCAAAATAAGCAAACAACACACGAAAAACAGAATTTGTCAAAAACAGAACAGTCTGTAGTAATCTGTAACTAACGCAAACTTCTGGAACTCTACAAAATTCTACCAAAATAGTAAGTCCTGGACAATTTGTTTATTGATCAGCAGCAAAAAGAATCAACGCAAAAGAACTCTCCAATAAAAAATGGCATCTAATCTCGTGAGCGCTAAAGTTTCTGTTTTTCAGCAGAATCAAATCAACTATCATCGTAGGTTATCCTATTGGTCCTACTTGGCACAAACACTAATTAAAACATAAAACCACATCCAAACAGAAGGTAGATGGATTATTTATTCCTAAACATAAGCAAAAAGAAAAAACACAAAATAAAATTGGGTTGCCTCCCAACAAGCGCTATCGTTTAATGCCCCTAGCTAGGCATTGAGATTATGATGATGCTCACATGAAAGATAGGAATTGAAGCACAAAGAGAGCATCATAAAACATGTGACAAACACACTTAAGTCTAGCATACTTCCTATGCATAGGCATCTTGTAAGCGAACAAATTATCAAGGCGAGCAAAAACTAGCATATGCAAGGAAGAACAAAGAGATGATAGCAATCTCAACAGAAGAGAGGTAATTTAGTAACATGAAAACTTCTACAACCATATTTTCCTCTCTCATAATAATTACATGTAGGATCATAAAAAAATTCAAAAATATAGCTATCACAAAACATATTCTTAACACTATCCACATGTATGCAAAGTTGACACTCTTCCAAAATAGTGGGATTAACATTAAGTAAAGTCATGACCTCTCCAAACCCACTTTTATCAAAAACTTCATAAGATTGAACATTATCCAAATATGTGGGATCTAAAGTTGACACTCTTCCAAACACACCTTCAATATTATTTCAAACACTATTATCAATCTCATATTCATCATGGGGATTAAATAAATTTTCAAGATCATAAGAAGAATCACCCCAATCATGATCATTGCAACGAGTAGAGGACATAGCGAAACTAGCATCCCCAAGCTTAGGGTTTTGCATCTTATTAGCACAATTGACAACAAAAGATTTTATAATAAATCATTCCAATCATGCTTTTTATTTAAAGATCTATCATGAAGCACTTCATCACAATTTTTAGATTTACGGGTTTTAGGAAAAAGCTTATAAAGATAATCTAGTGCATCCAAATCACTAGGAATTGGTTCATCATAATTGGATCTCTTAAAAAGATCGGCAAGCGGATCAGGATCCATAGACTTTAAGCAAGCAAAGATGCAAGCAACAAGAGGGTACATGGAGACACAAGCAAACAAGAAGGCAAGCAAAAGAGAGAGGAGATTGGGAAAGAGAGGGCGAATAAAACGGCAAGGGTGAAGTGGGGGAGAGGAAAACGAGAGGCAAATGGCAAATAATTTAATGCGAAAGATAGGGATTGTGATGGGTACTTGGTATGTTGACTTTTGCGTAAGCCTCCCCGGCAACGGTGCCAGAAATTCTTCTTGCTACTTCTCGAGCTTGCTTTGGTTTTCCCCGAAGAGGAGAGGATGATGTAGCACAGTAGCGTAATTATTTCCCTCAGTTTTTGAGAACCAAGGTATCAATCCAGTAGGAGGTCACGCGCAAGTCCCTCGTACCTGCACAACACGATAGCAACTTGCAACCAACGCTTAGGGGTTGTCAATCCCTTCACGGTCACTTACGAGAGTGAGATCTGATAGAGATAATATTTTTGGTATTTTTGATAGATAGATGCAAAGAAAATTAAAGGCAAAGTAAAACAAAGCAAGTAAATAAAGTGATATAGATTGATATGATGAGAATAGACCCGGGGGCCATAGGTTTCACTAGTGGCTTCTCTCAAGACCATAAGTATTCTACGGTGGGTGAACAAATTACTGTTGAGCAATTGACAGAATTGAGCATAGTTATGAGTATATCTAGGCAATGATCATGTGTATAGGCATCACGTCCATGACAAGTAGATCGAAACGATTCTGCATCTACTACTATTACTCCACTCGTCGACCGCTATCCAGAATGCATCTAGAGTATTAAGTTAAAATTAGAGTAACGCTTTAAGCAAGATGACATGATGTAGAGGGATAAATTCATGCAATATGATAAAACCCCCATCTTGTTATCCTCGATGGCAACAATACAATACATGCCTTGCAACTCTTTCTGTCACTGAGTAAGGACACCGCAAGATTGAACCCAAAGCCATGCACTTCTTCCATTGCAAGAGCTACCAATCTAGTTGGCCAAACCAAACAGATAATTCGAAGAGACTTGCAAAGATAACTCAATCATACATAAAAGAATTCAGAGAAGATTCAAATATTTTCCATAGATAAGTTGGATCATAAACCCACAATTCATCGGTCTCAACAAACACACCGCAAAAAGAAGATTACATCGAATAGATCTCCACGAGAGAGGGGGGAGAACATTGTATTGATATCCAAAAAGAGAGAAGAAGCCATCTAGCTACTAGCTATGGACCCAAAGGTAGCTTGCGAAGGAAGGCAAACTAGCTATGATAGATGCAAAAGGGATACATGCTGCAGGGACGGACCCATACGGCTTGAGGAATGCTGCACGAGGGGCGCCCCCAAACTAAGCGAACTGGAGAGATGTCACCTGGTACCGTTGCTGAAGAGGTGTCGGGGTAGCCAAAAACGTGCTCTGCTGGAGTCGTTCCTCACGAGCCGCCCTGGCCCCGAGCCTCGGGAGGCCTAGAGGGACCGGGAGGCTCCTGGGGGTGCTCCTCCATCTCCACCAGGATCGCCTGATGTCTGGCCTTGCGAGCCGCCAGGGCATCCCTTATGCAGTGATGGAACACCACAGCTGCGCCCGGCAGGCCTAAGGGCATGCAAACATAGTTGTGGGGTCGACCCTCGCATTGGCGACACGAGACGGCCACAAGTGCTGCTGCTACATCTTGAGATTGCGTTAGTTTTCCTTGAAGAGGAAAGGGTGATGCAACAATAGTAGCGTAAGTATTTCCCTCAGTTTTTGAGAATCAAGGGATCAATCCAGTAGGAGGCTCCACAAAAGTCCCACGCACCTACACAAACAAACAAAGAACTCGCAACCAACGCAATAAAGGGGTTGTCAATCCCTTCACGGCCACTTGCGATAGCGAGATCTAATAGAGATAATATGATAAGATAAATATATTTTTGGTATTTTGTAATATAGATGCAAAAAGTAAAGATGCAAATAAAAGTAAATTGGAAGAAAATATGATAAGAGATAGACCTGGGGGCCATAGGTTTCACTAGTGGCTTCTCTCAAGATAGCATAAGTATTACGGTGGGTGAACAAATTACTGTCGAGCAATTGATAGAAAAGCGAATAATTATGAGATTATCTAGGCATGATCATGTATATAGGCATCACGTCCGTGACAAGTAGACCGCCTCCTGCCTGCATCTACTACTATTACTCCACACATCGACCGACTCCTGCCTGCATCTAGGTATTAAGTTCATAAGAATAGAGTAACGCATTAAGCAAGATGACATGATGTAGAGGGATAAACTCAAGCAATATGATATAAACCCCATCTTTTTATCCTCGATGGCAACAATACAATACGTGCCTTGCTGCCCTAACATCACTGGAAAGGACACCGCAAGATTGAACCCAAAGCTAAGCACTTCTCCCATGGAAAGAAAGATCAATCTAGTAGGCCAAACCAAACTGATAATTCGAGGAGACTTGCAAACATAACTCAATCATACATAAAAGAACTCAGAGAAGATTCAAATATTATTCATAGATAAACTTGATCATAAACCCACAATTCATCGGATCTCGACAAACACGCCGCAAAAAGAGTTTACATCAAATAGATCTCCACAAGAGAGGGGGAGAACATTGTATTGAGATCCAAAAAGAGAGAAGAAGCCATCTAGCTAATAACTATGGACCCGTAGGTCTATGGTAAACTACTCACAACTCATCGGAGGGGCAAGGATGTTGATGTAGAAGCCCTCCATGGTCGATTCCCCCTCCGGCAGAGTGCCGGCGAAGGCTCCAAGATGAGATCTTTCGGATACAAAAGGTTACGGCGGAGGAAATTGTGTTTCATTGGCTCCCCGGATGTTTTCGGGGTACGTAGGCTTATATAGGAGGAAGAAGTACGTCGGTGGACGCCCGAGGGGCCCACGAGACAGGGGGCGCGTCCTATAGGGGGGGGGGCGCCCTCCTATCTCATGGAGGCCTCGGCTGCTTCTTGACTTGCACTCCAAGTCCTCTGGATCACGTTCGTTCCAAATATCACTCTCCCGAAGGTTTCATTCCGTTTGGACTGCGTTTGATATTCCTTTTCTTCGAAATACTAAAATAGGCAAAAAAACAGCAATACAGGTTGGGCCTCCGGTTAGTAGGTTAGTCCCAAAAATGATATAAATGTGTAAAATAAAGCCCATAAACATCCAAAAGGGGTAATATAATAGCATGGAACAATCAAAAATTATAGATACGTTGGAGACGTATCAAGCATCCCCAAGCTTAATTCCTGCTCGTCCTCGAGTAGGTAAATGATAAAAAGAGAATTTTTGATGTGGAATGCTACCTAGCATAATTCTTAATGTAATTTTCATTATTGTGGCATGAATGTTCAGATCCAAATGATTCAAAATAAAAGTTCATATTGATAAAAGAAATAGTAACACTTCAAGCATACTAATCAAAGTAATCATGTCTTCTCAAAATAACATGGCAAAAAAGGTTCATCCCTACAAAATCATATAGTTTGGCTATGCTTCATTTTCGTCACACAAAGATGTTCCCAACTTCTATATCCCCGATGACAAGCCAAGCAATTGTTTCATACTTAAATAATCTCAAACTTTTTCAACCTTCACACAATACATGAGTGTGAGCCATGGATATAGCACTATGGGTGGAATAGAATATGATGATGGGGATTGTGTGGAGAAGACAAAAAAGGAGAAAGTCTCACATGGACGAGGATAATCAACGGGCTATGGAGATGCCCATCAATTGATGTCAACATGAGGAGTAGGGATTGCCATGCAACGGATACACTAGATCTATAAATGAATGCTCAACAAAAGAAAACTAGTGGGTGAGCATCCAACTTGCTTGCTCACGAAGACCTAGGGCATTTGAGGAAGCCCATCGTAGGAATATACAAGCCAAGTTCTATAATGAAAAATTCCCACTAGTATGAAAAAGACAACTTATGAGACTCACTGTATGAAAAACATGGTGCTACCTTGAAGCACAATATATGAGACTCACTACATGAAGAACAAGGTGCTACTTTGAAGCACAAGTGTGGAAAATGAGATAGTAACATTGCCCTTTTTATTTTTTTATTTTTTTATTTTTGTTTTTTTTCTTTTTCTTTTTTCCTTCCTTTTTTTGGGCCTTTCTTTTTTTTCTTTTTAGGCAATGATCTAATAATGATGATCATCACACTTCTATTGATCACAACATATGAATTACAACTCGAAACTAGAACAAGATATGACTCTATATGAATGCCTCCGGCGGTGTACCGGGATGGTGCAATGAATCAAGAGTGACATGTATGAAAAATAATGCATGGTGGCCTTGCCACAAATACGATGTCAACTACATGATCATGCAATGGCAATATGACAAAAGTAAAATATTTCATGATGATGATAAACGGAACGGTGGAAAGTTGCATGGCAATATATCTCGGAATGGCTATGGAAATGCCATAATAGGTAGGTATGGTGGCTGTTTTGAGGAAGATATAAGGAGGTTTATGTGTGATAGACCGTATCGTATCGCGGGGTTTGGATGCACCGGCGAAGTTTGCACCAACTCTCTAGGTGAGAAAGGGCAATGCACGGTACCGAAGAGGCTAGCAATGGTGGAAAGGTAAAAGTGCGTATAATCCATGGACTCAACATTAGTCAAAAGAACTCATATACTTATTGCAAAAATTTAAAAGTCATCAAAAATCAAGCACTACGCGCATGCTCCTAGGGGGATAGATTGGTAGGAAAAGACCATCGCTCGCCCCCGACCGCCACTCATAAGGATGCAAAAGCCAGGTACACTTCATGTTTCAAATTTGTTACACAACTTATACATACGTGCATGCTGCGGGACTTGCTAACTTCAACACAAGCATTCTTTAAATTCATGATCACCCAACTAGCATGACTTTAATATCACTATCTCCATATCTCAAAACAATTATCAAGTATCAAATTGATCATAGCATCCAATTCACTTCCTATGATAGTTTTTATTATACCCAACTTGGATGCCTACCATTCAAGGACCAATTTTATAACCATATCAAATACCATGATGTTCTAAAAGACTCTAAAAAAGATATAAGTGAAGCATGAGAGACTAGCAATTTCTACAAAAATAAGTCACCGCCGTGCTCTAAAAGATATAAGTGAAGCACTAGAGCAAAAACTATCAAGCTCAAAAGATATAAGTGAAGCACATAGAGTGTTCTAGCAAATTCTAATCAAATAGGCTTATCCCAAAAGGTGTGTACAGCAAGGATGATTGTGGTAGACTAAAAATCAAAGACTAATATAATACACGATGCTCCAAGCAAAACACATATCATGTGGCGAATAAAAATATAGCTCCAAGTAAAGTTACCAATGAACGAAGACGAAAAGGGGATGCCTTCCCGGGGCATCCCCAAGATTAGGCTTTTGTCTATTCTTTAATATCTTGGGGTGCCTTGGGCATCCCCAAGCTTATGCTCTTGCCACTCCTTATTCCATAGTCCATAAAAGCTTTACCCAAAACTTGAAAACTTCACAACACAAAACTCAACAGGAAATCTTAAAAGCTCCATTAGTGAAAGAAAACAAAACCACCACATAAGGTACTGTAATGAACTCATTCTTTATTTATTTTGGTGTTAAACCTACTGTAATCCAACTTCTCTATGGTTTATAAACTAATTTACTAGCCATAGATGCATCAAAATAAGCACACAACACACGAAAAACAGAATCTATCAAAAACAGAACAGTCTGTAGCAATCTGTAACTAACGCCAACTTCTGGAACTCTACAAATGCTACCAACATAGGAAGTCCTGGACAATTTGTCTATTGATCAGCAGCAAAAAGAATCAACGCAAAATCACATTTTTGTGATTTAACAAAACTAAATTCGTTAGTGCAATGTTTCTGTTTTTCAGCAGAATCAAATCAACTATCATCATAGGTTATCCTATAGATTCTACTTGGCACAAACACTAACTAAAAGAAAAACACATCTAAACGGAAGACAGATGCAAGATTTATTACTAAACAGGAACAAAAACAAAAAACAAAAAGAAAATTGGGTTGCCTCCCAACTCGCGCTGTCGTTTAACGCCCCTAGCTAGGCATAAAAGCGAAGATAGATCTCAGTAGTGCCATCTTTGGCACTAAATTCATAAGTAGCCCACATGATAGATTCATAAGGTAATTTGACTTTCTTTCTTGGAAAGTGCTCCATGCCTTTCTTTATGGAAATTGGAATCTAATATTCCCTTCCTTCATATCAATAATCGCGCCAATCTTTCTAAGGAAAGGTCTACCAAGAATAACAGGGCAAGAAAGATTGCAATCTATATCAAGAACGATAAAATCCACGGGTACCAAGTTTCTATTTGCAACAATGAGAACATCATTGATTCTTCCCATTGGCTTTTTAATGGTGGAATCCGCAAGGTGCAAATTTAAAGAGCAATCATCATGGAAACCTAGAATATCACATAAAGTTTTTGGAATCGTGGAAACACTAGCACCCAAATCACACAAATCAAAACACTCATGATCTTTAATTCTAATATTTATAGTAGGTTCCCACTCATCATTAAGTTTTCTAGGTATAGAAACTTACAAATTAAGTTTTTCATCATAAGATTGCATCAAGGCATCAACGATATGTTTGGTAAAAGCTTTATTTTGACTATAACCATGAGGAGAATTAACAACGGATTGCAACAAGGAAATACAACCTCCTAAAGAACAATTGTCATAATCAAATTCCTTGAAATCCGAGATAGTGGTTTCAATGCTATTTAAATTTGTGACCTCTCCAATCCCACTTTTACCAAATTTAGCATCAAGATCTAAAAACTCCGAATTCTTGGGACGCCTTCTAGGTAAAGTTGACTCATCATCAGTCCCATAATTATCAAGATTCATATTGAAAAACATATATCTAATAGGAGACGCATCAATAACTTTAAGATCTTCATCATTATTTTCATGGAAACTAGAAAAACACGCTTTTACAAAGCAATCTTTCTTAGCACGCAATCTAGCGGTTCTTTCTTTGCACTCATCAATGGAAATTCTCATTATTTTGAGAGACTCATTGATATCATGCTTAGGAGGATAAGATCTAAGTTTAAGAGAATCAACATCAAGAGAAAGTCTATCAACGTTCCTAGCCAAAGCATCATCTTTGAGCAATTTTTCTTCAAGCAAAGCATTAAAATTCTTTTGAGAAATCATAAATTCTTTCACACTATTCTCAGAATCAGAGGGCATATTATTAATATTACCATAAGAATTATTGTAGGAATTTCCATAATTATTAGAGGAATTACTAGGGAACGGTCTAGCATTAATGTTTCCTCTATAAGCATTGTTTCCAAAACTATTCCTACCAACAAAATTCACATCTATAGATTCATTATTATTCTCAATCAAAGTAGACAAAGGCATATCATTGGGATCAAGAGGAGTATTTTTAGTAGCAAACAATTTCATAAGTTCATCCATCTTTCCACTCAAAACATTGATTTCTTCTATAGCATGCACTATTTACTAGAAGATCTTTCGGTGTGTCATTGAGAATAATTAGCCATAATATTATCAAGAAGTTTTGTAGCATCTACTAACGTGATTTCCATAAACGTGCCTCCCGCAGCCGAATCTAAGAGATTTCTAGAAGCAAAGTTCAAACCGGCATAAATTTTTTGTATGATCATCCATAAATTCAAACCATGAGTAGCGCAATTGCGAAGCATCATTTTCATTCTTTCCCAAGATTGGGCAAGATGATCATGATCAAGTTGTTTAAAATTCATAATATCGTTCCTCAGAGTGATAATCTTAGTGGGAGGAAAATACTTAGAGATAAAAGCATCTTTGCACTTGTTCCAAGAATCAATACTATTTTTAGGGAAAGACGAAAACCAAACTTTCGCACGATCTCTAAGTGAAAACCGAAATAACTTCAATTTGACAATATTTTTATCAGTATCTTTATTCTTTTGCATATCACACAAATCAACAAAGTAGTTTAGATGAGTAGCGGCATCTTCACTAGGAAGGCTGGCGAATTGATCTTTCATAAGAAGATTCAGCAAAGCAGTATTGATTTCACAAGACTCAACATCATTAAGAGGAGCAATCGAAGTACTAAGGAAGTCATTGTTATTGCTATTCGAGAAATCACACAATTTGGTATTATCTTGCGCCATGGCAACAAGTAATCCCACACAGAAGCAAAAAAAGGCAAGAGAAAAAGAGAGGAGGAGATTGAGAAAGAGAGGTCGAATAAAACGGCAAGCGTGAAGAGGGGGAGAGGAAAACGAGAGGCAAATGGCAAATAATGTAAATGCGAGGGAGATGAGTTTGTGATGGGTACATGGTATATGTCTTGACTTGAGTGAAGACCTCCCCGGCAACGGCGCCAGAAATCCTTCTTACTACGTCTTGAGCTTGCGTTGGTTTTCCTTGAAGGGGAAAGGGTGATGCAACAATAGTAGCGTAAGTATTTCCCTCAATTTTTGAGAACCAAGGTATCAATCCAAAGAGGAGGCTCCTCAAAAGTCCCACGCACCTACACAAACAAACAAAGAACTCGCAACCAACGCAATAAAGGGGTTGTCAATCCCTTCATGGCCACTTGCGAAAGTGAGATCTAATACAGATAATATGATAAGATAAATATATTTTTGGTATTTTGTAATATAGATGCAAAAAGTAAAGATGCAAATAAAAGTAAATTGGAAGCAAATATGATAAGAGATAGACCCAGGGGCCATAGATTTCACTAGTGGCTTCTCTCAAGATAGCATAAGTATTACGGTGGGTGAACAAATTACTGTCGAGCAGTTGATAGAAAAGCGAATAATTATGGGATTATCTAGGCATGATCATGTAAATAGGTACCACATCCGTGAAAAGTAGACCGACTCCGGCCTGCATCTACTATTATTACTCCACACATCGACCGACTCCTACCTGCATCTAGAGTATTAAGTTCATAAGAATAGAGTAACGCATTAAGCAAGATGACATGATGTAGAGGGATAAACTCAAGCAATATGATATAAACCCCATCTTTTTATCCTCAATGGCAACAATACAATACGTGCCTTGCTGCCCCTGCTGTCACTGGGAAGGAACACCGCAAGATTGAATCCAAAACTAAGCACTTCTCCCATGGCAAGAAAGATCAATCTAGTAGGCCAAACCAAATTGATAATTCGAAGAGACTTTCAAAGATAAATAAATCATACATAAAAAAATTCAGAGAAGATTCAAATATTGTTCATACATAAACTTGATCATAAACCCAAAATTCATCGGATCTCGACAAACACACCGCAAAAAGAGTTTACATTGATCCCCGCTCTAATATTGATGAGAGTCTTGGTGACAACCACGTTGCAGATGATGCGAGAGCAGAGCATGGAGAGCGCCCCGGCAGTGGCCACGCACTTGAGTTGCTTCGGGCTTGGATGCGCTGCATTCATCTCGTGCGCGAACTGCTTGAAGACACGGTGACAGGCTGGGGCCTGGGAGCCACCCAGGATGCAGGCGATGGCTCGTGGCTCCTGGAAGCCCCCAGCCCCCTCGTCCTGGTGGTGATCTTCGTTCCTTCTTGATGGCGGAGGCAGTGGAGGCAGACTGGCATTGCCCTGAGGGTGCTCCTCACGAGGCTGCTCCCTCCAGGTACCCTCGCTATGTTGTCCCTGCCAACGGTCCTCCCGACGATGGTCCCACCACTCCTGGCAATGGTCGCGTCCGTTCCAGTGTCCTCCTCTTCGGCCACCTCCATGGTTGTAGCCTCGATCGTTGTTCTCGGGGAGTCAACCGAGGCGCCCGTCGCAGAGGGCCCTGAGCTCCTCGCAGTCATTGGTGTTGTGGCTGTGAATGTTGTGGAAGACGCAAAACGGTCGGTTGCTCTTGGATGACTCGGGGTGGTCGCAGCCGCGCTTCATCTCTGGCTCGGCCGCGAGCACGGCCGACCCCTTGCGCTTCACGTTCTTGGCCTTGGCCTTCTTGTCTTCTAGGACAGCACCGAGGAGCTCGAGGAGGGAGAAGCACCCCTCCTCAGCCCTTGCGCACTTGTTCGCCATGTTGAACACCTCCAAGGCTGTGTAGAGATCCTCATGGATGGCGAGATCCTCCTTCATCTTGATATCGTGGACGCCATCAGTGAACACTGAGCATATGGCCTCATCCGACACCTTGGGGATATTGAGGCAAACGTTGTTGAAGCGCTGGATATACTTCCGCAGGGTCTCTCGAGGCTGCTGCTTGATGCGACGCAAGTCCTGGAAGTTGGCGATGAAGCGGCCACGCATCTCCTCCCAGGATGAGACCGATCCCTCGGAGAGGTTCAGGAGCCAAGAACAGGTGCCATCCTTGAGGGCCATCGGGAGCGAGTTTGCCATGATCATCTCGTCACCGCTGGCCGCCTTGATGCTCAACTCGTAGAGCTGTGGTACCTCTTGAGCACTGCGTTGGTTTTCCCTTGAAGAGGAAACAATGATGCAACAAAGTAGAGTAAGTATTTCCCTCAGCTTTTGAGAACCAAGGTATCAATCTAGTAGGAGGATCCACGCAAGTCCCTCGTACCTACACAAACAAACAAGAACCTCGCAACCAGCGCGATAAAGGGGTTGTCAATCCCTTCTCGGCCAATTGCGAAAGTGAGATCTAATAGAGATAATAAGATAAAAAAATATTTTTGGTATTTTTATGATATAGATTGGAAAGTAAAGATTTCAAAATAAAGTAGATTGGAAAATTATATCATGGAAAATAGACCCGGGGCCATAGGTTTCACTAGTGGCTTCTCTCAAGATAGCATAAGTATTACGGTGGGGGAACAAATTACTGTTGAGCAATTTATAGAGAAGTGCATAGTTATGAGAATATCTAGGCATGATCATGTATATAGGCATCACGTTCGCAACAAGTAGACCGACTCCTGCCTACATATACTACTATTACTCCACACATCGACCGCTATCCAGCATGCATCTAGAGTATTAAGCTCATAAGAACAGAGTAGCGCATTAGGCAAGATGACATGATGTAGAGGGATAAACTCAAGCAATATGATATAAACCCCATCTTTTTATCCCGATGGCAACAATACAATACGTGCCTTGCTGCCCCTGCTGTCACTAGGAAAGGACACAGCAAGATTGAACCCAAAGCTAAGGACTTCTCCCATTGCAAGAAAGATCAATCTAGTAGGCCAAACCAAACTGATAATTCGAAGCGACTTGCAAATATAACCAATCATACATAAAAGAATTCAGAGGAGATTCAAATATTTCTCATAGATAAACTTGCTCATAAACCCACAATTCATCGGATCTCGACAAACATACCGCAAAAAGAGTTACATTGAATAGATCTCCAAGAAGATCAAGGAGAACTTTGTATTGAGATTCAAAGAGAGAGATGAAGCCATCTAGCTAATAACTACGGACCCGAAGGTCTGTGGTAAACTACTCACAACTCATAGGAGAGGCTATGGTATTGATGTAGAAGCCCTCCGTGATCGATTCCCCCTCCCGCGGAGCACCAGAAAAGGCCCCAAGATGGGATCTCACGAGTACAGAAGGTTGCGGTGGTGGAAATAGGGTTTTGTGTTGCTCCAGGATGTTTTCGGGGTACATAAGTATATATAGGAGAAGGAAGTCGGTCAGGGGAGCCACGAGGGGCCCACAATGGTGGGGGCGCGCCCACACCCCTAGGGTGCGCCCTGCACCCTCCTGGCCGCCTCGGCTACTTCTTGACGTCCACTCCAAGTCTTCTGGATTGTGTTTGTTCCAAAAACATCTCTCCCGAAGGTTTCATTCCGTTTGGACTCCGTTTGATATTCCTTTTCTTCGAAACACTGAAATTGGCAAAAAAACAGCAATTCGGGCTGGGCCTCCGGTTAGTAGGTTAGTCCCAAAAATGATATAAAATTGTATAGTAAAGCCCATAAACATCCAACACGGGTAATATAATAGCATGGAACAATAAAAAATTATAGATTTGTTGGAGATGTATCAAGCATCCCCAAGCTCAATTCCTGCTCGTCCTCGAGTAGGTAAATGATAAAAATAGAATTTTTGATGTGGAATGCTACCTAGCATTTTTCTCAATGCAATTTTCTTTATTGCGGCGTGAATGTCCAGATCCAAATGATTCAAGATAAAAGTTCATATTGACATAAGAATAGTAATAGTTCAAGCATATTAACAAGTAATCATGTCTTATCAAAATGACATAGCCAAAGAAAGCTTATCCCTACAAAATCATATAGTTAGGCTATGTTTCATTTTCTTCACACAAAATACTCCCATCATGCACAACCCCGGTTTCAGCCAAGCAATTGGTTCATACTTTTTAACGCGCTTCAGCATTTTTAACTCTCACGCAATACATGAGCGTAAGCCATTGATATAGCACTATGGGTGGAATAGAATATGATGATGGAGGTTGTGTGGAGAAGACAAAAAAGGTGAGAAAGTCTCACATTGACTAGGCTAATCAACGGGCTATGTTGATGCCCATCAATTCATGTCAACATGAGGAGTAGGGATTGTCATGCAACAGATGCACTAGAGCTATAAATTTATGAAAGCTCAACAAAAGAAACTAAGTGGCTGTGCATCCAACTTGCTTGCTCATGAAGACCTAGGGCATTTTGAGGAAGCCCATCATTGGAATATACAAGCCAAGTTCTATAATGAAAAATTCACACTAGTATATGAAAGTTACAAAATAAGAGGCTCTCTATCATAAAGATCATGGTGCTACTTTGAAGCACTAGTGTTGAAAAAGATAGTAACATTGTCCTCATTTTTTTGGCCTTTCTCTTTTTTTGGCCTTTCTCTTTTTATTATTTTGCCTTTATCTTTTTTTGGCTCTCTTTTCAAGGGACAATGCTCTAATAATGATGATCATCACACTTCTATTTACTTACAACTCATGGATTACAACTAGATACTAGAACAAAATATGACTCTATATGAGTGCCTCCGACGGTGTACCGGGATATGCAATGAATCAAGAGTGACATGTATGAAAAATTATGGATGGTGGCTTTGCCACAAATACGATGTCAACTACATGATCATGCAAAAGCAATATGACAATGATGGAGCGTGTCATAATAAATGGAACGGTGGAAAGTTGCATGGCAATATGTCTCGGAATGGCTATGGAAATGCCATAATAGGTAGGTATGGTGGCTGTTTTGAGTAAGATATAGGGAGGTTTATGTGTGATAGAGCGTATCGTATCATGGGGTTTGGATGCACCAGCGAAGTTTGCACCAACTCTCAAGGTGACAAAGGGCAATGGACGGTACCGTAGAGGCTAGCAATGATGGAAGGGTAAGAGTGCGTACAATCCATGGACTCACATTAGTCATTCAGATCTCATATACTTATTGCAAAAGTTTATTAGCCCTCGAAGAAAAGCACTACTATGCATTCTCCTAGGGGAAGGGTTGGTAGGAGTTAACCATCGCGCGATCCCGACCTCCACTCATAAGGAAGGCAATCAAAAGAGCACCCCATGCTACAAATTTGTAACACAACTTTTACCATACGTGCATGCTACGGGACTTGCCAACTTTAACACAAGTATTTATCAATTTCATAATTACCCTATTAGCATGACTCTAACATTACCATCTTTATATCTCAAAACAATTATCAAGCATCAAGTTGATCATAGTATTCAATGCACTTTCTATGATAGTTTTTATTATACCCAACTTGGATGCCCATCATATTAGGACCAATTTTATAACCCTAACAAATACCATGATGTTCTAAAAGACTCTCAAAATAATATAAGTGAAGCATGAGAGATCAATAATTTCTACAAAAAAAACCACCGGAGTGCTCTAAAAAGATATAAGTGAAGCACTAGAGCAAAATTGTCTAGCTCAAAAGATATAAGTGAAGCACATAGAGTATTATAATAAATTCCTAATCATGTGTGTCTCCCCCAAAAGGTGTTTACAGCAAGGATGATTGTGTCAAACTAAAAATCAAAGACCCACATTATACAAGACGCTCCAAGCAAAACACATATCGTGTGGTGAATAAAAATATAGGTCCAAGTAAAGTTACCGATAGACGAAGACGAAAGAGGGGATGCCTTCCGGGGCATCCCCAAGCTTAGGACTTTGGTTGTCCTTGAATTATCTTGGGGTGCCATGGGCATCCCCAAGCTTAGGCTGTTGCCACTCTTTTGTAACGCCCTCGATGCGGCTATATCTCCCACGTGTCGAAGCACGACTTAGAGGCATAACCGCATTGAAAGCAATGTCGCAAGTGAGGTAATCTTCACACAACCCATGTAATACATAAGGGAAGAGATACATAGTTGGCTTACAATCGCCACTTCACACAATTACATGAATAAAGCATTACATCATCCAGATACAATCAAGGTCCGACTACGGAACCAAAATAAAAGAAGAACCCCAAATGCGACAAAGGTCCCCGATCGACCCCAACTGGGCTCCACTACTGATCAACTAGAACGAAACAACACAAAGGGCAAGATCTTCATCGAGCTCCTCCTTGAGCTTGGTTGCGTCACCTGCTCGGTTTCATCGGCACCTGCAAACTGGTGTGATAGTATCTGGTGAGTCACGAGGACTCAGCAATCTCAAACCCGCGAGATCAAGACTATTTAAGCTTATAGGAAGGATGTAGTAATGAGGTGGAGCTGCAGCAAGTGACTAGCATATATGGTGGCTACAATCGCAAAAGAGAGCGAGAAGAGAAGCAAGGCACGGTCGTGAAGCTAGTAGCGATCAAGAAGTGATCCTGAAACTACTTACGTCAAACATAAATCCAACACCGTGTTCACTTCCCGGACTCCGCCGAGAAGAGACCATCATGGTTACACACGTGGTTGATGCGTTTTAATTCGGATCTGGTGTCAAGTTATCTACAACCGGACATTAACAAATTCCCATCTGCCATATAACCCCGGGCACGACTCTCGAAAGTTTATAACCCTGCAGGGGTGTCCCAACTTAGCCCATGACAAGCTCTCACGGTCAACGGAGGAATAGACCTCCACCCGAGACACTCCGATCAGACTCGGTATCCCGGTACATCAAGACATTTCGACAATGATAAAACAAGACCAGAAGACCACCGCCTGCGCGATTTAATCCCGATAGGAGCTGCACATATCTCGCTCTCGGCACACCGGATAAGCTAAGCGTCATGTGTACCGATGTAATCCAATTTGCCAAGGAATGGTCCCAAGACGGTGCTCTAGTTTGGACCAACACTCGAGAGAGCACCGCCCGGGGTAAATAAAGATGAACCTTGAGTCTGCAGAACCCAAGGGAAAAAGGCTTAGGTGGCAAATGTTAAAACCAATGTTGGGCCTTGCTGGAGGAGTTTTATTCAAAGCGAACTGTCAAGGGGTTCCCATTATAGCCCAACCGCGTAAGGAACGCAAAATCCGGGAACATAACACCGATATGACGGAAACTAGGACGGCAAGAGTGGAACAAAACACCAGGCATAAGGCCGAGCCTTCCACCTTTACCAAGTATATAGATGCATTAATTAAATAAGATATATTGTGATATCCCAACAAGTAAACATGTTCCAACAAGGAACAACATCTCCATGTTCCAATAAGGAACAAACTTCAATCTTCACCTGCAACTAACAACGCTATAAGAGGGGCTGGGCAAAGCGGTAACATAGCCAATCAACGGTTTGCTAGGCCATGGTGGGTTAGAGGTTTGACATGGCAATTTGGGAGGCTGACAAGCAAATGGTAGGCATCATAGCATTGGCATAGCAAAAGAGCGAGCAAACTAGCATAGCAAAGATAGTAGTGATTTCGAGGGTATGATCATCTTGCCTGAAATCCCGCAAGGAAGAAGAACGAGTCCATGAAGAAGACAAACGGACGTAGTCGAACGAATCCTCACAACTCCGGAACGAAACTGAAGCTAACGAGAGAAGCAAACCGGAAAGAAACAAACAACATGGTAAACACAAAATCACAAACATGGCATGATGCACAACCAAGTATGATGCATGTCCGGTTTAAATAGCAAGGCATGGCAGTATGCACAAACAAAACTACAAGTTAAATGGAGCCCAATATGCAACGAGTTGCATATTGACGAAACACCACATCAACTATATAGTTAATCTCGTTTAGGTACTCAACAATATTAAATGTTATTAAACATGGCAAGAGATGAAGCATAACAAAACTATACCATCTAAACAATTTAAATGGGGCCGGATATAAAAACAACAAATCCCCATAAATCCCCGTAAATCCCCATATGCATTTAGCAATTTAATGCAACAACAAGTTTAAACATTTTAATTGTTGTTATCATGATGCGGATGACATATGCAAGTTTTATGCAATTATATGAAAATGCTGATATGAGCACGATAAGGAGCATATGGTCACCATGGCAGAACGAAAAGGGTGCCACGACAATGAATCCGAAAATGATGCCACGGCAACATATCGGTTCCGGTAGCTCACGGAGATACCGGTGCAAAAGGAGGCGTGCGGATGCGTGCACGGAATATGCTAGAGATGGTGGGGTGATCCCGGTTACCGGGTTCCCACGGGTCATCGGCATGGCGAACGAGGAGGAACGTGCATGAAACAAACGGGCATGGTGCAAACATATGGTGCATCTCATTCAACATATGCATTCGGTCCACGACGGTCGTCTCGTCATTATACCTTTGAAGCATGCATTTCGGGGCGGTTCAAAATCGTCGAGGGAAGTAGTCGTTCACGGGTCGTAGGGGAAGTAGTTGTACACGTTCGTCTCGGAGAGGTACTTGACGAATCCAACATCTTCGGGGCGACGGTAGTTGTACACGTTCGTTTCGTAGATGTCCAGTGTCGTCGGTAGAGGTACTTGGCGGACCATGTAGTCGAACTTGGCGCATCCAACGTCTTCGGGCGTAGGGGTACTTGCAAAAACCGAGATGGTCTTGACGATCCAGCGAGACGACGTGGTTCGGGGTGGTCTCGGTCTTGGCGTCCGTGCAGTAGCCGCGAGCTCATGGCCTACAGCAGCAGCAAGGGGCAGAACGGGACGGAGACGCTGGGCGCTGATGATGGTGGAGCAGGGGCTTCACGCGAACAGGGCCACGGCGATGCAACAGAGATGGGCGCATGGAGCAGAGCGGCGGCGATGCGGGTCTTGCGCAGGAGATGGGGTCGCAGCACCATGGGGATGGAGGTGCTCGGCTCCCCTCGGGCGTTGCCGGCTGCTGGTGGAGGAGACGCGCGGGCGAGGTGGCTCCTGGTCGCCGGAATGGAGGGGGGGCGCACCGGCGAGGAGAGGACGACGGCTTGACGCGGCTCCGGCGATGGGGCGTGATGCAGGGGACTCGGGCAGGGGGGTGAAGAAGACGACGCGAGGCAGGGGCGCCGGAGTTGGACTCCAGTTGCGGCGCAGGAGGCCCGACGCGGCGCTCGGAGGAGAGGGGCGGCACGCGGTCATGGCAGGGAGGCGATTGTTGCGGGCGCATGAGAAGAAGGGAGGAAGAGCATCTCAGGTGCTCGGGGTCGAGCTCGCACGCGATGGGTGGCGATGGGGACGCGGGGGAGAAGGAAGGGCGAGGCCTTGGGCGGAGGCGGAGGCGCGAGGAGCTGGGGAATCGGGCGCGGGGACTCCTCCCTGGTGTGTTGCGTGTGTGGTGACGGCGCGAGGGAGGACACGAGGGAGAATGGGGGATCGGGCAGGGAGCGCTGCGGGCTAGATCGGTTGGGGGCTAGGGTTAGAAGGGTTAGGGCTGGTGGCGTGGCTGGGCCTTGGGCTGAAATAGTTGGGCTACTGGGAGGCTGATGGGCTTAGGGAGGCCACGGTGGCCTGGGCCGGCTGCTACGAGCAGGCCGAGCTACGGCTGCTCTCCTTCTTCTCCTTTCTCCCAAAAACAGAAAATGTCAAAGAGGAAAAAGGAGAAGAAAGGAAGGTAGAGATAGAATTTGGGCATGGGGATAAATTTCATGGACTCACAAAAATGAGTTTAATCCAAGAAAATAGGAGTGTGCATGGATGCAAGGTTTAGATTCAAAAACATTTGAATTTAATTCAAATGGGTGAATAGGAAGTGGAAGTTTGGAAGGCCCAAAAATGTTGAGAATTTTAGAGGAGCCACAATAAATGGAGAAAGAATTGTTGGCAAAGTTTGAGGAAAGGAATTGAGATAACAAAGGCATGGGAAATTATTTTGCAAGTGTGTCAAAGGTAATTCCATATCAATGGAATATTTTATAATAGCTCCCTAATATTGGGAGGATATGTTATAAAGAGAAAACACCATGTGAGTTCCCCCGATTTAAATGGATCAAAGATCCATGCCATTTATTTAGATGAGTTTTGAAATGCAAAGATTAATGACATGATGGCATGATGACATGATGCAATGCAACAAACAAATACATCGCACGGCAAAACTCGGAATATCTGGAAGTCTTCTGGAGCATCGGTCTCGGGGCGTTACAACACTCCACCACTACAACAGGATCTCGTCCCGAGATCTAGAATGGCACTGGAGGGAAAACGGAAGAGAAAAAGAAAGGTAAAACTATGTTGCCTCTTTGACGAACGAGTGAAACCACGAACCTTGAGAGGTTGAGCAATTTAAAAGAAAGAGTACAACAGAGATGAACGAGATTGCAAACAATCCGTTAGAAAAGAGGAACAAGGAACATTACGAGGACTTGAAGGTTGCAAATACATGAATCAAGAGTTTAATGGACAAGATAGAATTCGAAACCACTCCGGTTAAAACAAGATGAGAGAGGAAGAATTCGGGCAGCACTCTGGTTGAACATGGAAGGAATTGAACATGAACTTGAGAAGATGGGATGATACTTGATGAAATCAACAACACACTGCCTCCGGAACTATTTAAAGAATGGCACAATGGGTAAGAAGAATTTCACACAGCACTAAGGTTGAAAAGAGAGGCAAAACTTGATAAGATGAAAGAACTTGAATGAGAACACAACACTCCGGTTAAATGGATAAGCAAGAAAAGAACATGATCCTCACAATTCGAGATGATGAGTGAAAAGAGCAACATCACAATGCCTCCGGAAGAAAGAATAGAAGATAGATCATTGGAATAAAGGGACGGAGAAGAAAATGACAACTTCTACCACAATTGAATTTGGAAGGCATCCTTACAAGAAGGTTAGAATAGAGTTGTTGGAAGACCAACAACGAAAAGAATAAGTTTGTAGTGGGCTTATGGAAACATCTCAACATTATGAGGTGACACCCGGCCACTAACGGAAGCAATTGCTTGCTTGAGATTAACGAAGAGATGAAAGCTTGTTCCATCAAGATGGAAAAAGAGATAACTTGGGTCATTGATAAGCCCCATAATAGCAACATTCCTTAGGGAAGGCTTTAGGTGAAATCTATACCAAGATAACTCCAATGAAGAGATTGACGGTTGAAAAGATCTCTTGAACAAAGAGAAAATGATGGATTTAAATATCTCATTCTTGACAACAAGTGAATCATGAAACATGAATGAAACTGTCAAAATGACATAACACCACCTCAAAAGATAAGGTCGAAAGAATTGCACTTTGGAATGCATGATGAAGAATACTTGAACGCCTCAAAACAAAACATGTGTTGAGCACCATGTTTAATTTTGAGTATAGCTTGGCTGATCTTAACTTCAAGAGAAATCTTGAAGAACAATTGAAGAATGAAAATAATCCTTGACGAACCACCACTCCGGTAATAAACGGATGATAAAAAGAAAGAGAAGTTGAAAACACAAGGTGAAGCCTTGCAATGATTTAGATGGATCTTCGTGATGATGAGAGCTTGGAACTCCGGGAAAAGAAAAGATGAAACAACTGAAACCAAGAATTTATTCATCATGAACAAACTCCGAAAGAAGGAATTAACCAGTTGGATGAAACAAGAATAAGAATTATGTTTTGCGTATCCTTCACCAATTTAATTGATGATAAACAACGGATTTGGCACACTGCTTATTCTTTTGCAAGGATTGAAGAGAGATATAGCGCCAACTTAAAGAAGTCTTCGACGAATCACCGAGAGGATTGGAAAGGACGAATGAAATGATATGGTAGTAAAGGAGGAGGAATCTTGAACAAATCACCGTAAGAATTGAAAATGAAAGTAGCAAAGGCATAAATCACCGGGAAGAATTGAAAAATGAATGAAGATACTTGAGGGGATTTAGATACATGAGAACGAAGAGATCATGAACTGATTAGAGGATATTTGAACGATGCACTGGTAAGATTTGGAGAACGATAGCTACAAGGTGAGAATGAAGAATTATGACATGATGGCCTTCGGAGGAAAGAAATGGAAACAACTCATGAAATGCTCCGGATGGTAAGAAAAGAATTGTCACAATCAAAACAATTATGAGGATAGCATGAAGCTAGAACCATGAATATTCAAGAGAATGGACCAAGATTTAAGAGAAATCCTTCTTCGGTATTCAAATGATCAGAATGACAACGAGAAACACCACCAAGAATTATTGAGGCACACCGGAAGAATCAAAAGCGAAGAGGTTGAGCCAACTATGAAAAGAATTTGAAAGATCTTGGAGAAAAGTATTTGACTGATGATAACTCATTCTTACGTCAAACTTGGGGAAGAATTTAGGATGGCTCTGGGAAAATAGAAGAGTCAGGTAAGATCCCGGGAAAAGACCTGTGGGTTAGGGCCCACTCAAAAGAACACCGTTGAAAAGATTTAAAAGAGATGTTGCACCGGTTGAATTAAATGTCTTGAATGAGATACCAATCTCGAAAGAGCTTGAACGGATGCAGAGTGGAAACACGAATCTTCGAGATATCTTGAGCACTCCGGAATAACAAATAGCGAGAAGTAGAATGATAATGAGGTGCACCGGTATGAGAAGACATTGAAATGAGGAAAAAGGTATGATCAACAAAACTTGACTTGAATCCACCAGAGAAGAAAAGAGACGAAGAATAAAAAACTTGAAGCTCCGTTAGTATCTTCCTAAGAATCACCGGATAAGAACATTGACGGAAAAGAATGGAGAGTCTTCACAAAAATAAAAGGATACTTGGTAATGAAATCTTAGTCCTTGAGGAAAAAGGGTGGGTGGGCGGGAAAAAACAAAGGCAACTTGGAGACGGATGAAACAAACACCGTTGAGAAGAAATGATAATTGGTCTTGCTGATGTTGAAGTGATCGGATCCACTTGAAGAGAAACACGTCGGTTGAAAAGGATTGACATGACAATCTCGATTGTCGAGAAGGATTGGTATTCACATCGAGTATGAGAACACCATTTCGAAAGGTATGGAATCAACACTTGACATTGAAGCAACTCAATACCACAACTCAAAACAAAAACAAAGGACTGGCTTGCGAATAAGCGGAACAAACATATGATAGAGATTTCGTCCAAGTTTTCGTGGTGGGGCCTACACGGCTCGATCAGACAGCACCATCATGTACAAGGCAAGGCACATGACATACGAAGCGCCCCCGAGTCGGCATAGCCAAGGACTCTTTAAGACACAACGAGACCATCAGAAAACCAACCGTGAATAGGCGGACCACTAGACGTCGAACCCCAATTTCATATCATACATCCGTTGGAAAGATATCCTAAGAGCTACTTGAATTCCCACCTATGAAACTCCCGAAATTTTCCGGTTATGCAATCTGTTGTTGGGGATACAGGGGAAGCAATCTAGCTCACACAAACTAACAATCCCTACATCCAGCTGTATCCATCCGTCAACACATAACCAAGAAACCTTCGGAAATCGTGTACCTCAACCTTCGAAAAGCATCCGTTATACGAGTCATGGCAATACTCCCGTACTCACCTCAGTACTGGGTTAACGAGATTATCTCACCAACAACTGCATAAAAGAGATTTTCGATGTCGGCGTACTAAACTCAGGTATTCCGAAACTGCAACGATAAAATTATGACGACAACACCTCGGAGCTCAACTCCCCGGGACACTTCCACTAAACCCCTGACAGGAGGCACCAAGACAATGTTCTCATCATAAAACCATCAGAACGATTCCAAGATACCCGCGTGATCCTAAAAAAAAAATTAGTGAAATTTGAGAAGAGAAGAGTCAAAACTCTACGTTAGGATGCCTTACCAGAGCGATGAAGAGACTGAGGAGTAAAAAGATTTCCTATTTCTCCGATATATATAATCCTAAATGACTCAAAACATTTTTCTAGACACAACTCGGCCACTAAAAACGATCAAGCAGTGGGGCTCCTAAGGTCGGGGAAGGCTCGATACCAACTTAGTAACGCCTCGATGCGGCTATATCTCCCACGTGTCGGCACGACTTAGAGGCATAACCGCATTGAAAGCAATGTCGCAAGTGAGGTAATCTTCACACAACCCATGTAATACATAAGGGAAGAGATACATAGTTGGCTTACAATTGCCACTTCACACAATTACATGAATAAAGCATTACATCATCCAGATACAATCAAGGTCCGACCACGGAACCAAAATAAAAGAAGAACCCCAAATGCGACAAAGGTCCCCGATCGACCCCAACTGGGCTCCACTACTGATCAACTAGAACGAAACAACACAAAGGGCAAGATCTTCATCGAGCTCCTCCTTGAGCTTGATTGCGTCACCTGCTCGGTTTCATCGGCACCTGCAAACTGGTGTGATAGTATCTGGTGAGTCACGAGGACTCTGCAATCTCAAAACCCGCGAGATCAAGACTATTTAAGCTTACAGGAAGGATGTAGTAATGAGGTGGAGCTGCAGCAAGCGACTAGCATATATGGTGGCTACAATCGCAAAAGAGAGCGAGAAGAGAAGCAAGGCACGGTCGTGAAGCTAGTAGCGATCAAGAGGTGATCCCGAAACTACTTACGCCAAACATAACTCCAACACCGTGTTCACTTCCGGACTCCGAGAAGAGACCATCACGGTTACACACGCGGTTGATGCGTTTTAATTCGGATCTGGTGTCAAGTTATCTACAACCAGACATTAACAAATTCCCATCTGCCACATAACCGCGGGCACGGCTCTCGAAAGTTTATAACCCTGTAGGGGTGTCCCAACTTAGCCCATGACAAGCTCTCACGGTCAACGGAGGAATAGACCTCCACCCGAGACACTCCGATCAGACTCGGTATCCCGGTACATCAGGACATTTCGACAATGGTAAAACAAGACCAGCAAGACCACCCGCTTTGCCGACAAATCCCGATAGGAGCTGCACATATCTCGTTCTCAGGGCACACCGGATAAGCTAAGCGCATGTGTACCGATGTAATCCAATTTGCCAAGGAATGGTCCCGCACGGTGCTCTAGTTTGGACCAACACTCAGAGGAGCACTGGCCCGGGGGGTAAAATAAAGATGACCCTTGAGTCTGCAGAACCCAAGGGAAAAAGGCTTAGGTGGCAAATGTTAAAACCAATGTTGGGCCTTGCTGGAGGAGTTTTATTCAAAGCGAACTGTCAAGGGGTTCCCATTATAGCCCAACCGCGTAAGGAACGCAAAATCCGGGAACATAACACCGATATGACGGAAACTAGGGCGGCAATAGTGGAACAAAACACCAGGCATAAGGCCGAGCCTTCCACCCTTTACCAAGTATATAGATGCATTAATTAAATAAGATATATTGTGATATCCCAACAAGTAAACATGTTCCAACAAGGAACAACATCTCCACGTTCCAATAAGGAACAAACTTCAATCTTCACCTGCAACTAACAACGCTATAAGAGGGGCTGGGCAAAGCGGTAACATAGCCAATCAACGGTTTGCTAGGCCATGGTGGGTTAGAGGTTTGACATGGCAATTTGGGACGCTGACAAGCAAATGGTAGGCATCGTAGCATTGGCATAGCAAAAGAGCGAGCAAACTAGCATAGCAAAGATAGTAGTGATTTCGAGGGTATGATCATCTTGCCTGAAATCCCGCATGGAAGAAGAACGAGTCCATGAAGAAGACAAACGGACGTAGTCGAACGAATCCTCACAACTCCAGAACGAAACCAAAGCTAACGAGAGAAGAACCGGAAAGAAACAAAGAACATGGTAAACACACAATCACAAACATGGCATGATGCACAACCAAGTATGATGCATGTACGGTTTAAATAGAAAGGCATGGCAATATGCACAAACAAAACTACAAGTTAAATGGAGCCCAATATGCAACGAGTTGCATATTGACGAAACACCACATCAACTATATAGTTAATCGCGTTTAGGTACTCAACAATATTAAATGTTATTAAACATGGCAAGCGATGAAGCATAACAAAACTATACCATCTAAACAATTTAAATGGGGCCGGATATAAAAACAACAAATCCCGTAAATCCCCATATGCATTTAGCAATTTAATGCAACAACAAGTTTAAACATTTTAATTGTTGTTATCATGATGCGGATGACATATGCAAGTTTTATGCAATTATATGAAAATGTTGACGTGAGCATGATAAGGAGCATATGGTCACCATGGCAGAACGAAAAGGGTGCCACGGCAACGAATCCGAAAATGATGCCACGGCAACATATCGGTTCCGGTAGCTCATGGAGATACCGGTGCAAAAGGAGGCGTGCGGATGCGTGCATGGAACATGCTAGAGATGGTGGGGTGATCCCGGTTACCGGGTTCCCACGGGTCATCGGCATGGCGAACGAGGAGGAACGTGCATGAAACAAACGGGCACGGTGCAAACATATGGTGCATCTCATTCAACACATGCATTCGGTCCACGACGGTCGTCTCGTCATTATACCTTTGAAGCGTGCATTTCGGGGCGGTTCAAAATCGTCGAGGGAAGTAGTCGTTCATGAGTCGTAGGGGAAGTAGTTGTACACGTTCGTCTCGGAGAGGTACTTGACGAATCCAACATCTTCGGGGCGACGGTAGTTGTACACGTTCGTTTCGTAGATGTCCAGGGTTGTCGGTAGAGGTACTTGGCAGACCATGTAGTCGAACTTGGCGCATCCAACGTCTTCGGGCGTAGGGGTACTTGCAAAAACCGAGATGGTCTTGACGATCCAGCGAGACGACGTGGTTCGGGGTGGTCTCGGTCCTGGCATCCGTGCGGTAGCCGCGAGCTCATGGCCTACAGCAGCAGCAAGGTGCAGAACGGGACGGAGACGCTGGCGCTGATGGTGGTGGAGCAGGGCTTCACACGAACAGGCCACGGCGATGCAATGAGATGGGCGATGGAGCCGAACGGCGGCGATGCGGGTCTCGCGCAGGAGATGGGGTCGCAGCACCATGGGGATGGAGGTGCTCGGCTCCCCTCGGGAGTTGCCGGCTGCTGGTGGAGGAGACGCGTGGGCGAGGTGGCTCCTGGTCGCCGGAATGGAGGGGGGGCGCACTAGCGAGGAGAGGACGGCGTCTTGACGCGGCTCCGGCGACGGGGCGTGATGCAGGGGACTCGGGCAGGGGGGTGAAGAAGACGACGCGACGCAGGGGCGCCGGAGTTGGACTCCAGTTGCGGCGCAGGAGGCCCGATGCGGCTGTCGGTGTACTAAGGTAGGGGTACCTCAGTACCCCAACTTGTGCACGGGCAGCCCCAGCTCCCCGCAACCAGATCCATCGAATGCTTGCCGGAGATCATCTCCGCTCCGCACCAAGCCGTTCAAGAACAAAGTATATAAGATAGAAACTCAAGACCCCGCAAGAGGAGCTTGCCGGAAGGCCATTCCTGTGCTCAAGGCTACATTACTCCTGCAGATCCCGGCGAGAGGAGCTCGCCGGGAGGACCAAGACCACATCACAGAAGACACGCCTGGCGCCTGCGCTTCGGGCGAGGACCCGGGGCGGCAAGTCACAGAGCCCGGCAAGCCCCGGCCCGCAAGATCAAGGCCCGCAAGGTGCTTGCCGGAGAGCTATGCTACGTGCCCGCACTCCAGCTCATTTGCCCACGCGCCGCCTCCAGCCTTCTCCAGAGACGCGTGGCGGGTGGCTGGCTGCATGAAGAATGCGGTGGCACTCATGGTGGTGGCTTCGCCGCGGGCGAAAGAAGACGAATGGCGGAACTTTTGGGCGACGGCGACGGCATTTAATGCCCTTGTCCCCTCGTCAAAAAAGTAGGTAGAAAGCATCGTAGCTGCACTGCTCTCCTTACTGCTCCAACTACCACCCCTTTACGCTTTTACCCTCTACCTCACGCTGACACCGCCGGTGACCCTTGCCCTATAAAAGGAGGCCCATGCACAACGAGAGGGGTTCCAACCATTGGCGATTCTCGCGAGAGGGTTCTGCGACTAGCTACTCTCACGAGGGTTTCACACAACACTCCACCGCTTTGCTCGCATTCTTGAGCAAGATCAAATACAACACAATGCAGCAAGAGGGTTTTACGCGACCATCGCGCCCGGCTGGGTAAAATCTCGCGTGCATCGCCGACCGCTGCTCTCCGCGCAGCCTCCGCCTGCATCAACACACGAAGGGCCCTGCCCCATAGGTGCCGCGCCACCCATCACGGCCGCGACATCTCTCGCGCGCGCTGTAGGGGCGCCGAGGTTGTGCGAACCTGATCCGCGTCAAGCGCCAAAGACTCTTCATCAACCTCTCCAGCTTCGTCAGCAGCTTCATCGACAACTGCGTCATGGCCCCGAAGACGAGAGCTTCGAGGGTCGCAGACCCATCTCCGTCTTCCCCGCCGCCGGAGCCGACGGCGGGCGGAGGAGACGCCGGTGGAAGGGTGGACACCGGCGAGGGTGCTCGCGGTGCCACCAGATCCAAGGACGGGGCGGAGGACCACGCCTCGGCCTCCGTAGACCCACGTCCATCCCAGCGCACCACAACCCAGCGGCGCCGTGCCACAGAAGATGGTGCCCGCATGCTGGGGCTAGAACATGCCGGGTTTCGCGGGATGCTCCGGATCGCCGTCCGAGCATGAGCAAAGCGAAGTGCCGGACAAGACCTCGCCCTCCTGCCGCTATTAGGAGTCCGAGCACGCCCGCTTCGCGCCGCCGCTTCCCCGCTTCCCTGCGCGCCCGCAAGCGTGTTCCCGAGCGCTACGCAGCCGCCGAGGACGCGCCATCGAGCTCTAAGTCCGCAAGGGCGGCTCGTGCTTACTCCGACGAGCGCAGCTCCTCGAACGCCTAAGCCCGGCGAAGACAGCTCTAGCGTTCGCTCCGCAAATGCACCTCCCGAGTGCTGCGCCGCCGCCGAACGCACCATTGGGCACCTCAGCGGTGCGAAGAAACAAGAAAAGAAAAAAGCTAAGTCGCCGCGCTTCGCAGAGCGCCCTTAATCTCATGCTTTTATTCGTTATATCCTCTCGATTTGTCGCTTGTGCCCAAACCTGCACGCCGAGGAGCTCGCTTGGATAGCCGCACTTTACTTCGCTCAACACACTCAACGAGTAAAAGAGCGAAGCGGCGACCAGCTTCGCACCCTCGCTTGCTCGAGTCCGCTCAAAGAAGTTAAGCGCGCCGCGAACTAGACACGGCAAGGTTGCTTGCCGGAGCGACGCCAGCCACGGGGCTGCTGATGTCCCAGACGACAAGAAGCGCGTTAAGCGCCGCAAGTTCCTCGGCGTAAGGCTAAAGCGCACAAAGGATGCTGGGTAGAGGGTGTAACGCTGCAAGCCTTGCCGTGAGATGCCCTTGGTATGGGAGGCTTGGGCGCAAGAGGAGCCAAGTCGTGGCCCGCCACGCATTTGTTTTGTTTCCGAGTCCGCCAACAAACACAAGTGTGCTGCAGCACCTTATCTTGCTTCCGAGCCACGCCGCCAAGTTAAGCGTCAGAATCGCCCGACAAGGTTGCTTGCCGGAGGCGACGCCACCAGCGGGCTGTCCCGCTGTCACTAAGCGTGTCCTCCCCGCAAGCTCCCCAAGAGCGAGAGTACAAACATACGAAGGACAAAGCCCGACATCGCCTTTGCTTAGCTAAGATTTATATACACATACATGTGCATTGAGCAATCGATATCTACCTCAGCTTATTTTCATGGCTAAAATTGCAGCAACAAGGAGAACCAAAAGACCACACCAGCGCTTAAGATCCGGCAAGCCCGGTCGCCGGGCTGCGATCGCTAAGGCTCTCCTCGGCAAGCCAGCCTCACTGGGCTGCGAACGCCAAGATTCGCTCCGCAAGCTAGAGTTGCTGGGGCTGCTATTTCAGATAAGTTTTTCATCCTCGCCATGCATCCTCTCATGGACCGGAGATGCGGATCGCTTTGAACGATCGTGTCTTGTAAAACCCAGACGTGGAGGAACCGAGTCGCGACCCAGCTTATGTGCTTGGTTTGTTTCCGAGTCCGCCAACAAACCCAAGTGTGCCGCTGCACCTCTACCTTGCTTCCGAGCCTGCTCAGAAGATAGACGTCAGAATCGCCCGACAAGGTTGCTTGCCGAGTGACACCACCAGCGGGCTGTCCCATGTCGCTAAGCGTGTTCGCCCGCAAGCTCCCGATAGCGTAAGCACATACAAGGCACGCAGTCAAGTAAAAGACCCAGTCCGCAAGCTTTCCCTCTTTTCATTAAAAACATCCAATTTAGTACAAGTCCATGGAGGATGAAAAACATGATAGAGAGGATTACAAGTTCTTAAATGCAGCTAATGCCCGAGGGCTTACAATTTGAAAAGATAAGGTGCCCGTGATCCCTCTCCTATTTCTCTGTTCAGGAGTTCAGGAGGTAGGTCAAGGAGCCCCCGGCAAGATAGGCTTGCCGGGGAGAGAAGACCCCGGCAAGAAGAGCTTGTCGGGGAAGGGCGAAAGGAGCGACAGGTGAAGCGACCCCGCTCTGCGCCACGATCACGGGGTGGATGCCTTGAAGGCTGCATGCGCCGCCCACCTCCCACGACACCACAATCAACGCGGCTGCTATGGGAGGGGAGACGACAGATGCAGAAGGATTCTACGCCCGTGGGCTTCAAGCTACCAGCAGATTGCCTTGGGCCTGGCCCAACAACAGCGGCACCGTATGGCCCAGCCCGGGGCTCTGCCGGTGTAGCTAAGGTAGGGGTACCTCAAGACTTAACTTGTGCACGGGCAGCCCCAGCTCCCCGCAACCAGATCCATCGAATGCTTGCCGGAGATCATCTCCGCCTCCGCACTAAGCCGCTCAAGAACAAAGTATATAAGATAGAAACTCAAGACCCCGCAAGAGGAGCTTGCCGGAAGGCCATTCTGTGCTCAAGGCTACATTACTCCTGCAGATCCCCAGAGAGGAGCTCGCCGGGAGGACCAAGACCACATCACAGAAGACACGCCTCGGCGCCTTGCTTCCGGGCGAGGACCCGGGGCGGCAAGTCACAGAGCCCGGCAAGCCCCGGGCCCGCAAGATCAAGGCCCCGCAAGGTGCTTGCCGAGAGCTATGCTACGTGCCCGACTCCAGCTCATTTGCCCACGCCGCCTCCAGCCTTCTCCAGAGACGCGTGGCGGTGGTCAGTGCTGCATGAAGAATGCGGTGGCACTCATGTGGTGGCTTCGCCGCCGTGGCGAAAGAAGACGAATGGCGGAACTTTTGGGCGACGGCGACGGGCATTTAATGCCCTTGTCCCCTCTCACAAAAGTAGGTAGAAAGCATCGAGCTGCAATCGTTCCCGCACCGCTCCAACTACCACCCCTTTTACGCTTTTACCCTCTACTCACGCTGACACTGCCGGTGACCCCTTGCCCTATAAAAGGAGGCCCATGCACAACGAGGGGGTTCCAACCATTGATGCATTCTCGCGAGAGGGTTCTCGCGACTAGCTACTCTCACGAGGGTTTCACACAACACTCCACCGCTTTGCTCGCATTCTTGAGCAAGATCAAATACAACACAATGCAGCAAGAGGGTTTTACGCGACCATCGCGCCCGGCCGGGTAAAATCCTCACAGCATCGCCTCGACCGCTTCTCCGCAGCCTCCGCCTGCATCAACACACGAAGGGCCCTGCCCCATAGGTGCCGCGCCACCCATCACGGCCGCGACAGCGGCGCTCGGAGGAGAGGGGCGGCACACGGCCATGGCAGGGAGGCGATGGTTGCGGCGCACGAGGAGAAGGGAGGAAGAGCATCTCAGGCGCTCGGGGTCGAGCTCGCACGCGATGGGTGGCGATGGGGACGCGGGGGAGAAGGAAGGGCGAGGCCTTGGGCGGAGGCGAGGCGTGAGGAGCCGGGAATCGGCGGGGACTCTCCCCGTGTGTTGTGTGTGGTGACGGCGCGAGGGAGGACACGAGGGAGAGTGGGGGATCGGGCAGGGAGCGTTGCGGGCTAGATCGGTTGGGGGCTATGGTTAGAAGGGTTAGGGCTGGTGGCGTGGCTGGGCCTTGGGCCGAAATAGTTGGGCTACTAGGAGGCTGATGGGCTTAGGGAGGCCACAGTGGCCTGGGCCGGCTGCTACGAGCAGGCCGAGCTACGGCTGCTCTCCTTCTTCTCCTTTCTCCCAAAAACAGAAAATGTCAAAGAGGAAAAAGGAGAAGAAAGGAAGGTAGAGATAGAATTTGGGCATGGGGATAAATTTCATGGACTCACAAAAATGAGTTTAATCCAAGAAAATAGGAGTGGGCATGGATGCAAGGTTTAGATTCAAAAACATTTGAATTTAATTCAAATGGGTGAATAGGAAGTGGAAGTTTGGAAGGCCCAAAAATGTTGAGAATTTTAGAGGAGCCACAATAAATGGAGAAAGAATTGTTGGCAAAGTTTGAGGAAAGGAATTGAGATAACAAAGGCATGGGAAATTATTTTGCAAGTGTGTCAAAGGTAATTCCACATCAATGGAATATTTTATAATAGCTCCCTAATATTGGGAGGATATGTTATAAAGAGAAAACACCATGTGAGTTCCCTCGATTTAAATGGATCAAAGATCCATGCCATTTATTTAGATGAGTTTTGAAATGCAAAGATTAATGACATGATGGCATGATGACATGATGCAATGCAACAAACAAATACATCGCATGGCGAAACTCGGAATATCTGGAAGTCTTCTGGAGCATCGGTCTCAGGGCGTTGCATCTTTATTCCATAGTCCATCAAATCTTTACCCAAAACTTGAAAACTTGACAACACAAAACTCATCAGGAAATCTCATGAGCTCCGTTAGTGCAAGAAAGAAAAACCACCACTTAAGGTACTGTAATGAACTCATTCTTTATTTATATTCGTGTTAAACCTACTGTATTCCAACTTCTCTATGGTTCATACCCCCCGATACTAGCCATAGATTCATCAAAATAAGCAAACAACACACGAAAAACAGAATCTGTCAAAAACAGAACAGTCTGTAGAAATCTGTAACTTTCGAAGACTTCAGGAACTCTAAAAATCCTACCAAAATAGGAAGTACTATGTAATTTGTCTATTGATCTACTGCAAAGAGAATAAACTCAAAATCACGTTTCTGGGATTTATTAAAATTATTCTCGTGCGCGCAAAAGTTTCTGTTTTTCAGCAAGATCAAATTAACTATCACCCAAGATGATCCTATAGGTTCTACTTCGCACAAACACTAATTAAAACATAAAACCACATCTATAGAGAGTATAGATGAATTATTTATTACTAAACAGGAGCAAAAAGCAAGGAACAAAAATAAAATTGGTTTGCCTCCCAACAAGCACTATCGTTTAACGCCCCTAGCTAGGCATAAAAGCGAGAATAGATCTAAGTATTGCCATAATAATATGATAAATCACGAAAACTCATCTCATATTCTCTACATTCCTCAGCAAGTTTTCTTTGTGGCAAGCAAAAGTAATCAAAAGGGCTAAATTTAATGCGACAGAAGTCCCCAAGACCAAGCTCGAGAGGTATGGGTTACTCCTTTGGCCCTTCATATTGCACAACCAATTCATCATTATAAGCATTCTTTTGGCAGAAAGTCATGAGCCTATACTCAAGAGAATATCCTAACTCATTGTTTTGAATTGCAAAATCATTATTAAGTTCGGAAATTCTATCAACTAGAACATTGGTATGAACCTTTTTTCTAAGGTTTTCATTAAAAGCAACATAATCTAAAGATTGTAAATGCATTATGTCCTCTTGATTGAAGAGGATTGCCTTTATGGGAGGACGTCCAGCGTCTACCCTATAGTGCGCAAAAATTTCTTTGGCTTCTTTTATTATGAATCTGAACTCATGTGCCAAAAAGATAGTAGCTGCACGCTTAACAGAACAATGCTCAATATTGAAAAATTCTAGGAAAATCCTTTGTATGCAAGGATGCATATGCATAAACTATCTTTCAAGTTCAACTACAAGCAAGGATATAGCATCCGCAAGACTACTAGTTCTATGAAGAATATATCCACCCATAGCGAGCAAAGCACCGACACAAGTAAAGAAATCTTGAATAACCCCTTTTCCAATAATATTACCACTACCGATTCGAAACTTTTTAGTATGTAAGATAGGTGGTTCTTCAACAGGATCATCACAAGCATCAAAGTTTCCCATGTTACTACTATTGTCCTTATTAACGATAACCTCCCCAGTTTTAGACATAGCGGTAGAAAATACGAGAAGCAAGTGAAAAAGAGAGGCGAATAGGAAAGAGAGGCCGAATAAAACGGCAAGGGTGAAGTGGGGGAGAGGAAAACGAGAGGCAAATGGCAAATAATGTAATGCGAAGGAGAAGAGTTTGTGATGGGTACTTCGTATGTCTTGACTTGTGTGAAGACCTCCCCGGCAACGGCGCCATAAATCCTTCTTCCTACCTCTTGAGCACTGCGTTGGTTTTCCCTTGAAGAGGAAAGGGTGATGCAACAAAGTGGCATAAGTATTTCCCTCAGTTTTTGAGAACCAAGTAATCAATCCAGTAGGAGGCTCCACGCAAGTCCCTCGTACCTAAACAAACAAATAAGAACCCCGCAACCAATGCGATAAATGGGTTGTCAATCCCTTCACAGCCACTTGCGAAAGTGAGATCTGATAGAGATAATAAGATAAAATAAATATTTTTGTTACTTTTATGATATAGATTGGAAAGTAAAGATTGCAAAATAAAGTAAATTGGAAACTTATCTGATGGAAAATAGATGCGGGGGCCATAGATTTCACTAGTGGCTTCTCTCAAGGTAGGATAAGTATTACGATGGTTGAACAAATTACTGTCGAGCAATTGATAGAAAATCTCATAGTTATGAGAATATCTAGGCATGATCATGTATATAGGCATCACGTCCGCAACAAGTAGACGGATTCCTGCCTGCATCTACTACTATTACTCCACACATCCACCGCTATCCAGCATGGATCTAGAGTATTAACTTCATGAGAACAGAGTAATGCATTAGGAAGAATGTCATGATGTAGAGGGATAAACTCAAGCAATATGATATAAAACCCATCTTTTTATCCTCGATGGCAATAATACAATATGTGCCTTTTTCCCCTGCTGTCACTGGGAAAGGAAACCGCAAGATTGAACCAAAAGCAAATCACTTCTCCCATTGCAAGAAAGATCAATCTAGTAGGCCAAACAAAATTGATAATTCGAAGAGACTTGGAAAGATAACCAATCATACATAAAAGAATTCGGAGGAGATTCAAATATTTCTCATAGATAAACTTGATCATAAACCCACAGTTGATCGGATCTCGACAAACACACCGCAAAAAGAGTTACATCGAATAGATCTCCAAGAAGATCAAGGAGAACTTTGTATTGAGATTCAAAGAGAGAGAAGAAGCCATCTAGCTAAAAACTATGGACCCGAAAAGGTCTGTGGTAAACTACTCAAAACTCATCAGAGAGGCTATGGTGTTGATGTAGAAGCCCTCCGTGATCGATTCCTCCCATGAGCTGCCTAAAAGGCCCCAAGATGGGATCTCACGGGTACAGAAGGTTGCGGCGGTGGACATAGGGTTTCATGGTGCTCCTGGATGTTTTTGGGGTATGTAAGTATATATAGGCCTATGAAGTCGGTCAGGGGAGCCACGAGGGGCCCACGAGGGTGGGGGGCGTGCCCACCCCCTAGGGTGCGCCCTGCACCCTCCTGGCCGCCTCGGCTGCTTCTTGACGTCCACTCCAAGTCTTCTGGATTGTGTTTGTTCCAAAAACATATCTCCCGAAGGTATTATTCCACTTGGACTCTGTATGATATTCCTTTTCTTCGAAACACTGAAATAGGCAAAAAAAACAGCAATTCCGGCTGGGCCTCCGGTTAGTATGTTAGTCCCAAAAATGATATAAAAGTGTATACTAAAGCCCATAAACATCTAAAACGGGTAATATAATAGCATGGAACAATAAAAAATTATAGGCAGTGAGCGGGCCAGAGCGGCGGAGCCCTCGGCCATGCTGACGAGCTCAGCGATCCGCTCGAGCCACTCCTAGTAGAAGTCGTCGACTGGGCGGTAGTGAAGGAGCTCCCCCGCCATGAGCAGAGCGCGCCATGCGCTCCTTGACCGTGATTCATGGGGAGGACGGTTGCCGGAGTCGAGGACGGAGTGGCGGTGCGCCTGTCAGCAGTCAAGACCGATGGGTGCAGCGAAGAAGTTTGCTGCTCCTGGCCGGCAGGGCCTGTGGCGGCTGAGGGAGTCCTAGACTAGGGGGTGTCCGGATAGCTGGACTATCATCATCGGCCGGACTCCAAGACTATCTTCGTCCCGTGTCCGGATGGGACTTTCCTTGGCGTGGAAGGCAAGCTTGGCAATACGGATATGTAGATCTCCTACCATTGTAACCGACTCTGTGTAACCCTAGCCCTCTCTGGTGTCTATATAAACCGGAGGGTTTTAGTCCGTAGGACGGATAACCATTACAACAATCATACCATAGGCTAGCTTCTAGGGTTTAGCCTCCTTGATCTCGTGGTAGATCCACTCTTGTACTACCCATATCATCAATATTGATCAAGCAGGAGTAGGGTTTTACCTCCATCGAGAGGGCCCGAACCTGGGTAAAAACATCGTGTCCTTTGTCTCCTCGTTACCATCCGCCTAGACGCACGCTTTGGGACCCCTACCCGAGATCCGCCGGTTTTGACACCGACATTGGTGCTTTATTGAGAGTTCCTCTGTGTCGTCACTGATAGGATTGATGGCTCCTTCAATCATCAACAACGACGCAGTCCAGGGTGAGACTTTTCTCCCCGGACAGATCTTCGTATTTGGCAAGATTGCATCGCGGGCCAATTCACTTGGCCATCCGAGCAGATCGAAGCTACGCCCGGCCGTCAGTCGATTTGAAGTCTAAACTTATGGCTAACATCCGCGAAGACTTGATCTTCGACGGATCGAGCTACAGCCGAGCGCCACCAGACCGCCACGATGGGCATGATTTAGCTCGCTGCCGACAATGCCCTGGAGGCCGCACATGAGTCCGCTCCGACCCGTAGTTCGGAGCCGACCGCGCAGATCGAGGGCGGGTGGTTAGACACCGCCTCGGGGGCTGCAACCTCTACGGCGATCGAGCCGAATATCGACCTTGTCCCTTGTAAAGCCTATGACTCGAGGTGCTGGACTCTCGCGACTCAACCTCCTGCGCCCCTACCAATCGAATCCGATTACGCCGATCATGGAGTTCATCGCCAGGACATCTTTCAAGACTCACCCTTTGGTGACATCCTGAATTTGCTAAAGTATCTCTCGTTATCGAGAGCCCCGGCCGGATCAAGGGTCGACGGTTGGGATGCGGACGACGAATAAATTCAAAGCCCACCCACCACCCACTTTGTAGCCACTGTCGATGATCTAACCGACATGCTAGATTACGACTCCGAAGACATCGACGGTATGGACGACGATGCCGGAGGCGACCAAGAACCAGCGCCTACGGGGCACTAGAAGACCACCTCATCATACGACATATACATGGTGGACATCCCAAAGGATGGGAACGGCGAGGATGCAGCGGAGGAAGGCTCCTCCAAGAAACAGCCCAAGCGCCAGCGTCAGCGGCGTCGCTCTAAATCTGGCCACAGCAAGAATGGAGATTCCTGCACCAGAGATAATAACACCCCAGAGAGTGCTGAAGACAACCCTCCAAAGAAGATTCAAAGACAGAGGATGGAGAAGCCAGCCTCACGAGAGAGCGGCAGATGAAGAGGTAGAGGATGATAATTACATGCCTCCCTCCGGAGACGAGGCAGCCTCAACGACGATTTAATTGGCTGTGCCCGAGGATCATGTTGAACAAGAGCGCTTTAAACGCAGGCTAATGGCCACGGCGAACAGCCTAAAGAAAAGCAGCAACAGCTTCGAGCTGATCAAGACTGCCGGGCCGACAGATGGACCAAGTCCTCCTAGCCAAGAGCATGAACTCAACGCCTCCAAAAGCTACCCAGAACGCAAGTTGCTCCCCGATTAGAGGAGGAGGCATATAAACCTTCATCACGAAGCGCATAATACGGCAGACCGACCACCTCGTGGCCGCGACAGAGAGCCTCTAGACCTCCGCTGTAACTGCACTCCCAAGACCGCCGAAAAGTACGGTCACGGGAATGCGCCGCACTTGTGAGACATATTGAGGACAAGGCAAGACAATCAAGATCGATTCACGGATCACGTGGGCGCCGACGATGCGCGACGACTACCGTCGCGCGGATACAAAGAACTCCGCCGGGCCGAACACAAGAGACAAAGCTCGCCGAGCTACGCCGTGATATTGCCCAATACAGAGGCGCCAAGACACCCACTATGCTTCCCTGATGAAGTAATGGATCATCAAATCCTCAAGGGTTTAAACCCATGAACATTGAATTCTCACGATGGCACAACAGACCCGCGGTTTGGATCAAGACTATCTCCTTCATATCCACATGGCCCGCGTGACGATCTTCATGCCATCAAATATCTCCCACTGCTTAAAGGACCAGCTCGGCATTGGCTTAACAGCTTGCCGCCAGAGTCAATTGGGTGTTGGGAGGACCTCGAAGCCGCATTCCTTGACAACTTCCATGGCACATATGTGCGACCACCGACGCCGATGACCTAAGCCACATAATTCAGCAGCCAGATTTAATCGCCGCATAGTTCGACATGGTTCTTAACAAAGAAAATCAAATCGCCGACCGTCCGGACACGGAGGCCCTCGCAGCCTTCAAACATAACATCCGCGACGAAAGTGGCTGGCCCGCACCTAGGACAGAAAAGCCGAAATCCATGGCAGCCCTCACACCACTCATGACCCGCTTCGCTGGAGAGGATAGCTGGCTAGCCCGCAGAATAACCTCAAAGAAAATTCGGCAGTCCGATAACAAGGACCGCAATGGCAGGTCGCGCCGCAACAAAAACAAATGCCGCATTAACGGCGATAACACCGAGGATACGGCAGCTAACGCCGGATTCAGAGGCTCCAAACCCGGCCGGAAAAGCCATTCAAAAGAACTACTCCGGTCCGCCCAATTTGGACCGAATACTCGACCGCTTCTTGCCGATACATGGCACCCCGAAAGCCAGCTAATCAGAACGCCTTGACACACCCGCCGGTGGTCGCATTCTCGGCGGGATCTAGACTCGCCCCACAGATCAATACTAGTCTTTTCGCGCACTTTGTCCTCACTCATGCGCACCCGGAGCAATCTTCGGTCGGTCACCCATCCTCAAACTACTCCAAGCCGAGCACGCTTAACTTTGGAGTTCTCGTCCGTATGGGATCCCTAAAAGAAGGAATTCCTTATTGATATGAGTAGTCTATCATCCCTAATAAGCCGTGCTATTACATACACCCCACTCAGAGGAACCGACGCCCTCGCCGGGCCACAGAACGCTCCTCTGGCACAACCGCTCAGGCATCTAGTCCGTACATGTGCTATGCCGTGTGCCACGACGGGTCACAAACGCCATGAACAACAAGACCGCAGACCGTCCGCAACCATCCGTAACCGCGAGGGTCGGCTCGATACCAACTTGTAACGCCGACACACCCGCCGGTGGTCAGCATTCTCGGCGGATCTAGATCGCCCCACAGATCAATACTAGTCTTTTCTCGCGACTTTGTCCTCACTCATGCGCACCCGGAGCAACTCTCGGCCGGTCACCCATCCCGAAACTACTCCAAGCCGAGCACGCTTAACTTTGGAGTTCTGTCCGTATGGGATCCCGGAAAAGAAGGAATTCCTTATTGATATGAGTAGTCTATCATCCCTAATAAGCCAGGCTATTACATAATCACACCAGCAGGGATTGTTGGGTATTTAAGCAGGCAGGCAAGTTAATTGCCGAAAACAATGACAAGGGGTTGCATAGCGATGACGAAGAAGAGACCCGGCCGCCGAACAATAGAGGACAGAAGGGTTTCCCCCCACAAGTGCGGACGGTAAACATGATATACGCAACCCACATACCCAAGAGGGAGCGAAGCGCACTTAGGGACGATATGCGATGGAGCCACCGCCTCAAGTTCAATCCATGGTCCTCTTGCCCGCCACTTTTGATCGAAGGACCACCCCACCAAGATCCGCCATGGAGGATTCGCTGCATTGGTTTTAGACCCAATCGCCGATGGATTTCACTCACCGAGTCCTCGATGGACGACGGCAGCAGCTGAACCTGCTTTATCGGATACAAGGCGCAAAATGGGCATAGACCCTCAAGGATTAAACCTACAAAGACGACCTTCAAAGGCGCCATACCAGTGTAGAGGCCAATTGTACAGCTCACCACACTAGAAGTGGTCTTCGATCCCTGATAACTTCCGAAGCGAGGAGCTAATCTTCGACATAGTCCCGTTCTGCAGCGGCTATCACGGTCTGCTCGGATGGACCGCATTTGCAAAGTTCAACGCGGTGCTGCATTACGCATACCTCAAGCTCAAGATGCCAGGCCCTCGAGGAGTCATCACGGTCAACGGAAACACTGAACGCTCCCTCCGAACAAAGGAACACACATCGGCTCTCGCGACAGAAGTACAGAGCAGCCTCTTAAGGCAATTTTTGACTCCGGACGTAAAGCGACCGGACACGATCAAACGCGCCCGGAGTAACCTACAACAAGACCACCTGGCACGTGCCGAGCACGCGTAGCAATGCGGCCCCAACCCCAGCCCCTGCCAAATTGCAAGATTGGTCCTTTGCGTACATCATTACGCTCTGGAAATACCATGGGCATAGGGGAGGGCACGCCACCACAGCCCGTATATGCTTAACCGCACCAGGGGCTCCCAAGTGTGTGGCTCTTTTTATTTTTCCTTTTTTCTTACGCACAGGACTCCGTTCACTAGAGGCCCTGTCCGGCAGTAGACCTGCCGAACACACGATGCAACAGCCAGGGGAGAAGAAGGGCTACGGTGAGTATCCAGGTGGTCTCCATTACGAGCATTAAATCCGTTTTCATACACCATTCCGCAGCCTACCCCTGGAGGGGGACATGTTTAATAGTCTTACCCTGTCGGTGTACTAAAGTAGGGGTACCTTAGTACCCCGAACTTGTGCACGGGCAGTCGCAGCGCCCCGCGGCAAGGCTTGCCGGGCGCCGGCCAAGACCCTCCGTCATTGCATGTTACTGCCATTCAAGAACAAAGTATCAGATGAGTAGACAAAGGCCCCGGCAAGAGGAGCTTGCCGGGAAGGCCAACCAAGGCTACTCAGAGGGACTTGCCGCGACGCCCTGGCCCTCCGAAGAAAGCTTCGGCAGCCGCAAGCTTGCCGCACAATGAGAGAAGGGCCGCGCAAGGTTGCCACCCCGCGCCCAACAAGATCCAACGACGTGTCGCCTGGGCTGTCCTAGGAGCACGCGGCGAGGCGCCGCACAGCCATGCGGAGCGAGGTGGCAAGCGGAGTCGATGCACACGCCATCGCGGGCAATCGGTGGCTCACCTAACGGTCGCTTTTTACACCGTTAGCGACCGAACGGGCATTAAATGCCCTTGTCCCCCGCCGCCGAGTTAGGTAGGGGACACTGCTGGTCATCATGTACCAACCTGCGCGCTTACCTTTCTACCCCTCTACCTATGCTGCCACCTGTTGGTGCCCTTTCGACTATAAAAGGAGGCCCATGCGCACGAGAAGGGGTTCGGTCCATTCGACACATGCAACGCCACCAGAGGAGTTTTATCTCCGAGAGCTCCGGCTGGGTAAAATCGCCTGCCTCCCTACCCCCGACCTCGACCGCTTCTGCCGACGCCCGCCTCGCCGACTAGAAGGGCCCTGCCCATAGGTGCTCGTGGCCACACATAGACGCCCGACATCTTTGGTGCGCCGTAGGGGCTGCGCCGAGGTCGTGAGCATCCGATCCGTCTCCGCGCTACATCAACGCTTTCATCAACATGCCACCAAGAAGAAGCTTTGAAGTGGCCGCCCGTTTACATCGATTCCACCACCACCGCCGGAGCAAGCGGGCGGTGGAGTGGACGCCGGCGGAGGAGCGGGCGCCGACGGTGGGACGCACATCGTCACCAGATCCAAAAACAAGGCCCCGCAAGCGTCGGCAACCATGCAGACGCCGCACCCTTCCCAGGAGGTGCAAGGTCAACAACGCCAACAACGCCCCGGTGCTCCTAGCACCGTGCTTGCATTGGAGCAAGGACAAGCTGGTGGGTCGCGGGACGTTCGAGGCCAGCATGCGCGCCCGCATGCTGGCGCAAGTGAGGTACGGTCGCCCGGACGGGGTGTTGCTCCTCCCAATCCAATCGGGAGTCCGAGCACATCCCGCTCCTCGCGCCGCTCGTCGCCACCGCCACCCAAGACAGCAGAGGAAGCGCTGGCCCGAGCCCAGCTGCTTCTGGATTACCCTTTGGCGCCGCACAAGATTGACGACTGGAAGATGACCATTTACAGCCTCATCGGTTTCACCAACGGCGACAAGCCCCGGCGACCGAGCGCGTCGAAGCCCCGGCAAGGCGCCCAAGCGCAGGCCGACGCCGACAGGACCGCTGGAGGTGCCACCTCCGTGCACTCCCAGCCCCGAGAGCCAAGATCGCCAGCTCGCCGGGCCAACCCCGACGCAGACTCTACTGCATTGTCGGACCCACGAACTCGCCGTGATCAACACCACGTTCTCCAAGAACGGCGGCACGAAGACGCTCGCACTCGTATCGAGCGCAGAAGAGAAGCGCGACGTCAATCAGACCAGCGTGCTGGGCCCACTGTCGATATGCATGCGCCAGGGGAACCAGCGACTTGTCAGACGTGGCAGTTGCCTGCGCTCACCCGCAGGCCGCGGCAAGTCCAAAGGGCCCAAGACCAAGAACTTCAAGCCCGACGCGTCCGAGAAGTATGATGGCAGGATACATCCGCCGGAGTTCCTCAAGATCTACACCATCGCGATGCAAAGCTGCGGGCGCGACGAGAAGATCTCGCCAACTACTTCCGCCGGTGCTCAAGCCCAACGCCGATCTTGGCTCATGCACTTGCCGGACGGCTCCATCACTTCATGGGCGGACTGTGTCATCAATTTGTCGGCGCTTTCACAGCGCCACAAACCCCATGGCCGTGAGAGCGATCTGCATTTGCTCATCCGTAGGAGGAGAGCCCCGCGCAAGTACATACAGAGATTCAGCCAGTGCAGCGCAACATTCCAGACGCCCACCCCCGCCAAGGTTATCGCGCTCCACTGTAACGCGCGAATCCGCAGGATGAGGGAGGAGATGGCGATGTGCAAGATCGAGATGTCGCCGCTTTATGCTCGGCCGGCAAGCGCGCACGGGCCGAGGAGGGGAGGAAGATCCTCGAGAGATCGCAGGAGCGTATGATCTCGACAAGAGGATGCCGCCCGCAAAGAAGAACCGGAGGCGGAACAACAGAAGAGAAAAGCTAAGGATGTGCTAGCGGTCGAGCATTCCAAAGAACGGAGGCGGCTCCGACAAGGCCAAAGCCGATGACTCCGGCGAGGCCGTGGTTGCCGCCGACAAGCAGGATGGCCCCGGCAAGCGGTATTGCAAGATCCACCGCACCCAGGGCCATGACCTCCACACCTGAAAAAAGTGGAGCAGATGGCGGAGCTACAGAAGGCTGAGTACGAGCGCCGCGACAAGGAGAGAGCCCAGGGAGGTGGCGGAGGATCCGGCAAGAAGCTTCCCGCCCGGGGAGGGCACCGCGGCAAGGCCAAGCCGCGGCAAGGAGACAGGCCTCCCCGTGGCCGTGACAAGGATGAAGATGAGGATGAGGATGATGAGATGGAGGAAGATGAGACTGATGACCAAGAGTTTCAGAAGGCAACAGAGGTGTTGTGCATCGACGGCGGCGCCTCTCTGCACACCTCGCACTGCCAACTCAAGCAGTGGGTGTGAGAAGTGAACGCAGCAGAACCGTCTGTCAAGTCGCGCAAGCCTCTGAAGTGGTCCGGCATGCCCATCGTCTTCGACTTTGAGGATCACCCCGATCGCATCACCGCGGTCGGGTGCTTGCCGATGTTGGTCTCACCAACAATCCGCAACCTCAAGGTCACGAAGATGTTGGTTGACGGCGGGGCCAGCCTGAACCTGATTTCCTCCGCAGTGCTCAAGAAGCTCCAGATCCCCGACAGCGAGCTCGAAGAAACTGGCAACTTTCAAGGGATAAATCCAGGAAGGAGCAAGCCGAAGAGGAAGATCACGCTGCTAGTGACGTTTGGCAGCGAGCTGAACTTCAGGACAGAGAAAGTCACATTTGATGTTGCCGATATCCCGCCGCCTCTACAATGGGATACTAGGCCGCCCCTGCTTTCGCCAAGTTCATGGCCGCCTCACCACGCCTACAACGTGCTCAAGATGCCTGGTCCAATAAGTGTCATTTCGTCCAAGGCGACAAGAAGGATGCACTTATCTGCACCGACAAGATCTACCGGAAGCAGAGCCGCGCAGAGCGCAGCCACTTGCCGCTGAAGCTCCCCGGGAAGAAGAAGGCCAAGTCCGCAAGGATAGCTCGTGCCCACTCCGCAAGCGCATTCTCCTCGAGCGCCAGATCGCCGCCGAGGACGCCGCCATCGAGCTCCGCCGCAAGTGCAAGAAGGCAAAGATAACCTCACCAAAGACCAAGAAGGTGGCCGCCAAGGAGGACGGCATCGGTGGTACCTTCACCATCATCGCCACGCTTGATCCTAAATAGGAAAGCGCTGCTTGCTTTCCGCGGGCAAATGTCGACGTGTTTGCATGGCAACCATCCGACATCCCCAGTGTTCCTGTGGAAGTAATTGAGCACCACCTGCCGCTCGCCTCACGCCGCCCGCCAAGCAAAGAGTCGTAAAGCAAGCAAGAGAGCGCCATTAGTTCATAGCGCAGGAGATCGAAGTTGGAAGCAGCAGTTCGGTCCGAGGAGTACTACATCCGACGTGGCTAGCTAATCCAAAGAGTCGTGCGCGAAGGCAAACGGGAAGTGGAGGCTTTGCATCGACTTCACTGATGCTAATAAAGCCTGCCCCAAGGATCCATTCCCTTTGCCGCGCATTGACCAGATTGTAGACTCCACAGCCGGATGTGACCTGCTTTCTTTCCTTGATGCTTACTCAGGATATCATCAGATCTTCATGGCAGAAGAGGATGAGGAGAAAACTGCATTCATTACTCCATGTGGCACGTACTGCTTCGTACGGATGCCTTTCGGGTTAAAAAATGCTGGTTTGACATTTGCAATAGTAGTCAGCCATGCTTTTGAGCCACAGTTGCACAGAAATGTAGAAGCTTACATGGATGACATCGTGGTCAAGAGCAAAGACAAAGAGACTCTGATCCAAGATTTGGATGAGACTTTTGCGAATCTGTGCAAGGTCAACCTCAAGTTGAACCCCGAGAAGTGTTTGTTCGGATTTCCTTCCGGCAAGCTTCTCGGGTTCTTTGTGTCTCAAAGGGGAATTGCAGCCAATCCCGACAAAATCAAGGCCATTGAGCAAATTGAAGCACCCAAGCGCGTTAAGGATGTGCGAAAGCTTGGCGGCTGCGTTGCTGCTCTCAGTAGATTCATTTCCAAGTCCGCTGAACGGGCCTTGCCATTTTTCAAAATCTTGAAAAAAGCAGGTCCGATGAAATGGACTCCGGAAGCGGAGGCTGCACTGCAGGACTTGAAGAAATATTTGTCCTCCACTCCAACACTCGTCGCACCTAAGCCACAAGAGAAGTTGCTACTATACCTGGCGGCAACCAATCAAGTGGTTAGTGCCGCGTTAGTGGCGGAGAGGGAGGCAGACGATGAGCCAGCAGCCGTGACAAGCGAGTCCAGCGACAGGCAAAGGGCTTCTCCGGCAAGCCCCGGTCCGACAAATTCTGGCTCCGCCGAGGATGGATCTGCAGCATTGCGAAGAAAAATGAAGAAGAAGGTGCAGCTCCCAGTTTACTTTTGTCGGCCCCTTTACAGGAGCTAGATCAAGGTACTGCGTGCGAAGCTGCTCTTCGCCTACTCATGGCCTCAAGGAAGCTGCGCCATTACTTTCAAGCACATGAGATCACGGTTGTCACTCGCTTTCCGCTGAAAAGGATACTGCAGAATCCAGAAGCAACAGGCAGGATTGTCGAGTGCGCACTGGAATTGTCAAGCTTTGGCCTCAAGTTTGAAAGCACTTCAACTATTCAGAGCCGAGCTTTGGCAGAATTTATAGCGGAATGGACGCCAACACCGGGCGAAGAAACTCCGGAGAAGAGCATCCCCGTCAAGGAAGCTAGCAAAGAATGGGTCATGTACTTTGATGGTGCCTTTTCGCTGCAAGGCGCCGGAGCAGGCGTGCTACTTGTCACCCCTGCCGGAGAAGACCTCAAGTATGTGGTCCAGATGCACTTTCCCAAAGAGCAAGCGACAAACAATACTGCAGAGTACGAAGGTTTGCTTGCCGGACTCAGGATCGCAGCTGAACTTGGGATCAAAAAGCTTATCGTCAGGGGTGACTCACAGCTTGTCGTCCGCCAAGTTAACAAAGATTATCAGAGTGCGCTGATGGAAGCATACATTGATGAAGTGAGAAAGCTAGAGGAACATTTTGACGGCCTACAAATGGAACATGTTCCAAGAGTGCAGAATAGCATCGGAGATGGCATGTCAAAATGTGCCACACTTAAGTTGCCTGTGGAACCAGGGATTTTTGTGCTCAAGCTAACTCTCAGCCATCCGTCACACCATCACCGGACAGTAACAAGAAAAGGAAGTTGCTCGCCGGCGACCACTTTTCGCAGAGCTCCCGAGCCGCCGCCAAGAAGGTTCCCAGGATCAACACAGAGAACGCTGAGGAGCAGTCCGCTCCGACAAGCCCCGGAGCTTGTTTCATCGAAGCAAACACTCCCGACAAGCTGTGTCCCGACACGCTTGCCGGGGAACATCTCGCTCCGGCAGGATCCCCGACCCCTGCCGTAGAGACGGATGTTCCCGCAGCCGCGTTTGCGCCTTTAGTCCTTGTTGTCGAGCCACAAGCTCCAGCCTAGGCACAGCCAATAGTCCATTTCCTTCAGACAGGAGAACTTCCCAAAGAGCAGGAAGAAGCGGAAAGAGTAGCCCGGCAATCGAGTATGTACCAGTTTGTCGATGACATACTCTACAGAAGAAGATTCAACGGAGTGAAATTGAAGTGCATCTCCCGAGAAGAAGGACAAGAGCTGTTGGCAGAAATACATGGAGGCATATGTGGTCACCACATTGGCGCAAGAGCACTTGCCGGCAAAGCTTTCCGGCAAGGCTTCTTCTGGCCGACAGCCCTCCAAGATGCGACTACACAAGTAACCAAGTGTGAAGCGTGCCAGTTCCATTCCAAACAGATTCATCAACCAGCTCAAGCTCTCCAAACAATTCCTTTATCCTGGCCATTTTCGGTCTGGGGGCTCGACATCTCGGCCCTTTCCCCGAAGCTGCGGGGCTTTGAGTACTTGTACGCTGTAATCGATAAGTTCACAAAGTGGCCTGAAGTGGAACCAGTGAGGAAGGTGACAAAGACAACAAGAATAAGTTCTTCAGGTCGATTGTTTGCCGTTTCGGAATCCCTAACAGGATCATTACCGACAATGGCACACAATTTACAAGCCACGCCTTCTTGCAGTATGTCCAAGATCTTGGCACCAAGATCTGCTTCGCTTCCGTTGCTCACCCGAGAAGCAACGGTCAAGCAGAAAGGGCGAACGCTGAAGTGCTGCGCGGGCTGAAGACCAGGACTTTTGACAGGCTGCACAAGTGCGGGAAAAATTGGATCGAGCAGTTGCCGGTGGTTCTTTGGTCGATCAGGACGACGCCAAATCGAGCCACTGGCCAGACACCTTTTGCTCTTGTCTATGGAGCAGAGGCAGCTCTCCCCACGTAACTCAGATATGGATCACCACGAGTGCTCGCTATGATGAGTTTGAGCAAGAGCAGCTGCGCCAAGATGACGCGCTGCTCCTCGAGGAAGATCGCCTTCAGCAGTTGTCGCGAGCTGCTCGCTACCAGAAGCTTTGCGCCGCTATCATAGCCGCAAGGTTAACGCCGAAGCGCCGAGGAAGGCGACCTTGTTCTTCGGCGCGCTCAATCCGCCAAGAATTCAAACAAGTTGACGCCAAGTGGGAGGTCCCTTATCGGGTGAAACGAGTCACTAGGCACGCATCGTCCGCTTTGAGACGTAAGATGGCATTCCGTGAGCAATTCCTCGAACATAGAACATCTTCGCAAGTTTTATCCATAAGGCGCGTTGCCGGACCTGCCCGCAACCACCTTTTCTACAAGCCTTGCCGCTGTCGCATGTAACACTTTGTACAAAGCCGGGCGCAGCTCCCGTGCGTAATTAAAGTTTATGTGCCCTGCACATCCTGTCAAATTCAGTGCATCTTTATTTTTCTTGCATGTATATCTGACACTTTGTGCAGCACTTACCCCCGGTAAGCAATAACGAAACTTAGGGTCCTATATCATTATTTTCTCTTCTTTCTTCTCAAAAAAGGGAAGATTCCTCCGCCCACAAGTTCACAGGGGGGGAGGAGGAGATAAAAGTCGACCGGGCACCGTTCAAAGGAATCTAGCACTGCCGGAGCGAAGAAAACAGAAAAGCTAAGTAGCCGAAGTTTGAGCCTAGTCATTTCTAAATTTTTCAAGTTATATCCCTTGAACGTTCGTGCCTTGTATGGAAAACCTGTGCGCGGAGGAATCGGCTCGCGGCTAAGTTGCGCCCTTGCGTTGTTTCCGAGCCCGCTCAACAATACAAGTGAGCTGCAACTAGTCCCGACAAGATTTCTTGCGGGAGCAGCACCGCCAATGGTTGTTGACGTTCAAGACTCAGCAAGTGTGCTCACACCGCAAGGTCCCTCAAAGCGTGGGGTAAAAGCATACAAGGGACGAACAGAGTAAAGGGAATAACGAAAAGCAAAGAACTGAATAAAGTTATATTACTAGAATGACTTATTGTGGCAATCGACTAAAATTGTTCTCATAACCAAACGGCAGCAAAGAAGAAAAAGGGAGAAGAAGGGTGGCCTAATCCAGCTACCGTCGACCCTCCCCGACCTCGCTCACCTTGTCCACGATGGGTGCGACGATGGCCTTGAGCTCCTCAAGATCGGCGCCCGCAGCTTCTTGGTGACGCGGGAGAGGTCGATGCCCGGGTTGCGGAAGAGGACCTTCACCAACACCTTCTCCAGGACCCCGGCGCAGATCGCGCGCGACTCGTCGGCCAGCTGCTTCGGGATCCTCTCCCGGAGCTGCCGGAGAGCCATCACCACGTCCTTGAAGAAGAGCGTGAGCTTGGCGCTGGGCTGGAGATTCTCCTCGGCAGAGTACCGGAAGCCCATCAAGTTCAGCTCCGCCAGCTCCTTGTCGATGAGCGCGGCAATGTTGACGAGGCCCTCTGTCCAAAGCTCCACCGTGGTCTTGAAGGTGTTCTGAGCCTCGGCGGCGCTCGTCAGCAGCTCCACGTTGTCCTTGAGCTCTTTCCTCAAGTCTTCCTCCCGCTTCTTGGCAGCGTCCAGCGTCCCCGCCAAAGTGGACAGCTTCAGCTCCAGGTCAGCATTCGAGTCCTTGGCGGCGTTCAGCTCCTTGGTCTTCTCGGTGAGCTGAGCCTGCAGATCACCATGGGCGCGCACATCTTTTTCACGCTCGCGCTTGAGTGCGGCAAGTTCGTCGTTTTTCCTTGTCATGTCCGCCTCCAGCCGCGTCACCTTCTCCTCTAACTCCTTCCTGGCGGCCTCAGCCGCCGCAGCGGCGTCCTTCGCCTCTTTGAGTGCCCCGCCAAGTGATTGTTCCCGGACGGCGAGCTCCTCGTCATGGCTGTCCAAATACGCCTTCCTCTGTATCAGCTCACCATCCCGCTTGGACAGTTCCTCGGCGGCGAGCCTCTGCTGCTCCTCGGCTTCAGCCTTCTCCAGGATGAACGCCTTCTTCGCCTCATCAAGCTGCGCCCTCTCCTCAGCAATGGACCGGAGGGCCTCCTGGTTCTTGCTCTTGAGCTCTTAAGATGTTTCTCTATATCAACTCCCGCCATACGACAAGCGCTTCGGGACTCAAGCTTCGCTTGCCGGGCGCGATAGAGTGACACCAGCTGAGGAGCAGCTGCTCCTCCTCGACTCGCCACTGCTGCTGCTTGCTTGCTCACAACCATTGCCAGCCCAGCAGGCAAGTACCTCCCGCCGAACTCCTCCCCTTCAACCGGCGCCTGAGCTCGATGCCTGGGGAGCTTGATATACACGCCCTCGCCCGGCTTCGAGTAGGCACTGGCTGGGGCTCCTCGAGCCCAGCCTGCGTCGGCCGGAGGGGTTAGCGGCCGGTGCAGCGCCTCGCCTCCTGCGTCCTCCGGTCGCCAAGACGGTCGCCGACCCCTCGCCAGCCCATGCAGCTGCCTTGGCGGCCTCTTCACGGCGGGCTCCTCCACGCCGGCCTCTTCCTCGTCAACGGCGGCATCACCAGCGTTGCCGCGCCCGTCCACCTCGCCGGTGGCCTCAGCTTCCATCGGGTCCCCAAGGGGAGGATCTGAAGGCAGGGAGAGGGAGGGAAAATCAGGCAAATACCCAAAAGAAAGAAAAGGGAGATCAGCAGAACCCAAGGGAGAGTCCCTGACGAGGAGGGTCACATGTGCTGGGCTCTGTGATCGTGGGCTCCACTACCGGGGGCTCACTGGTTCCACCCCTTGCCGGGGATCCCTTCCTTGCCGGAGAGGGCTCCCATAGCGGGGAATCGGCCCTTGGTGGCATAGTCGAAGACGACGACACCTCCGGGTCGGCCTCCGACTGCTCTTGGTGGGCCTGTTCTGCTCCTGTATACAAACGAGCAAATCACCAAAATGTCAGCAAAAGGAGAAGCACCCGTGCGCGCCCCACAAAGGGAAGCGAACCAGGACACTTACACTGGGGGCTGCGCTGGGGGCTGCAGCGAGGAGAAGGGATCGGGTCCGTCAAGGTGGTCTCGGACGTACCTCCCGTCGTCACGGCAGGATCATCCCCGATGTCGACCACGGGGATCTTGGCTCTCTTCGCCGCCCTCTCGGCCAAAGTCCTGAAAAGAAATAGAAGTTCAGGAAAACGCAGATTGGGTGCAAGATAAGCAACAACGAGGAAGAAAGAGGGCAGAAAGGAGGAAGCCTTACTCCTCCTCGTCCTCTTCCTCCTCCTCCTCTTCGTCGTCGTCGGAGCTCAGCGCGGAGAGGTCGAACTCCGGTACCCTCTCGGCGCGACGCAGCGGAGGAGTAGGCTCCCTCCGGCGCTTGCCGCGAGCTGCGGCAGGATCAGGCATGGCAGCCCGGGAAGACCCCGCCTCAGTTGCCGGCGCGGCCTGGGACCCTCCCGCGGCAACGGTACTTGCCGCGGCGGAACGTGTGCCACGGTGCCGCGGCTGCTGGACGGCCTGCTCCTCTGCAAGCTCTCCGACTCGACGGAGGCGCCTTCTCGGTCGGAATTGGGGCTGCGCTGTGGGTTCCGCCTACGGCAAGTTGCTCGAAGACGGCTGGCCGCTCGCGCCCTCGACAGACTCGCCCGTCCCGGCCTCGGCCTCCCCTTCACCATCGCCTTCTCCGGTAAGTTCTTCCCGGGCGGCAAGGCTTGCCGCCGCAGCTGCGTCCGCCTCCGCCAACGTGAAGCCAAACTCGCCCGCTGCGGCGGCTGCCACCGCCTCTTCGGCCCTGCTAGCAATATACGCCATCTCATCGGCAGTGGTGGCGCGGGTGAGGAGCTTCTGCTCGTCGGAATTGACTGCCACCTCCGACAAGTCGTCGAAGAATTGCTGCACGACCGCAGCAGCGTTTCTATCCAGTTTGCACTTATCCCGCGCGAGTCGCACTCTGGCATCATTGCGCGAGATATGATCGCTACCGGGAGTTATTGCACAAGGGACGACGCCTGCGCCAACTGGAACCACTCTGGATGATTGGCGTCATGCTTGAACATCTCCCTCAGCATCGCGCCAAGCTCCATGACCGTGAAGTTAAAGTTGAGGCCCGGGCGCAGCCTCATGAAATCCGCCGGGCCGCTGAACTGCCAGGCGGGCCTCCCCCTCGCCTGCAGAGGGGCGATATGACGACGAAGGAAATCCGCGCCAACCGCCCCTGTTGTAAGTCCGGCATGCCTGAGCCGGAGGATTCGGGTGGTAGCGATCGTCAGCTTGGCATCATCCGACGACAGAGCACTCCAGTCGTTGCCACGCACCACCCGGGTCTTGCACAGCTTAGTGAACGACGGCGGATTGGCATCACAGATCCAGCACCACTCCGCCCTCCACTCGTCCCACTTGCTGCGGAGCTCGCCCGTCAAGTACACCTCCTTCATGCCCATCCGGGAGGTCCAGGCGATTCCGCCGGCCAACGGCTCCCCTTTTTCAGCCCGAGGGGAGAAATAATGACGGAAAAGAGCCACATTGGGGAGGATACCAACAAAGTTCTCGCAGAGGTGTGCGAAAACCGCCATTGTCAGAACGGCGTTGGGGGTCAAATCAAGCAGATGAAACCCGTAGGTGTTCATGATGTCGCAAAAGAAACGGAGAAAGGTGGGCAGAGCCCGCAATAAAAGAACACAGGGAAGAAGTAGTACCCTTTGGGGCACTTCTTCGACTTGGAGGCCTCCGCGGAAAGCACCGGCGTGCGCAGATGCGCCCGCGTTTCCGTCGACCAGAAGAGGTAGAACTCCGCCCGCAATGCCTCCGGAGTGAGCTCGGGGAAAAGCACCTGCTTCTTGCGCAGCGCCTCGAGCTCCAGCGCCTCGGCCGACTTCGCGGCCTTCGCAGCCTTCGCGGCCTTCGTAGCCTTCCCGGCCTTCGGAGCCATGGCGGAAGCAGTGGGAGGAGGCGAAGGCGACGGCGACGACGGGCGGTGGAGCGCTGTTTTCTTCTCGATTCAGGAAACGGAGGAGAGCGGCGGAAGTGGGGGAACGGCCCCGTTTCCTCTGCTTATAAACGGGGGATGCGAACGTTACGCATTTCCTGGAGTTAAGTATTGACCACGTTCTCTCCCACGATGCCGCAATCGACGCGTGCCGTTGCGAGAGGACGCGGTGGACACGGAGTCCGATTTTGCGTGGCCCAGTGCCGCGTGCGTCCATGCTGCTTTTGGGCCCGCCCAACAACGCCGCACCGTGTGTGGCCCAGGCCCGGGGGCTCCTGTCGGTGTACTAAAGTAGGGGTACCTTAGTACCCCGAACTTATGCACGAGCAGTTGCAGCGCCCCGCGGCAAGGCTTGCCGGGCGCCCGCCAAGACCCTCCGTCATTGCCTGTTACTGCCATTCAAGAACAAAGTATCAGATGAGTAGACAAAGGCCCCGGCAAGAGGAGCTTGCCGGGAAGGCCAACCAAGGCTACTCAGAGGGACTTGCCGCGACGCCCCGCGCGTCCCGGCAAGGCTCGGCAGCCGGCAAGCTTGCCGGCACAACGAGAGAAGGGCCGCGGCAAGGCACTTGCCGCGGCAAGGCTGCCACCCTGCGCTCCAGCGCATCCAACGACGTGTCGCCCCGGGGCTGTCCCAGGAGCACGTGGCGAGGCGCTGCACAGCCATGCGGAGCGAGGTGGCATGCGGAGCTGACAGAGACGCCATCGTGGCAACCGGTGGCTCACCTAACCGCTGCTTTTTTACCGCTAGAGCGACCGGACGGGCATTAAATGCCCTTGTCCCCGCCGTCGGAGTTAGGTAGGGGACACTTGTTGGTCACCGCTGTACCAACCTGCGCTTTTACCTTTCTACCCCTCTTCCTCGCCGCCACCGTTGGTGCCCCATTCGAGACTATAAAGGGAGGCCCATGCGCACGAGAAGGGGTTCGGTCCATTCGACACACGCAACGCCACCATACGCTCGCACTCTCGAGCAAGATCAAATACAAACACAAAGCAGCAGTAGGAGTTTTATCTCTCCGGAGAGCTCCGAAGCTGGGTAAAAATCGCACGTCTCCCGCGCCCGACCTCGACCGCTCACAAGACGCCCGCCTCCCTTGCCGGACTAGAAGGGGCCCCCTGCCCCATAGGTGCTCGTGGCCACACAGAGACGCCCCGACATACCCCTTGCTTACCGCACTATTTGTATTGTTCTGCATTCATCGCAGAATTCCTTGAATAAACAATGCATTGCTTTTCGCTTATAATTGCATTTCTTTCTTATATATATGTTCATTTACGACATCTTGCATCCGTACACTTTGGTACGGCCGAATACACCAGGGGCTTAAAGTTCCTCGCATTATGGTGTGATAAGTCCGAACACTTTCACAAGTGCGGCACCCCGAACTTATAGCATTATATGCATCGGTTCCGAATCATGTCTTGGGTCAATAGTTGGGTTTTCCCGGCTCCCATGTTTTGGTACCTTACGCTCCGTTTTATCGGCTAAGGTACCACTGGGAGAACCACTGCGATTGCGCCCCGGTTGAGCTGGCCGAGCGCCTTAGTGGAGAAAGCTAAAACTGACCGTCATGATAAGGCCAGAGCTGGTCGCTGTTCGAGAGGTCTTTTCGAGTCCCTAAAGACTTATGCCGCCTAGAGCGAGTAACCGGCTTTGTCCGGCCCAGGCGTGGATAGCGCCCCGAACTCGGTCTTCCGAACACTTGGGGCTTCGCCGAAATTTAAAATTATAGAATTCTATGGCTAAGTGAGAGTGTTCAAGCATTATAAGTCCGGTTGCCTCGTTCGTTGGGTTGAGCGCCTCCCTAGATGGACCCAACAATGGGAACAAGAGCGCTCGAGTTTATCCTGAACACCCCAGCACTCGTGGCATGGGGGCTGAAGCCAACGACTTGCCATCTCTCAGATTTGATAAACGGCCACACAGAAGGTAATATATTAAATTAATAAGCGTTGCTTAGCGCATATGAACAAAGTTTTCAGCGCACAGGATAAAACATTGTGAGTCTACTCAAATATTACATCTTTGGAGCACTCACCCGCGATCATGCGGGCACCCTTCAGGACACTCTTATAATACATTTAGGGCGTGCGATACTCCTTGCCCGCCGGCGGCGTGTCCGTCAGAAGCTTCTCAGCGTCCATCCTGCCCCAGTGCACTTTTGCACGGGCAAGGGCCCGACGGGCACCTTCAATGCAGGTGGAGTGCTTGACAACTTCCACCCAGGGACACGCATCCACCAGCCGCCGCACCAGGCCGAAGTAGCTCCAAGACATGGCCTCCTTGGGCCATAGCCGAACTATGAGGCCCTTCATGGCCTGTTCGGCTACCTTGTGAAGCTCGACCAGTCGCTTCGCTGGTCGCTAAGGGCACTGATGTCCGCCTCAAAGATACCGAGACCAAGACCTTCTCCGCCGAGCTCCCTCCTCGCCCGGTAGAAAGCAGCAACATCGACACGCTGCAAGGCAGATCTGCAAACGCCCCGGAGAGCTCCGACCGTAAGTAATGTAATTCACATTCACATGCTTGCTTTGCATGAAAAATGCCTTACCCGCCGCTATTTTCTTCACCGCCTCGATTTCCTGGAGGGCCTTGTGGGCCTCGGCCTTAGCGGCTTTGGCACTCTCAAGAGCCGATGCAAGCTCGGACTCTCGAGTCTTCGAGTCACGCTCTAAACTCTCATGCTTTTCCACGAGAGCCTGGAGCTCTTGCTGCACCTCCGCCACCCGTGCCTCCTGCTTCTCTCGCTCGGCTCGTTCCACGGCCGCATTGCGTTCGGCTGCGGACACGGCCTCCTTTAGGGTCGCCACCTCGTTCGTGGCCCCTGGATTACCCACATTATCCTTGTTATTTCTCTTGCAACCAAAATCCTTTTCTGTAAGGTACAAATTTAATATGGTGCTACTCACCTTCCTTGTCCTTGAGTTGCTTCTTGGCACGGCCGAGCTCACCCTCGGACCGCTCGAGGTTCTGCTTCAAAGCATCGACCTCCGCAGTCAGTGCGGCAGAGGTCAGCAACGCAGCCTGCAATCCCATATTGACATATTTTTTAGACCTCCTGCGTATATCTTTTTAGATCCTCAGTCCGGATTTTCTTTCCGAACACCGAACCGAGCATCAGGGGCTACTGGCTATGTGGTATTATATTACATATTTTAAAATTTCTTACCTCAAAGCCTATTAGAAGGCTGCTGCAGGCTTCGGTCAGCCCGCTCTTGGTGAGCTGAACCTTCTGAATCACCGCACTCATGATAGTGTGGTGTTCTTCCTCGATGGAAGCGCCGTTGAGCGCCTCCAACAAGTTATCCGGCGCCTCCGGTTGGACGGAGGCCACCGATGTCACAGTCTTGCCCTTCTTACGAAGGGGCCGGCTGCTAGACTCCGGAACCACTGCAGGTTCCGGTGCGGAGTCCGGGAGGTTGCCCTGAGGCACCTCCGTAGCCTCCCCCTCCTGGCGGGTCCCCTCCTGGATCCCACCTCGGCGTCATCAGCATCACGAGGGGTGGAGGCGGTCGGAAGGGAATCCATATCCGACGTAGCCAAGGACCCGCTCGACGAAGTGGGAAGATCATCCTTGGCTGGACTAAAGGTTGTATGCGGCATTAGAAGGAGACCACGTGGAAAAAAGAGAAATTATAAATCATCCAGGAATTCGGACAATTATGGTCTTGCCAGGGGCTTGGCCCATGAGGGCCACTCCTCGTCGCCGTCGTCGGCGTTGGCGGAGCAGTCCGGAGGAAGGGTCCGTCCTTTCTTGGACCCTTCGGCCGCCCTCGTTGGGGAGGCCTTCCTCTTCTCTCTCCGGCTGGGAGAGGCTCTTTCCTCCTCCTCGGGGGAGGAGTCCGCCTCGGAGTCATCGAACGATGAGTCCGATACCACCTGGCGTCGGGAACTCCTTCGGGTTCCCGTGGCCTTTTTCTTGGTCTTCTTCTCCGGCACCACGTAAAGTGCCGGGACCAGCAGCCCCTCAAACGGGTGTCCGCTGGGTCTTCTGGAAGGGGAGCCGGACACTTAACCTATCCAGACGTCTTCTGCCAGTCCTGTTAAAGGCATTGGGAGTTTAGATCCCACATAGAGTCAAACTATGAAAGAAATGAGTGTCATATAAAGGATAACATAGCTTACCTCGCCGGCCGGGTGCTGCGTGCTGAATCCGCGATCTTCAGTTGCGGATGCGGGGGCTTCTCCGCCCTTGAACATCACCCTTCATGCAGCTTCGTACGTCGTGTCGAAGAGCCCGCTCAAGGTCCGGTGCTGTGCCGGATCAAACTCCCACAAATTGAAGGCCCGTTGCTAGCAGGGGAGAATTCGGCGGACGAGCATGACCTGGATCATGTTGACAAGCTTAAGCTTCTTGTTCACCAGGGTCTATAGACAGGACTAGAGTCCGGTCAGCTCCTCCGAACTATCCCATAGCAAGCCCTTCTCTTTCCAGGAGGTGAGCTGCATGGGGGTACCATATCTGAACTCGAGGGCTGCTGCCCATTTAGGGTCACGCGGCTCGGTGATGTAGAACCACCCCGATTGCCACCCTTTGATGGATTCCACGAAGGCACCCTCAAGCCAAGTGACGTTGGGCATTTTGCCCACCATGGCGCCTCCGCACTTCGCTTGGACGCCCTTCACCACCTTCGGCTTGTCATTGAAGGTCTTTAGCCACAAGCTGAAGTGAGGGTGGATGCAGAGGAAGGCCTCGCACATGACGATAAACGCCGAGATGTTGAGGATGAAGTTTGGCGCCAGATCGTGGAAGTCCAGGCCGTAGTAGTACATGAGCCCCCGGACGAAGGGGTGAAGTGGGAAGCCCAGTCCGCGGAGGAAGTGGGGAAGAAATACGACCCTCTCATGGGGCCTGCGGGTGGGGATGAGCTGCCCCTCGTCAGGCAGCCGGTGCGCGATGTCGCCGGACAGGTATCCGGCGCCACGCAGCTTCTCGATGTGCCCCTCCGTAACGGAGGAGGCCATCCACTTGCCTCCCGCTCCGGACATGGCTGGAGAAGGTTGAGGCGAGATGTGCGGACTTGGGCGCTTAAGCTCGAGTGCGCGGAGATGGATAAGCAAAGGAGGAAGAAGGCGTAGGTAAAAAAGGTGGATCCTTATCCCATTATATATGGGTGGACGAAGACTATGTGTCCTCACCGGCCTGGTAAAACTCGCTTATCACCCAAGCGCCACAATCAATGGCGCGGTTGGGTTACCCACGTCCGTATTGATGGGAATCCCGGAATAAGGGGAACACGATCTCTGCTTCGACATGACGTTCCAAGGAAACCGCTTCGCTAAACGCGCTGAGGTGGTATAATAAAAACGATTCAAGTAAAGGCTTGGTAGTGGTGTGATGTCACGCCACAAAATACGTCAGCAGATTGAACTTGTGTACATATTATTCTCTCTATGGTGGTATGTGGAATTTATTTTACAGAGCCGGACACTATCCTGGTGTTCACAATCTTCTATGAATTATTCGGAGGAGGAACCCGCCTTGCAATGCCGAAGACAATATGCGCGCCGGACTCGTCGTCATTGAAGCCTGGTTCAGGGGCTACTGAGGGAGTCCTGGACTAGGGGGTGTCCGGATAGCCGGACTATTATCATCGGCCGGACTCCAAGACTATGAAGATACAAGATTGAAGACTTCGTCCCGTGTCGGGATGGGACTTTCCTTGGCGTGGAAGGCAAGCTTGGCAATACGGATATGTAGATCTCCTACCATTGTAACCGACTCTTTGTAACCCTAGCCCTCTCCGGTGTCTATATAAACTGGAGGGTTTTAGTCCGTAGGACCAACAACCATTACAACAATCATACCATAGGCTAGCTTCTAGGGTTTAGCGTCCTTGATCTCGTGGTAGATCCACTCTTGTACTACCCATATCATCAATATTAATCAAGCAGAGTAGGGTTTTACCTCCATCGGGAGGGCCCAACTCGTAAAAACATCGTGTCCCTTGTCTCCTGTTACCATCCGCCTAGACGCACAGTTCGGGACCCCCTACCCGAGATCCGCCGGTTTTGACACCGACAGCGGCATTGGCCACTGGAGACGGAGCACGACGAGCACAACCATCTCCCGCTGGAGCCGTCTAAGCAACACGAGCGGCGACTACGGCCCAGCGCTCGTTGCGAGCTCGGCGTGCGTCGGCCATGGAGTTGTCGGAGTGACGGTGGATCGATCGACGGAAGAGAAGATCCGACGCACCCCTACCTGGCGCGCCAAATGTCAGATTACGGGTTCCGCAAACCCTTGAAAGGTTCGAACTCTGGGGTGCGTGCAGAGATCTCAACCTGCCTAGACTGCCTACTCGCGATTCTCCTAAGCCTAGCGCGTCAAGCTCAAAGAGACAAAGAGACACAACAGTTTATCCTAGTTCGGGCCACCTTGTGCTGTAATACCCAACTCTAGCGTTTTGGTGGATTGACTCAAAGGGCTGAGGATGAACTAGTACAGTGGATGAACTAACCTCAAGAGGTGAAGTGTTCTTGGGCTCGGGAGAGCTTGTGAGGTGGTCGGGTGAGAATGGATCTAATCTCCCCCTATGGTGGTGGCTAAATCCTATTTATAATGGCCTTGGTCCTCTTCCCAAATGTTGGCGGGAAGGGATCCCACAACGATCGGATTTGAAAGGGAACACTGCGGGCTCGGCGGTGGACACTGCGGTGGACACTGCGGTAGTACAGCTTATCCTGACAAAAGTAGTCTTCGCCTGCAAAAAGCCCCTGGTCGTGACACTGCGGTGGGCTCGTCGATGACCTCCGTCCTGCTGTCCTGGAGGTATTGGTCTTGTTGCACCAGAATGGAAACCTTAGGATGATTCCTTGAGACTCCGCGCCTGCGGCTCACCTCCCTTGCACCTAAGAGGGAACTGGCGCCCTGCGCCCGCCTGGCGCCCACCTGGCCTTGGTCATCATGGCTCACGTCAGCTTAGCCTCGTGAGGTGCACCTTGCATAGAACTCTCCTCCCCTCGGGAGCTAGCCTGAAGAGGCAGATCCCCTCGGGGGTCTTGGCGTGGTCCGCCTCCCGAGGCTTGGCCCCTCTCGAGGTTCTTGAGCTGCTGATGTTGAAGCTGGCTGTACCAAGCCATCGATGGAGCCACGTGGTGGGCCGCAGGCAGGCAAGTCTGGATACGCCCATATCCAGAACGCCGAAAGGGGCTCTCGACCTCTCCTGTCATCTAACCTGCTGGTTCACCTGACGCTGATTTGTGGGCCGGTTCAGACGACTGTCGTCTCACCTTACGGGTTGCTTGCACGTTAAAGGGGTAGGTCCCGAGAATCGCTTCACGGGAGCTCTTACTGGCTCTCCAGCCCTTACCCCCTAGCCTTAACCATGGCACCACGACCTAGCATACTAGCGGCGGCTGAGCTCGCTCAAGGGCCGGGACCCAAGGACGTAGACCACCTGGGCAAGCAAGGCGAGAGGGTGGTCGTTGTGGTCCATGCCTAACAATACCGCCACAGTCGCAAGAGCAGGAACCCTCCTCTCAACGGATCAGGACTACCGAAAGATAAGTCGCATTCGTTGTGGCACCGGTCTTGCTCCCTGCACGCCCCAACCATTCAGTCCCACTCCGGCAGCTTCACTCCCCTTTTTGATTCTCTGGACGGCTGCTTGCATGCCAAGGGGACCTCGTGATCATCGCGCCACATGAGCTCTCACCGGACCTCGGGCCGCTCACCTCCTAGCCTTGACCACGACATCGCGACCTGGCATACTAGCGACGGCTGAAGCCTGCCTGGGGATTGGGTCCCGTCGGCGTAGAGCATCGTGCCACCCAGGAAAAAGAAAAGGGAGGAATCGTGCCAAACTGGGATACACGAATTCATCACAGAATCAAAGAGAGCAACGATGGTATTAAATATACTCCGATCCTTACAAACCCAACAGGGGATGATTTTCATTCTACGCAGGGAAAGCAAGGGAAGGAAGGATACTACTATGCCGTTGAGCGTCACTAGCGACGCCTAGCGGCAGCCGCTGCTGCGCTCCGACCACTGCGGGAGTTTGGCGGCATGTAGCTATCATCACTAGACTTTGGAGACTTGTTGGGGTCAGAAGAGTCGCTGGATTCCCAGGAGTTGTCGCTTCTGCTGGAAGAGGCGCCAAAGGGGACAGAAGCAAGCCCAGCGCCAACGGCTGCACACCGCAGGCTGCTTCCTCCGGGACAGCACTCCAGCCGTTCGGCTTCCTCGTTGAAGACCTTGAAGAACAAGGTAGATGCGTCATCATACTCGAAGCGAATCGTGAGGTCTCCCTCTGTGGGGCAAGCCCAGGCGACCTCGCCCCATCCGCGTGTCATGAAGACGTCTCCGGGGAGCACCACCTCGACCTCAGCTCCGGTGGCCAAGCTGCAGCATCCGGCATGCTGCAACCACAGCTCAAGCGGCCCCCTTATAGGTAGCTCGCTGACGAAGAACCTCGGGAGCCGGATCCAGGTATCAGGAGGCATCGCCGCCCACACCACAAACTCGCGCGTGCTGCCCTTAGCGTGAGTCTATGGCGCGCACGGCTAGGCAATGGTGGCCCGTCCTCCATCGATGGGGGCCTCTTGTCGGTGCACAACTTCATCCCGGGCACGGGCGTATAGGGGGAGGGGGAAGCCAGGCGGAGGCCTTGATTTCCAAGGCCGTCACCTCTCGCCCCACACTGGCATCATGAGGAAGGCGGAGTCGCTTCTTCGGTGGGAGAGGATCAGGCCCTTCCCTAGGGGCCTTCTCCGTTTCAGCCGCCGAGAACCTCCTCATCGGTGCCATAGAAACAAGACGACAAAGGAGAAGAAGCGGGCGGCAGGAAGACAAAGAAGAGATGAGCGGTGGGGGGGAGGGGGCTCTGCCCCTCCCCCGCATTTATAGCCAAGGAAGGCCAACCGCCATCCTCCATGACCTCACGCCATGATGATCTTCTGCATGCCGCATCATTCCGTCAAACCGAACCGTTATCGAGGCGGCGTGGGGAAGTGGAGATGCCCACGTCCCATCAATCGCGACGCGTCATCAAGGCCACAGGCGGTTAGGGCCCGCGGCGCTCCACACTTGCCCTTTGGCTTCGCCTGGAAGCCTAGTCCGACCGTGCTGTCACACCCAATATGCGACCCTATCCTAAAGGAACTTGAAGGTCCCACCAAGGATAGAAGCGCATATTGGAGACGCTTTTGCAAGGTGGATATCATTACATCGTACCATTATATAATAGTTGGGGATACATACAAGAGGCATACAATGCCACATGAATACAACAACACCATACATAAGAGGAACATCCGACTACGGATGAAACACAAACATAAACTCAAATGACATCAACCCTGCTAGCCCATGCTGCCGACCAGGAACATATCCCCTATACGACAAAGCAGAAGAAGAACTCGAAACAAACAAGCATCGCTCTCGCGTCATGATCATCGCATTACCTGTATCTGCAACTGTTTTTGTAGTAAACTGTGAGCCACGAGGACTCAGCAATCCCATTACCATGGGTATCAAGACTAGCAAAGCTTAATGGGCATGGAATGGATAAGTGGTGAGGTTGCAGCAGCGGTTAAGCATGATACGGTCGCAAACTAGTAATGATCAAGAAGTGATCCTAAAACTACTTATGTCCAAACATAACCCAAACCGTGTTCACTTCCCGGACTCCGCCGAGAAGAGACCAACACGGCTACACACGCGGTTGATGCGTTTTAGTTAAGTCAGGTGTCAAGTTCTCTACAACCAGATATTAACAAATTTCCATCTGTCATATAACCGCGGCCACGGCTCTCAAAATTTTATACCCTGCAGGGGAGTCCCAACTTAGCCCATTATAAGCTCTCACGACCAACGAAGGATATTCCTTCTCCCAGGAAGACCCGATCAGCCTCGGAATCCCGGTTACAAGACATTTCGGCAATGGCAAAACAAGACCAGCAAGACCGCCTAAATGTGTTGACAAATCCCAATAGGAGCTACACATATCTCGTTCTCAGGGCACACTGGATAAGTCAAGCTACGAGTAAAACCAGCCCTCAAGTTTCCCCAAGGTGGCCCCATAGGTTGCTCTGTTCGGACCAACACTCAGAGGAGCACTGGCACAGGGGGTTTAAAACAAAGATGACCCTCAGGGCTGCAGACACCATGGGAGGGTTATAGGTTGTTAGGAAAATGGAAAACAAATGTTGGGCCTTGCTGGAGGAATTTTATTCAAAGCAAACTATCAAGGGGTCCCCATAAACCCGATCGCGTAAGGAACGCAAAATCAAGGAACATACCACCGGTATGACGGAAACTAGGGCGACAAGAGTGGAACCAAACACCAGGCGTAAGGTCGAGCCTTCTACCCTTTACCAAGTATATAGATGCATTAATTAAATAAGAGATATTATGATATCCCAAAATAATCATGTTCCAACATGGAGCAATCTTAAACTTCACCTGCAACTAACAACGCTATAAGAAGGGCTGAACAAAAGCAGTAACATAGCCAAGCAACGGTTTGCTAGGAAGGGTGAAAAGGTTAGAGGCTGACATGGCAATTTGGGAGGCTTGATAAACAAGTGATAGGTAGTACAACATAGCGATAGAACGAGGCAACTAGCATAGCAATGATAGTAGTGAGATCCAGGATAACAGTCATCTTGCCTGAAATACTGCTAGGAAGAAGAACGATTCCATGAAGAAGACGAACGGACGAAGACGAACCAAGCGTAGTCGAACAAATCCTCACGATCGCAATGAAACAGGAACTATCGAGAAGAAACACAACCGGAAAGAAACAAACACCATGGTAAACACACAACACGTAAACATGACATGATGCTCAACCAAGTATGATGCATGACAAGGCTATATGATACTACTCATGGCAAGAGATGATGCATACAAGAACAACACACGAAAGCAAGTTTAAATGAGGCCAGAAACAACATATAACAAATCCGGTAAGTCCTCATATGCAAATTCCGAAATTGGTCCAGATCTGAATAAACCTGATGTTCAAGTTGTTAAACAGCAAGTTAAGATGCACCAAGATGATCTACATGAAATTATAGTAAAGTTACATATAAAGTTCATTTAATTCGGAGCTAAGACCTAGAAGATATGAGCAAAACAAGTCAAACATGGCATTGATGCAAGATACATTCAAACATCAAGCAAACAGTATCAAAACATGGATTCAACATGACAAGATGAAACTACATGCAAAATCAAGCAAGTTTCATATAGAGCATGCTTAAAACGGAGCAACGGTGCAACTCATACACTAAAAACAAGATATAACAACAATCTGCCCAAAACAGCAAGTAGGCACATTGCAAACATCAAAACAACATGCTACAGGAACTATATGAGCACAAACTTGACATGCAACTTCATGTAAAGTTAACAAGCTTCAAGTTTCATTAAATTTCAGGTTAATAGCCATCAAGATTAAACCAATATGATCAATGCAAGAAGCAACTTTATAACACAGGAACATATCCATGAGCAGAGTTAATATGATGGCAAATTGAGAGCAAGAAAGAGACAAGCTACAGCAAGTATACCTAGCAACCATGGGCATGGCATCAAATTGCACATAACAAAGAGCAAATAACATCATCGCATCATATACATATGTCTCATGGATTAGAAGGAGCCAACGAGACAAGATTGAATAATTAAACGGTTTCACCAAGTGTAAAACAGAAACATTATGATAGCATGTTTGCAAGCATGAAACAGAAGCATATGATATCTAAAACTAGAAAACATGGCCCGTTAACAAAGTACTCATAGCATAATTCAAAATATGTAATTGGAGCATCTCCATAAGAGGCATGGATCACTCAATAACAAGCTCACAACAAGAAGTTAACAGAAAACAGCAACAGCATGTAGGCATATTCGTGGCAATGGAAACATATTCTACAGGACATATATTAAGCATCCAACAGCATGTCATAATAGAGCATAACATAGTCATCAAAACATGCTAACTAAGCATCTCCAGAATAAGAATGGATTAATTGGTAGCATTAAGCAAACATGGCATGATAATATGGCAGAATCAGCTTTGACAGAATATTAATAGCGAGTAGCCCACTTCACAAGCTTGAAGAACTCACTACAGGACATATCAAAATACATGGATTGCATCCCTGTAAATATGGTACTATTAAGCTCCTAAACCATGTAGACATCATGCTCATAGGACGCAAACACAAAATGCAACAAAAATGACAAATCAGCAAGTTACAACAGTTTTCAGCAGTTAACAACAACATGCTCTTTTGTAACAGAGATTAAGATATCAAGATGCACCTAAACATGAATGAAAAGAACACCAGTGTGTAGAGCATGAAGAGCAGAACATGTGCATATCAAGATCATCATCATAGGAACAACAGTGATAAAGTTATAGCGCTCACAAGATGCATACATGATGTTAACAATCAGCAGATTCCAGCAGTTTATATCACCTAGCAGTTTTCCAACGAAAATTAAGGCATCAATATGAATAGGAACATGCTTGCAAACTACTCCATCACGAAGTGCACTCTGATATGAACATTTTAACATATCATACACTCAATTTGAAGCAACATGCATAGAGTTATGGCATGGCAAAGTATGCAACATGAGATAAAAACGTGGGACTTGGTGGAAATTATACCCCGCGTACGAAAACTGGACGAAGCCGCGCAGGACGAGGAGATCCAGGGGCACGGGCGCATTTGGGTCGGTGTGGTGGCGGATCTCATCCACCTTCGGCGGACCCGGACAGAGAGGAGCTCCAGCGAGGGGGCGGCGGCCGGCGAGCTCCGGCGAGGCCGGGAAGACGAGGGAGCGGTGGATCCGGCGGGGGTGCGCGGGATCGGGCGAGCGGACTCTGGCCCGGCGTGGCAGCGACACGGGCCGAGCAGGCCGATCGTGGGCCTGCAGGGCTGCGGTGGCGTGGGGAGGACAGAGGGGGTGAGGTGGCGGCGCCTGGTTGGCTAGAAGCGGCGGCGGAGGTGACGTGGCAGCCTGCCATTGGTCGGGCGACGTGGCTGGGCGCCGGTGGACATGTCCGGCGTGGCGCGGACGCGTCCGGAGGCGAGGAGGGGAAATGATCTCGGGTTTCATCTGCGAGAATTTTGGGGGGAGGCACATATTTATAGGTAGAGGGAGCTAGGAGAGTCCAAATGAGGTACGGTTTTTGCCCACACGGTCGTGATCAAACGACGGAGAGTGGGGAGGGGAGTTAGATGGGCTAGGGGGCTGTTGTGAAGGGGTGCTCGGCTGCAAAGAGAGAGGGGTTTTGGTTAACTCGGTTAACCATTGGGGCATCAAACGACCTCCAAATGGAACGAAATTTGGCAGGCGGTCTACCGGTGATATACCAAGGCAACTCGGCAAATGTCGGCCCATTCCGAGAACCTTTTTCGGTGGCTCACAAAAGAAGAACCGGGAGGTGCCGCGGGCGCGTGCGAGTGTGGTTGGGCTCAGAACGGACAACGGAGAGAACCGGGGCAACCCGAACAGATGAAAGTTTTGAAAAACATGGAGATGAAATGCAGATCATGACATGGCAAAATGCAACACGCAAGCAAATGACATGGAAATGATGGCGAATAACTGGAGGACACCTGGCGCATCGGTCTCGGGGCGTTACAACTCTCCTCCACTAACAAGAGATCTTGTCCCGAGATCTTAGGAACAGACGGAAGATAAAGAGGAAGAGATGAAGTAAGAACGCAAGAGAAAAGATGAATAAGATCAAGAGCACTCGGGTAGAAAAGAGGAACGGCGAATATGACAAGAATCAAAAGCTCAAGGAATAAGATAGACTCTAAAACCACTCTGATTTGACAAGGCAGAAAAATAATAAGCACGAAATAATTTCGGCAACACTCCGGTTGAAAATGGAAGGAATATAATATGAACTTCACAAGATGGGATGGCACTAGATGAGATGAACAACGCAATGCCTCTGGGAGAATTGAAATAATGGACTGAAAAGATTGGATGAGAGAACAACACTTCCACCATGAATGAATTCGATAGCATCCAGATAGGAAGGGTAGAACAGAGTTGTTGAGGAAATCGACAACAAAAGACTAAGCTTGTTGTGGACTTACCAAAAACATCTCAAAACTTGAGGTGAAATTATACCACAACCAAATGTCTGAATAGCTGAGAAGAACGAAGAAATGCAAACCTCCAATTGAAAAGAATATGAAGAATTAATTGCACTTCAAGACTCAAGAAGAAAAGATGCTTGAACTCCTCCAACAAAAAACTTGACGAACTCTTGAAGAATGAATTAAATCCTTAACGAACTGCCACGAAGAACTCCGGTACAAAAGGACGATGAGATAGAATGAAGGATGAAAGTATAAGATTAAGCCTTCCGGTGATTTAGATGGAGGTTCCGACGAAATGGTCGAGGAAATTTGAACTCCAAAAAAAGAAAAGATGAAAACACTTCGAGCTAGAGTTTATTCATCAAGAACAAACTCCGAAGGAAGGGATTAATCACTTGGAGGAAATAAGAATAAGATTTATTGTATGCTTTTCCTTCATCAAATTAAATTGATGACAAGCAATGGATTTTTTGCATAGTACTTATTCTTGTTGGAAAGGATTGAGGGGTATATGGCGCAACCTTAGGGAAGGTCTTCAATGAACCACCGGTAGGATTGGAAAGAACAAATGAATTGATATGATGACAAAGAAAGAGGAATGCTGAAGGAACCACCATAAGAATTCGAAAATGACTGATGAAAGAGAATGAATCACCAGGAAGAATTAGAACAACAAATATGCTTGAGGGGATTTAGATGCAAAAGAGCAAAGAGATAACGAGGTGATTAAAGCATACTTGATAGACGCGCCGGTATAAATAGAGAACGATAGCTGGAATGATGGCCTCCGTTGAAAAGAAACAGAAAAACAACTTCTGACATACTCCGGATGGGTAAGAAAAGAATATATGACAAATGGAAGAATTCGAGAGGATAACATGAAGCTAGAACCACAAATCTCCGAGAGAACGGACAAGATTTAGAGGAAAAACTCTTCTTTAATCTTCAAATGACAATGAGAAACACCACCAAAATTGTTGCGACACGCCGAAAGAATGAAAAGAGGAAAAGGTTGAGCGACAGATGAAAAGTATTTGAAAGCGATCTTGGAGAAGGCATGTGACTGATGGAATCCATTCTTACGTCAAACTTTGAAAACAATTTTAGAATAACTCCAGAATAATTACAAGAGTCAGGTAAGATCCTGGAAAAGACCTGTGGGTTAGGGCCCACTAAAAGAAAACACCATTGAAAAGGATTGTTGAATAGATAGATGATGTACCGGAACAAGTGAAATATTTGAATGACGTGACAAACTCGAATTAATTCGAACACAGGCGAATCTCCTGAGATGTCTTGAGCACTCCTGAAGGATAAACTAGCGAGAGGCGAACGAGCAGGGAAAAATAGTTGATCCAAGGAAAATAATTTGATCAACCCGAAAAGATTGAATTAAAACCACCGGAAAGAAAACAAGACGAATCAATGATGAAGTTGACAAGAATTCACCGGTTGAAACAATTGACGAAACACTGAAGAGGCTCCGCACAAATGAAGTTGATGGTCGAAAGAGACTCGGACTCTGGGAAGAAAAAGAGGTGGGAGGGCGGGAAAAACAAAGGCAACTTGGAAGGGAGAACGGACGAATAGCTTGAAGAGAAAACACCGGTTGAAAGAATGCAAAGGCTTCAAATGATTAGAATGGATACTCGATTACGAACTCCGGCTCTGAGAAGAAAAAGGGGGGCGGGTGGAAAAAGAAAACAACTAACGATTGAACTTGGCAAAGATGAAGAGGCTCAAGTCAACTTGATGAGAAATGCACCGGATGAAAAGAGCTGAGAACCAACGAACGAAAAACTAACCGCGTGATTCTAAAGAAAAATTTGAAGGGGAAGAGGAGTAAGTCAAAACACCTGCGTCAAGATTCCTCACTAGAGCGACGAAGGGGCTGAGGAGTAAAAAGAATTCCTTCTCTCCAATATAACTAGACTAAGAAAACTGTTTTTTTCTAGAATCGACAACGGCCAAACTACAAACAATAAAGGGGGCTCCTATGGTCGGTCGAGGCTCTGATACCAACTTGGCACGCCCAATATGCGACCCTATCCTAAAGGAACTCGAAGGTCCCACCAAGGATAGAAGCGCATATTGGAGATGCTTTTGCATGGTGGATATCATTACATCGTACCATTACATAATAGTTGGGGACACATACAAGAGGCATACAATGCCACATGAGTACAACAACATCATACATAAGAGCAACATCCCACTACGGATGAAACACAAACAGAAACTCAAATGACATCCACCCTGCTAGCCCAGGCTGCCGACCAGGAACCTATCCCCTGAACGACGAAGCAGAAGAAGAACTCAAAACAAACAAGCATCGCTCTCGCGTCATGATCATCACATTACCTGTACCTGCTACTATTGTTGTAGTAAACTGTGAGCCATGAGGACTCATCAATCCCAATACCATGGGTATCAAGACTAGCAAAGGTTAATGGGTATGGAATGGATAAGTGGTGAGGTTGTAGCAGCGGCTAAGCATGATATGGTGGCTAACTTACGAATACAAGAATAAGATGACAAGCTACGCAAACGGTCGCAAACTAGTAATGATCAAGAAGTGATCCTGAAACTACTTACGTCCAAACATAACCCAAACCGTGTTCACTTCTCGGACTCCGCCGAGAAGAGACAATCATGGCTACACACGCAGTTGATGCATTTTAGTTAAGTCAAGTGTCAAGTTCTCTACAACCAGATATTAACAAATTCCCATCTGCCACATAACCACAGGCATGGCTCTCAAAAGTTTATGCCCTGCTGGGGAGTCCCAACTTAGCCCATATAAGCTCTCACGACCAACGAAGGATATTCCTTCTCCCGGGAAGACCCAATCAGCCTCGGAATCCCGGTTACAAGACATTTCGGCAATGGTAAAACAAGACGAGAAAGACAACATGAATGTGCTGACAAATCCTGATAGGAGCTACACATATCTCGTTCTCAGGGCACACTTGGTAAGTCAAGCTACGAGTAAAACCAACCCTCAAGTTTCCCCGAGGTGGCCCTGCAGGTTGCTCGGTTCGGACCAACACTCAGAGGAGCACTGGCCCGGGGGGGTTTAAAATAAAGATGACCCTCGGGGCTGCAGACCCCAAGGGAGGGTTATAGGTTGTTAAGCAAATGGAAAACCAAAGTTGGGCCATGTTGGAGGAGTTTTATTCAAAGGGAACTGTCAAGGGGTCGCCATGAACCCGGCAGCGTAAGGAATGCAAAATCAAGGAACATAACACCGGTATGATAGAAACTAGGGCGGCAAGAGTGGAACAAAACACCAGGCATAAGTCCGAGCCTTCCACCCTATACCAAGTATATAGATGCATCAATTAAATAAGAGATATTGTGATATCCCAAAATAATCCTGTTCCAACATGGAGCAATCTTCAACTTCACCTGCAACTAACAACGCTATAAGAGGGGCTAAGCAAAAGTGGTAACATAGCCAAGCAATGGTTTGCTAGGAAGGGTGAAAAGGTTAGAGGCTATCATGGCAATTTGGGAGGCATGATAAACAAGCGATAGGTAGCGCATCATAGCGATAGAACGAGGCAACTAGCATAGCAATGATAGTAGTGAGATGCAGGGTAACAGTCATCTTGCCTGAAATACCGCTTGGAAGAAGAACAAGTCCATGAAGAAGACGAACGTACGAAGACGAAACAAGCATAGTCGAACGATGCCTCATGATCGGAACAAAACAGGAACTATCGAGAAGAAGCACAACCAGAAAGAAGCAAACAACATGGTAAACACACAACACATAAACATGACATGATGCTCAACCAAGTATGATGCATGACAAGACTATATGATGCTACTCATGGCAAGAGATGATGCATTCAAGAACAACATATAACAAAATCCGGTAAGTCCTCATATGCAAATTTCAAAATTGGTCCAGATCTGAATAAACCTTATGTTCAAGTTGTTAAACAGAAAGTTAATATGCAGCAAGATGATATACACAAAATTCTAGTCAAGTTACATATAAAGTTCATTTAATTCGGAGCTACGGCCTAGAAGATATGGCAAAACAAGTCAAACATGGCATTGATGCAAAATACATTCAAACATCATGCAAACACTATCAAAACATGGATTCAACATGACAATATGAAACTACATGCAAAATCAAGCAAGTTTCATATAGAGCATGCTCAAAACGGAGCAACGGTGCAACACATACACTCCAAACAATATATAACAACAATCTGCCAAAAACAGAAAGTAGGCACATTGCAAACATCAAAACAACATGCTACAGGAACCATATGAGCACAAACTTGACATGCACTTCATTTACAGGTAACAAACTTCAATTTTCATTAGGTTTCAGGTTAATAGCCATCAAGATTAAACCAATATGATCAATGCAAAAAGCAACTTTGTTACACAGGAACATATGCATGAGTAGAGTTAATATGATGGCAACTTGAGAGCAAGAAAGAGACAATCTACAGCAAGTATACCTAGCAACCAAGGGCATGGCATCAAAGTGCACATAACAAATAGCAAATAACATCATGGCATCATATACATATGGATAATGGATTAGAAGTAACCAACAAGACAAGATTGAATGTTGAAATAGTTTCAGCAAGTGTAAAACAGCAACATTATGATAGTATGTTTGCAAGCATGAAACAGAGGCATATGACATCCAAAATTAGCAAACATGGCACTTTAACAAATTAATCATAGCATAACTCAAAACATGTAAATGGAGCATCTCCAGAAGAGGCATGGATCACTCAATAACAAGCTCACAACAAGGCATCATGAAGTTAACCGAAAACTAGAACAACATGTAGGCATATTTGTGGCAATGAAACCATGTGCTGCAGGACATATATGAGGAATCCAAAGGCATGGAATGATAAAGCATAACATATCCATCAAAACATGTCAACTAAGCATCTCGATAATATGCATGGATTAATTAGTAGCATCAAACAAACATGGCATCATGATGACAGAATCAGCATTGACAGAACATTAACAGCGAGTAGCCCACTTCACAAGCTTGAAGCGCTCACTACAGGACATACCAAAATAAATGGATTGCACACCTATAAAGATGGCATTATTAAGCTCCTAAACCATGTAGACATCATGCTCATAGGATGCACACACAAAATGCAACAAAAATGACAAATCAGGAAGTTACAGCAGTTTTCAGCAGTTAATAGCAACATGCACTTTTCCAACAGAGATTAAGATGCACCCTAACATGAATGCAAAACACACCAACATATAGAGCAGGAAGAGCAGAACATGTGCATATCAAGATCATCATCATAAGATCAACAGTGACAAAGTTATAGCACTCACAAGATGCACACATGATGTTAACAATCAGCAGATTCCAGCAGTTTATATCACTTAGTAGTCTTGCAATGAAGATTAAGGCATCAATATGAATAGGAACATGCCTGTAAACTACTCCACCAGGAAGAGCTCTGGCGAGCCAGGAAGAACTAATACACACAATTTGAAGCAACATGCACAAAGTTATGGCATGGCAAAGTATGCAACTTGAGATAAAAATCGGGACTTAGTGGAAATTATACCCCGCGGACGAAAACTGGACGGAGCCGCGCGGGATAAGGATATCCAGGGGCACGGGTGCGTTTGGTTCGGCGTGGTGGTGGATCTAATCACCCTTCGGTGAATCCGGCCGAAGAGGAGTTCCGGCGAGGGGGCGGCGGCCGGCGAGCTCCGGCGAGGCCGAGAAGGCGAGGGAGCGGCGGATCCGGCGGGGCTCGACTCCCCGGGATAGGATCCGCAACGACGAGGCGGCGGCGGCGCTGCGGGGTCGCAAGCGCGCGCGGTGGCACGGGCGGCGATGGCGGCGAGAGATACTCAGCGAGGCAGCGCGGTGGCGGCGCGGCGAGCAGCGCGGTCGGCGCAGTCTTGAGGTGCGTGTGGTGGGGCGGCGCCGGCATGGAGGCAGTGAAGGCGGCATCGGTAGACGAGATCCGGCAGGCGGCGAGGCGGCGGCCGTGCTCCGGCGAACGGCGGCAGGGTCGAGACGGCGGCGCGCGGGATCGGGTGAGCGCGGGGACAACGACTCGGGCCCGGTGTGGCGGTGACACGGGACGAGCGGGCCGGCCGTGGGCCCACAGGGCAGCGGCGGTGCTGGGAGGACATAGGGGGTGAGTTGGCGGCGCCTGGATGGCTAGAAGCGGCGGCGGAGGTGATGTGGCAGCCTGCCATTGGTCGGGCGACGTGGCTGGGCGGCGGTGGACATGTCCGGCGCGGAGCGGACGCCTCCGGAGGCGAGGAGGGGAAATGATCTAGGGTTTCATCTACGAGAATTTCGGGGAGGCACATATTTATAGATAGAGGGAGCTAGGAGAGTCCAAATGAGGTGCGGTTTTAGCCCACACGATCGTTATCGAACGGCGGAGAGTCTGAAGGGGAGTTAGATGGGTTAGCGGGCTGTTGTGAAGGGGTCCTGGGCTGCAAAGAGAGAGGGGTTTCGGTTAACTCGGTGATATACCAAGGCCACTCGGCGTATTTTGGCCCATTCCGAGAAGATTTTTCGGCGGCTCACAAAACAAGAACTGGGAGGTGCCGCAGGCGCGTGCGAGTGTAGTTGGGCTCAAAATGGACAACGGAGAGAACCGGGGAACCCAAACGGATGCATGTTTTGAAAAACATGCAGATGAAATGCAGATGATGACATGGCAAAATGCAGCACGCAAGCAAATGACATGGCAACGATGGCGAATAACTGGAGGACACCTGGCGCATCGGTCTCGGGGCATTACATGTGCCTTGTGCCTGGGGGCTACTGTCGGTGTTCTGGATATAGGGGTATCCAGACTTGCCAGCCTGCGTCCCACCACGTGGCTCCATCAACGGCCCTGTACGACCCAGCTTCGACATCAACAACTCAAGACCCTCACAAGGGGGCCAAGCCTCGCGAGGCGGATGACGCCAAGACCCCCTAGGGGATCGGCCTCTTCAGGCTGGCTCCTGAGGGGAGGAGAGTTCTATGCAAGGTGCACCTCACGAGGCTCATTTGACGTGATCGATGACGACCAAGGCCAGGCGAGCGCATGGCGGGTGCCAGCGGGCGCAGAGCACCAGTTTCCTCTTCGGTGCAAGGGAGGCAGGCCACAGGCGCAGAGTCCCGAGGAATCAGCCAAAGGTTTCCATTCTAGTGCAACAAGACCAAGACCGCCAGGACGGCAGGATGGAGGTCATCACCGAGCCCACCGCAGCGTCGCGACTAGGGGCTTTTCGCAAGTGAAGACCACTTTTGTCAGGATAAGTTGTACTACTTGTCCCCTTTCAAATCTGGCCGTTGTGGGACCCCTTACCGGCAAACATTTGGGAAGAGGACCAAGGCCACTAGAAATAGGACTTAGCTACCACCATAGGGGGAGATCGGATCCATTCTCACCCGACCACCTCACCAGCACTTTGAGCTCAAGAACACCTTACCTCCCGAGGCCAGTTCATCCACTGTACTAGTCCATCCTCAGCCCTTCGAGGCAATCCACCAAAACACTGGAGTAGGGTATTACACCACAAGCTAGCCCGAACCAGGATAAACTGATGTGTCTCTTTGTCACTTCAAGCTCGACGCGCTAGGCTTAGGAGGATCGCGAGTAGGCAGGTTGGGTAGGTTGAGATCTCCACACGCACCCCAGAGTTCGAACCTTTCAAGGGTTTGCGGAACCCGTAATCCGACAGATCCATGCTTACCTGACTCAAAAAATTCTGAAAAATTACCACACTATAGAAACTTTATCACAGCTTATTGTGCAAAAAGTTTCAACATTTTGTCACATTCTGACTTTTCTAGAGAATTTTTGCAACAACGATAAACTTTCTGTTTTGAAACAGCAACTCATATACTTGCAAAATAATCATGTCAAAGGCTATACTTGACATTTTTATTGAATGAAAATATGCAAAACATTATTATATATAGTAGCAAGAAAATGAAAAACAAAATACAATGACACTCCAAGCTAAACTCATATCATGTGACGAATGAAAATATAGCCCTAAGTAAGATTACTGACAATGTTGGAGACGAAAGAGGGGATGCCTTCTGGGGCATCCCCAAGCTTAGTTGCTTGGATCTTCCTTGAATATTACCTTTGGGGTGCCTTGGGAAATCCCAAGCTTAGGGTATTTTCACTCCTTATTCTCCTCATATTGATATCTCACCCAAAACTTGAAAACTTCAATCACACAAAACTTAACGGAACTTCGTGAGATAGGTTAGTATGATAAAGACATATCATCCGATTTGGTACTGTCAAAGACAAGAATCATAATTGTTCTCACAGAGTGCCTACTATACCTCATCATTTACAAAATTTATATTGAGCAATATAAGCCATAGAAACTAGGAGATAAGCAAACTATGCATTGAAAACTGAATATGTGAAAAACTGAATAGTCTGTAATGATCTGGAAAGCAACCATACTTCCGCTACTCCAAAAATTCTGAATATTTAGGACAATGTAGGGAATTTATATATATATATATATATATATATCACCTGTAAAAAATTAGATCAAAAGCACGTTCCAGTGAAGTTTGAAAATTCCTGGACTGAGCGCAAAAGTTTCTATTTTTGCACATATTCAAGTCAACTATCATCCACTCTGTCCCAAATGCTTTAATTGGCACTTTATTGAAACAAAAGCTACAAAACATGATTAATACAGTAGCATAATCATGTTAACACACAAAAACAGTAGGTAAAAGTGTTGGGTTGTCTCCCAACAATCGCTTTTCTTTAATGCCTTTTAGCTAGGCATGATGGGTTCAGTGATGCTCGCATAAGATAGGGATTGAAACATAACAAGAGCATCATGAATCATAAGTTCCTCTCTCATAATAATTTTCAGTAGCATCATGAATAGATTCATCAATATAACCATCACATAAAGCATTATTTTTGTGATCCAAAAGCATAGAAAATTTATTACTCTCCATATAAGCAATTTTACTCTCATTCACAATAGTGGGCGTATCATATGAAACTCGAATACTAAAAATTGTTTCCACATTAAGAGAGTAATGTTCAGTAAAAGGATAATCAAAATTATGACAATAATTATCACTACTTTTTATAACATAAGTATCATCACAATAATCATCATAAGTAGCAACTTTGTTCTCATCATAGATAGGAGGCATGCAATCATCGTAACAAATTTGATCATTCAAAGTAGGGAGACTAAAAAGATCATCTTCCTTAAGCATATCACCCCCAGGATTGGGGCAAACATTAATTTCAGCAAATAAATTCTCAAACATGTCATTCTCATCAAACATAGCATCCCCAAGCTTGTGGCTTGGCATATCATAAGCATAATCACCCTCATCATTAATAGTATGAATAGCACAAACGGTATGACAATTGCTATCATGATAATTTCCCAAGTTGGTGCCAAAAAGATTTTCAAGATTATAAGAAGTATCATTATCTTCCCAATCATAATCATGACAACAAGCAATATGCATAAAAAAATCATCATCAATTGTGCTCTCAGACATTGTGGCATAAGACATAGAAGCAATATCATCATCAAGTACATCATCTTCCACAATTATTTTTGATTCATTTCATCTGGCACAACAAATATAGGAGAAACATTATTTGGGAGAGATACCTTTTTACCTCTATTCTTTCTTCCTTTCTTCTTCTTCACCACATCATGTGTGGGTTTAATTATTTTTTTCAACCTTCTTATTGATGAGATTGGTTGAATAGGGAGGTCCTCCTCGTCACCTATTTCATCATGAGAGACAATAGGAGGGAAAGTGGAAATCTTTACCCTTTAATTAGTATTCATTTATATTCTATTGGTTTTCCCATCTTTCTATAGTTGGAAATCTAAGCATTCTCATTGCAATTTACCATGCAAAACATGTAGATATTTTTTAGATTAGTTTCAATGTCGTCCGTGAGAATGAATACTTCAAACCAAATATTTTTATGTGTCAATTCTTCACTCCCAAAAAAAAACAAAGTTCATTTTAAAGTTCAAGGGTGATCAAGTTATCGCAATATTTGGACATGATTCGATAATGAAAAGCATGTATTGGAAATTAAGATGGCCATGTTTATTGCAAACTTCACAAGTAATAGGACAAAGAGAACATAACTTTGTAGCAAATTCATCTATCACTTTGAGCAAAAAAGTGGTCCTATCATGCTTATGCTTCTTACAAAATCTATCTTCCCTATAAGGCTCATCTTCACAAAGTCTTTCTGTCGGGCTATAGATGCCCTAAGAATGCCGTTCTTCAAGTTTTGTAGTGGCGGAAAAAAGGAAATTAGAATGGAAAAATAGTGGTGCCGTCAGTTGTACAAATGTCTTCACTCAGACACAAGAGATTTACATCACTACATCTTTTTTTAATACATCTTACCATTGCACTGGGATTAGAGCCAAGTTCCTGATCGCGTCCTTGCCCTGCAGCCTGAGCCATCACTTATAAGAAACATTTTTTTCATGACTTGTGCAATCATCATTAGCATTTTAGATATTCAAATAATTCATACTAACAATTTCAATCATGCTCATCATTCAGAGATTCTATGCCAAACATTTTATTGAATTCTTATTCTATCAATTGAGCACAATTTTCCTTTCCATCGTTTTCAAGAAAGACATGATAAAGACAAATAATATAAGACCACCTCAATTCCATTTCTTTGTAGTATTCTTTTCTGAACCAAACTAGTGATAAAACAAGAAACTAAAAGATTCAATTGCAAGATCTAAAGATATACCTTCAAGCACTTACCTCCCCGGCAACAGTGCCAAAAAAGAGCTTGATGTCTACTACGCAACTTTATTCTTGTAGACTCGTGTTGGGCCTCCAAGCACAAAGTTTTGTAGGACAATAGCAATTTTCCCTCAAGTGGATGCCCTACGGTTTATCAATCCGTGGGAGGTGTAGGATGAATATGGTCTCTCTCAAGCTACCCTGCAACCAAATAACAAAGAGTCTCTTATGTCCCCAACACACCGAATACAATGGTAATTTGTATAGGTGCACTAGTTCAGCGAAGAGATGGTGGTACAAGTGAAATATGGATAGTAGATATTGGTTTTTGTTGTAGGAACAATAAAAAGCAAGATAGCAATTGATTAAACAGAGCACAAACGGTATTGCAACGCTTGAAAATGAGGCCTAGGGTCCGTACTTTCGCTAGTGCAATCTCTCAACAATGCTAATCTAATTGGATCATATAACCATCCCTCAACGTGTGATGAAGAATCACTCCAAAGTTCCTATCTAGCGGAGAACATAATAAGAAATTGTTTGTAGCTACTCTTTCTGATCGATCTATCCAAGAGTTCATACTAAAATAACACCAAGTTATTATTTCTGTCGATCTATCAAGAGTTCGTACTAAAATAACACGTAGCTATTCTTTTCAATCAAGTCTGACCAACTTTATTGGCTAGGTCACGTTGCAAGTCATACGTGTATCCCACAATTGATGTCTCCCTGCCTCTTCGGCGAGGAGGTGCGGGCTGGTGTTCGGCTTGACATGCCGCTTTGTCCCGTCCACGTGGTGGTTGGTTTGGTTGATCTGCCTGATTGTATTTCGACGATATTGGCTCAAGGGCTTCGTTGTTCAATTGAGGCAGCAGCTTGCGCTTACGGTAACTTTTGACAGGTCGCTCTCTGCTATATTCCTCAGTGGCCAGGACCTTAGTCCACCTTTCATAAGAGTATCTTGTTCGGCTTTGAGCTGCTGCTGCATCTTCTTAAGGCTCCGGGCTGTGGCGATGAGATGTCACTTGATGCATTCTTGGTCGAGGGGTTCCTCTGGGACAATAAAGTCTTCGTCACTGAGACTAACCTCCTCTTCGTATTCTGGCATATAGTTGTTGTCCTCCGCATCTTCGTTGTTAGTGTGTTGAGGACTATATTCACCCTCTTCACGCTCGTCCTATTCGGATGTGGGATCGATAGGGTATTCGAGGTCTTCGACACCATCCAGAGTCTCGTTCTCTCCGGTGCTGGTATTAATTTCCTTCACTCGACGTGATCATGAACGGCGCCGCTGATGTGGGTGCTTTGGTGGTTTATCGATGGGTTTCTCCTCATCTGGGCTCGGGTTATCCTCCTTGTTTTCTTATCTGGAGTGTCCACCATGTACACATCGTAGGTTGAGGTGGCCGCCGAACGCCCCATGACGGGTGGGACTTGGCTTGGTTTGGCATCGGCATCGTCGTCCATGCCATCGATGTCTTTGGACGCATAGTTCAACATGTCGGTTCAGTCCTTGACAGTGGCTATTAAGTGGGTGGTGGGTGGGGCATAAAATTCCCTACTCTCAGCCCCCAGTACAAGTTGGGTACAGTTTGGAGGTAAGGCCTCCGTGATGGCGAGAGACTGCATCAATCCCAATGTTTTATCTAAGAGCAGAAGTGGGACCGGAAACTGTGGATCTAATCGGCTAAGTTCGGCATGGGATGCCTGATCGGACCCGCTGAGTGAAAACCTCGGCAGTTCGGGATGGTTGCCCAGAGCCAAGTCTAAGATTGCATTTGGGTCTTCGGTCGGGAGTTCCACAAGGTGAAGAGGTCCAACGGGGCTTTTGCTCCCGTCTTCGGATGATGAGACCTGCCCCGGATCTAAGGCCGAGGTGGGTGTTTACCCCTAGACGGGATCTAACAGGGGATCTGAGGAGTCTTCTCTGCGGGGAAATGGAGTGGTGGCAGAGGCCGCGAACCTGTCAAAGACTAGGTCTCCTGAGATGTCAGCAACGTAGTTCAGTTTTCTAAACCCGATCTAGTGGCCGGGGGCATAACTATCTGTCAGGACCCCGATCCTAAGTCACACTGATCTAACATGTAACGCATCATATCACTTTGTGGCCTCATACACGGTATTCCCACGGGTGCCACCTTACCTGGTCCGGGACCGTTCGCGCCTTTGGCCTCATGTATATGATAGTGCCGCTAGCATCCATATGACAAAGAACCCGGGCCAACATGACTAGTCGTAAACCCATGGTGGCGCTAACTTACAGGGTCAGGCATACATGACCCAACAATTAATGTGTCGATAACCAACGTCTGAACCCAAGTCGTAGCAAGCTACAGGGACTTAAAGGAACAATGCGTGACATTTCCCCGAAGGGACAAACACAGGAACAAAGAAGGATGCATGCTGGCCAGCCTAAGTGTTCCGAAGCAGTCAACCTCTCCACGTACAGTACACTTCCGATGGAAGTCGTTCCTTGACCACGTTGACCACACCGCGTTCCGTTGCATGCATGCGTCCATGGGCGTGGTGCATCCCCACTGTCAGCCTCTCACGTACAGTCATCTTCCGATGACTCTTGGTTGTTGACCACGTTGACCACACCGTGCCGAGAACACCAAGGCCGGTAGACGACGGTGAGGCCCCAGACAGGAACGACCCGGAGATGGGGAAGACGGGGCAGTGGAGTCGCAGATGGAGAGGAGTGGGAAACTTGACAGGATCGGGTGTGCGGCAGCACAGCCGCGGTGCCGCCCACGGGAGACAAGAGCAAGAACAAAGGTTGAAGAAGGAGCACGGCTATTGGATTAACATCCAACGGTCCAGCTGCTAGAATCATTTGTTGATTAAGTTGACAAAGTCGTGCGTACACGTCCGCTTATTAGGCCCACAAGTCAGCAACCAAATTTGACGGGTCCCAGCTGTCAACGGGACGAATAATTTTTTCGCAAAACAAGGAGGCACTTCCTTCCATGCGAAGATACAGCCGGTGGGTCCCAGCTGTCAGGTGGAGGAAACATTTTTTTCAGCTTAATAAGGAGGAACTTTCCCTGAGTGCGACCATCGACCTCGTGGGTCCCAGCCATCAGGCTCTCCACGTATAGTCCTCTTTCGATGTCTCTTGTTTGTTGACCATGCTGCACCGAGCACAACGAGGCGGTGGACGACGGCGAGGCCCCGGACGGGAACAACTCGGAGGTGGGAAGACGCGGCAGTGGAGTCGTGGATTGAGAGGAGGAGAAGGGTTATAACTAGTTTTGTTGTGGTGTGGGGCTGCAGTCTGTGAATAATAACAGGAGGTGTGGAGGGGTGGAGGGATAGCCTGGCCGGCGGCGGGGTAGCGCTTCGCAGCGATGCATGCTAAGCAGAGCCTCTAGCCGCCGAAGGCCGGACCAGGCGGTCCCGGCGACGCTGGAGGAAGAAGACGAGAGATTGAAGGTGCATGCCAGCCGTTGGATATAAATCCAATGGCTATGGATGTCACAATCATTTGTTGACCAAGTTGACAATGCCCTGCGTAGGCTTCGACCTATTGGCCCACATGTCAGCCTGCAAAAATGTGGCATATATTTAACCCAAGTTTTCTAGAATGTACAGTCCATTTGCTGGGATGGGTTAACAAATAATTTTGCGTCAATCAGGCCCATTTATATTTTCTAAGTAATCCTAGCCCATTTGCACTTCCTTGAAATACACGAATCAGCTGGGCTCGTTATATATATATAATGTTATGTTAGAAGGAGCAATTAATATCAAAGAATAAACCGGAGAGGCACATTTTTATATATATATAATTAACAAATTAGCGAGTTATTGCTCAAAATAAAAATGAGTGTGTTATTATTAAATTGGTCGTTGAAATCTTTGCAAGCTTTTGTACGCAATCACCAGGATTTTCCTTGCCTGTGAGTCAAAAACAACCAGGATTTTCCTTGCCAACTTCTGTTAAACATTTACTTTTATAAGTTAATAACACGTGGGATGTTTTTATAATGTATATATAAGTCTCTATAAAATATACGATAATAGTAATAATATAAATATATATAATGTGGTTAGAAGGGAAAACATAAATTGCACACAAATTATTATTCTTATATATAGATATATAGAACAGAGACCTGCGTTTTATTAAAAAAATACATTGGGTTGCCGATCTTTAAGAAAAAGCCATAGACCGGTATGGTCCTCAAAAAATAAGTTGAAACCACTGTCTCTGTATGTCGTGGGCTACGCATGTTAAAATACAAAACCTAGGCCTAGCTGATACTTGTTCGCCCTCTGGAAAAAAAATGATACCAGATCCTCGAGCGAACTGGATTAAAGAGGGGGCCGGCGGCACGACTGAAGAAGCACATCAGGAGCGAATTTTTTTTCAGTTTATGGCTCCCGATAGCGTTTTTTACTTGCCTCTGCACCATACAACTTGTATTTTTAGCCTCCGAGTCCGTCATGGTGGACCAGAAGCCCATTTGCTGGGCGGGCCAATCTACAGAAACCAGCACTCGAGTTTTCATCAAGCCCCTAAATAATGTAGTACTATGTTTGTTTTGAGGCTGAAAACATTACGGCAGGGGTTGAGCTGGGGAGAGGGGAAGAAAGAGTAATAAAAAGATTAAAAAGAGTTGATGCGCCGTTGCTACACTAACAAAGAAGATGCAATTCTTCTCGGGAAGAAGGTGCCGTTGACACCCACACGTCACATACCCCACAGTAGGTATACTAACAAGTTCACACACAAATACAACAGAAAAGGTAAACATTCGTATGAAACTCAGGTTCACAGTACACTTTCATATTCATAGCCAACATTCACTATCAACAACTCAAAAGATTTATATATACACAAGCTCAGCATATCTATGCATCCAAATGATTGATAGATCACACGACAATATTCATACATAATTCACAAAAAGATTCAGATATACACATGTTCAGTATGTTTATGCATCCAAATGATTCAGATCACAGCCAATATGATCCATGGACGAACTTTAATTACCTAGGGTACAGACTGGTAAATGGTGTTCAGTCAGAGGTACTTCTTGCTAAAATTAGTTCTTGTACAAGTAAACTTTCGAGTACATAAGAGGCAGCACAGACAATCTGAACTTTGCTTGTAGGTTTATCCTCACATAGTGGCATCGTGCCGAGCAAGGTTTGAGCAACTTGGCCACTACTTTCATCCAACTAGTTTACGGGCTCATCCTGGTCCTGTAGCTCGCCAAAATTCTACATTGCAGGCAAGAAAGGAGGCGATTGAGCACATGAACCACCCAAATTTTTTGTGCAGTTCAACTGAAATGGAGCATCCCTGGCTTGCAGACTGATTAAGTGCCAGTTGAATATACGCATCAACAAACTTGTCTGGAATGTTTAGACTCCATGACATACAGTTCGCTACCATATCTGCCGATAAGAAAAAGGCACAAGTTGGGACCAAAGACTGGACTGTGTTCTTCTAGGCAATGCGCCAAGCAATATTTTTGGCGTTCACTCTCCTAATAATTGGGAGTTTGACAACTGGTTGACGCCGGTTGATACTCGAATGAATATAGGCACTTCTTGTCAACATCGATGCTTGTCTGAGTGAACTTTGGAGTACATGGCAGCAGCATAAGTATCTGTCCATCTGATCATTTTGTGCAGTTCTACTGAAATCACCCAATGCAATGATTTGCCTGCGATTTCAAGCTCCAAGATACTCCTTTATAAAATTGGCAAACAATAGCACAATACCAAATTACCAATACATGACCAGCACAATAATCAGGATAAAGACCAGTACCAACCTGGGTGAGGTAGCATATCAATTACTATTTCCTTTGACTGGAAGCCGAGATAAGCGAAGCGACTGACAGCGAAGGAAGAAAGCAAGCCAAGATTAGCGACTGACAGGAAAGGACGGAAGCTGTCGAGGCAATGAAGCACCCAAAGTTTTTGTGCATTTCCACCAAAATCGAGCATCCATGTTGGCACATATATTGGAAGAGTGAGATTACTGTAATAGTGGGACTAGTTGATGAAACATACACTAACAAATAGAAGCACCCTCATTATCTTAATGGGTAAATTTAGCAACATAGTAGTCTTGCTTAAAGAGAGGTATTAGTTTATTTAATCAGTGCCAATTAGCTCAACACTCAAAGCATTGCCATTTATCATAGGTTGCAAAACTTTAACATGCAAAGATAAACGAGTTTCTCATGACAGTAGCATGACACAAATAGAGATGACAGCAAACTAATATGGATGAAGGCTTTGGCCCGTACCAACCTGAGAAAAAAAGCTTATTTATGTAGTCCCATAAGAGATGATAAAGCACTCACTGGAATCACTCAATAGTATATATTTTTTTGCACTTCAAATGTATGGTTGAAATCACTCTTGTTTACCAGTGCTGAGATTATATCGAAAGATTATCAAGAACTTCCAGCAGAGTTAAAGCACTGGCTGGGATACAGTTCATTGTATTGTCTGGTGTAGTTCCACTAAAATGTATGATTGGCACAACATGATCCCTGTTTGCACAAGTAGGAACAAGGTGAAACCTTTATTAGCTTAGTGAGAAAGGATAGGAAGACATTAGCATATTACTCAAATAGTAGCATCAAATTCATGATGGACAATACGCAAAACATTGCCTCACTGAACCAATGGCAATAAATTGACATGCAAAACAATAGCATTATTATGTCATGACACTAATAATATTCCCTCCCTGCTCCACCACATGATTAACCTCCATAGACAAACATACACACGTACATGATTCAGCATAGGGTCCTACTAAAGATTTGTTTAACTCCGACAGGAAAATTAGGCAGCAATAAATTAGTGGTACTTAAGTACTCCTAATTAATTAAGTGAGATAACAGAAGTGGAAGGGCTCCCTGGAGGATCATCTCACATGTAAGGTAGTCATTGCCAGAGCCCTTGAATGGCCTTGACTGAGGCCTCTGGCTTCAGCAAGATCGCCTTGGCACTGTTTATTCTTCTTCCTCCTCCTCTTCATGCTATGTTTCTCTTTCTCCTCACCAGTTGGTGAAACCAAGTACATGATTGGCCTTCTATTTCAAAATTGGTTTTGTCAGTGAGGTATTACAAGTGTACTAGTAAAAAATAGCATTATTTTCTCATGGCAGTCAGAAAATAGAGATGAACACATGCATTAAATATCATTCTTACCTAAAGGAAGGTTATGGCACCAATATGGATGATGAGGATTGGAACACAGATCTCCCTTTGTGCAGTTCCACCGAAATGAACCAACTGTTCCATTATGACATTCCAGTTAAACAACACAAAAGTCAGTTCTTTTAAGAAGAGTTTTGTGTAGTGCACCAAAAGGTCACAACAGCAACCAGGTGAATTGGATATCCCTGTTTGCACAAAAAGGTACAGAGGAAACAGTCAGGGTCTCAAACAATTACAGGCAAAAACATTTGGCTAAACTTGTCATGGCTTATAACAGTGGCATGGCTTCATTTTTACCAGGGGCATTAGATTAAGAACAGCTAAATATTTAGTATAAGGGCATGGGACAGAGGGTGCACCAGCAGTCCAACACCATGTATGTAAACAGATGCATAAAGTGGTGATTCATAGTTTGTTGCCCCGAGAAACAAACATCCAAGAAACATATCTGGTTTGTTCCCATTTTTGTTCACTCTAGCCACCTACTCCAATGTGTGGATAGCAAATCTAGTCCTGGTCATACCACTATGTACAGCGTTACCCCTATATTTCCCTTTTCGACCAAGAGACCAGTTGGATGACCAGTCTGTACTACTTTCATGCCCTTTCCTTCTTGTTTGTACCAAGTCCAATGTACATACTAAATTCTCCCACCCCCACTTTATTTTATTGTTTGAACCAAGTACTCCCTCCGTCTGGAATTACTTGTCATCAAAATGTAGAACTAAAATACATCTAGATACATCCATTTCAATGACAAGTATTTTCGGACGGAGGGAGTACAAGATTCGATTCCATGAAGTAGGTTTACCTCTAACGATAGAAGAAGAAAATAGGTGACGTTGTACCATCCAATTGAGAGGGGCTGAGGGGTAGAAAATGATGCACATGCAGCGACGTAGCAAGCTGGGGAAGTAGAGCTAAGGCGGTTTCGAACAAAGATATACTTGAAGGTCGTCGAGATGTGGATAGGTGGGCGGCGGGAGGCCGGATCCGCCCACAGGCAACGACGAAGGGATAGGAGGACCTCCCGCGCCGGCGCTCGACCAGAGATAATGGTGCGGCCGGCAGTGGGTCTCCTACCTCGGTGTCGACGACGGTCTAAACGCTGCCCCTGCTCCCCTTCACCGGCGGAGGGGGATACGTCTGGATCTGTAACCAGCGGTGAGGATAGAAAGACAGTGTTTTTTGAAGGGATAAAGACAGTGTTACCACCCCTATCATGTTTAGATCTGGAGAGGATGAGAGTGTGTTAATAGAGCAACCATAGCAAGCAAGCGCGGAGACTCCGGCCTATATATACGTAGTGGGGTATTTTTCCTTATACACTCCATCAAAACAATCGTTTAAAATCGTGTACTACATGCCAGGTCACGGTCTTATTTAGTTGTTGATTGTTTTTTGAGATGTCAACCAGCTTGTTCCAAGTGGTGTTACGGTGTGCCAGGTCGCACTTTGTATCGTTCAAGTCTTGTACTACAAGTCCCTCCATTAAATGAACAACCACCCCCTCGTAAAAATTGTGAACAAGCCCACGGCTAAAATTAGTAGAAACATGGGTTGCCCCAACATGCATTATTATTTATATTTTCTACTCCCTCCGTTCCTAAATATAAGTCTTTTTTATTAGCCACACCTAAGACAAGATTTTTTTTATTAGCAGTGAACCCCACATGTCATAGACACAAAAATTGTGGCAAGATTCAGGCAAGCCAAAGTGTGTCTAACAATTTGAGCAACTCAAGTTAGGCAAGTGTGGCAAGTAAGGGAAAAATAATGTGGCAACATAAGTCAAACATAGTCACAATCCAAACAGCCCTGTAATTTTTTGTGACATGCATGAAAATTTGGTTAGTTAAATTTATAGTCAAAATTTGGCAAGGTGCATCAAATCAACACATACAAGTATCAAAAGGAAAGTCACGGCATGCATGCATGCATTGTACCCCCTCCGTTTCCAAATATAAGTCTTTTTCGAGATTGCAACAAGTGACAACATATGAAGCAAGATATGTCTACATACATTCGTATGTTGTAGTCCATTTGAAATGTGTAAAAAGACTTATATCGAGTGCAATGCTTTGATGTGTCGCATCAACTTGTACAAGACCGAGAAATTTGATTACTACAATGCCCTCTCCATCGCGGACTGAGCTCTGGTGCCTTAACTACACCTGCCTTTGGTTGGATGACGGGAGGGCCAACAACCTGTTAGGCCCACCTATCATAGACGCAAAGGCATGAGCAGTAAGTAGAAGCTTTCGCTACACGCTATCCCTTCCGCACGAGGTGGACGGACATGCAGCAGTGGATTCGATACTGTAGAAGTATGAGTAACATCATTGTTCATCTTCTCGAAGAGGCGAAGAGCCAAGCGCAACCCGAATGTGGCAGTTGCGAACGCTCACATGGTGCAGTGCCTTGTAGCACGCATATAGTAGCCAGGTTCTTGCATGAGACAAAATTGCTATTTGAGCCCACTATTGTAGTACAAGTACTTGCTTCCCTCATTGAATTGTTTAACAATTAAACTCCATCATCCATTAGTTGATACTCATTCTGCATAGGTCCACGCGCTTAGCACCGTTTCCTCCTGGGGTCACCAATGTTTATTTGCTAACTAATAGCATTGCATACAATGAACAAGCCACTGCAAGTCATTTAAAGCATGCACACCTCTCATCACTTATTGGTTGATATGTCAAGAAACAAGAAACAAGGTAGAAGTTAATGCACTGCGCCTAAGTGTTTTGGGACTATTTGGCTTTCGTAAGATGACTTACACACCTGGACGGAGGGAGTATTATAGCCCTGTAAACCGGAAAGGAGTATTTGCCTTTCTAGAGATTTCAACAACTGACTAGACTACACCGCGCAGTACTCCCTCCCTTCCGGTTTATAGGGCTCAAATCTCAAATCTCATGAACCAAGGCATTTTGCGATTGGAGGAATGTATCTCGTACTTTACAAAACTACCCTAATTAAACTCATGCATTAATTACGTAGTTCTCTCATTTTCCTCTCCGCCTTGGTCGCGGTGCACAATATTGAGCACTCCTATATGACTAGCCGCTCTATCTACATGCGGGACATCAGACTAGCCACAGTGGGAGTAACTTCAGCAGTAACATTGAGTCCAACTCAGCAAATTTGCTTATGTGTCAATGAGTTAATAAGGAAAGAGGTAGTTTGAGTAACTTAGCTAGTTACTGTAACATCACATGTCCAAATGTAATATGAGTCTATAACCTAATAAATAAAGCTTTGCATGTTACCACACATATGTTACTACCCACTATGAAGGTAGTAATATAGTCTAGGGATATGTGTATGTTACTAGTGCATGTTACTCCCCACTGTGGCTAGTCTCAGAGTATTCGGGCCCGCGTGCCATCCGCCAAATCACAGCGAGGTGCTACAGTCGAGACTCACCTGTCACCCCGGTGTGGCTGTCATGACCCGTCATATCACAAAACCCACACCTTTACCAGCAGTGGTAAGGTGGCCTCCAAGTTGGACAGGACGAAGCAACCATCATTTCACTGGAATGCTTGTTGAAGCCCTTTCTTCCCTTTCTTGAAGAAAACCTCACTCCAGTCTACTCACTTCTGCCATTTTTCTTCTGTACTGATGAAGGAAAGGTGGGAGAATCAGTTATGCTGCTATATTTTCATTCCAAGAATCTTCTTTTTGTGAAGCACCGACCGATTCTCACATCCTATTATTTTCCTGTTTTCATTGCGATTGTGGTTTCCTTTCGATTGTTTTTTGTTTGTCAGTTCATTGATGGATCCTGGAGCACTAGGCAAAGAGTTGCCGGCGGACAACCCACTGGAGACAGCAATCTCCAGGAAGCGAGCACCGACCAACTAGTTGACCATGTTGGCGGGCCAACCCATGGAGACGAAGAACTCCAAGAAACAAGCACTGGCCAAAGAGTTGACGACGTTGGCGGACGAACTCCTCAAAGAAAGTTGGAAGAACAGCAAGGGCCCCACCGTGCCTACCCCAAAACTCTGATGGCCACCTATGCGAGTCTCAAGGCCAAGTTTGAGGAGATAGTCACCGTTGAGAAGCAGTATACCCCTGGCAAGGTGATGCCCCCCCATCGAGGACGAGGAGATGGCCCCTGGAGGGATGAGATCCCCCGGTGAGCTGCACAAGGTAAAAAATAATGGCTTATTACCATAGTTGTGGTTTTTGATTATTTCCAATGTGCTTGTTAATATGTTAGGGTTGTGCAGGTGCTGGTGGACATCCTTGATGGTTCTGATGTGGCGGCCCATCCTGTTGGCATCGCCCCAAGATCGGTTCTGATGCCATTGTCCATCCTGTGGACATCGCCCCCGAGATCGATTCCGATATCGCGGTCAGTCCTGTGGACGTCGCCCCAGAGATCGATTCCCATGCCGCTGTCCATGCTGTGGTCATTGCCCGAGAGATCGATGACAAGAAATAGTTGGTCGTGCTAATCCTTCAAGGTAGTTTGCATTGCCCTGTGTTTAACTACCAGAACGATGCGTGTTATCAAACCATCTTAGGGCTAGTGCACTCTCTTGTGTGGGTGGTACTTGCTACTTTTGTTTGATAGTGAATCATGCGAACCCTCCCAGAGTTGTGGAAACAAATGTATCCTCACCAGCTTTTGATGTAATATATGGCATGCTCAGATGTAATTTTGAACTGATTATCATATCAGTAGGGCTTGTTTGATGATTCTTGGTGTTAGTAGGCTAGCTACTGTGCGAGCTATAGTACTTGCAAAACACTAACTGAAGAGAAACATTGGGGCTGATGAGCTCGTGGTACGCTTATACTTATCCATCGTCGATCGACCAATAGCCCTAGATCCTAAAATTGTAGGCTTAGCGATCGATCAGACAATAGTTGACACGGATACATTCAGGCCTCATTTGGTTCATAGGGTAGGAAAATCGTAGCAAAAGTACAGAGACGTACAAGACAAAATCATATCAGTGCAGAGACGTACTCCCTCCGTTCCAAAATAGATAACCTAGGCGGGCTAGTTTGGCCTAGTGGGTTTCATGATATGACGTGGTACAGTGCCGTCCAGTCTTCGCGTGTGGTAGCAGTATTGCAGGTACAGTAAGTTTTGTTGAAGAAGCGGAATTCAACAAAGTCATGGTGGTTCCTTCGTCCAAACAACTTGCAGTGGGAAATGTTGGGCCTGCGATATGACCGGGGTACACCAGGATAATTTTCTGCATGGCGGGTGGACCAGGATGGTCGACATCCCACATGTCGGCGAATGAAAGTATTCTTTCCGATATAGAGGACGAGCAACGAGTATTCATTGTTTATTTTTGAGGAAAGCTATTGTCTCCACTGTTACAACGGAGGAGTGTGAAACACGGCAGCCAAGTGAACTTGGCATGTGCACCACTCCCTCCTTCCTCATGTAATGCTACCATACTGTTGACTATAAGGTTGGCTATAAGGTTACAACTTTTTCTCAGTTTCTCTCTATATATTTCCTCTCAAATATATTTTACCTTTCTTTTTTTTAGACACAATTGTTTTTATACCTTTTTTAGAATTATTTTTTTATACCTAGGAGCACGTGTAGAGACGGGCTCTTGCAGAGCCCACTCCTTGACTTTGTCAATGCCTCTCTGTCCTCCACATAAGTGGGCTTATAGCCCAGTTTTTTAGTACTTGCTATGCATGGATCCGGCGGTAGTCAAGCGTCTTGAGGGCTCGGGCGGTCGAGGCGGGCTCGAAGCGGTCCGGACTCAAAGCATGGCCCACCTCACATTATCACCATATATTTCTTGGAGTCAGTGCCGGCGGGCGGCGATCTCTTCTCCTCCCCGTTTCTCTCTTCTCACCCGGCGCCGCCGAAGCGATTAGATTTCGGCTATCGACGGTTTATTCAATTACAGTCCCACATGTCAGTGAAATTGCAAGACAACGCGTGTCCCCTCTTGTGAGCGGCGTGCGAGCCAGACTGTCGGGGGTGCAATGCGTACGAGTCGTAAGTGTGCCGCCTTTTCCTTTAGAACATGTGAAGCGTAACATTTTCGCATGATCGATCAATAGAAATCCAGAACAAAATGATGAGGGCGGTGCTTTCCCGCTTGTTAGGCAGGCTAGTTTGAGTGATATGACGTGCTACAGTGCCGTCCACTTGCTCCATTTTTATGTAAGCAAGAGTTTACACTCTTACGCGGGAGGAGTGCGAAACACCGCGGATCTGATTTTGATCGAGGGATAACTGTTCCCTGCCCAATAATGGAGGACTGTTAGCGATTATAGCATGATAGTCAGGGCATCTCCAACGCTGGCCCACAAATTTACACCGGCATCTATCCGATGACACTGATTGATTCGTGCAAACAAAGCACATCCTGGACGAAATTCGACAACTATATGAACTCACTGGACGAAATTCGTGCAAACAAAGCAAATTTCAAATTAACCGGATGAAATTCATTACATTTCTAAAAAAATTCCTACAAATTGGACGAAATTCATTTCATATTTCGCACAAACCGTACTAAAACCTACTAAACCTAATCTAAACGGTCGCCGGCGCCCGACCACCATGTACGGCCATGAACCCGAGAAAACCTGCCATTGCCTTTGCCTCCTCCTCATCCTCCTCGATAACCTCCTCCTCCAGAGCACAAGTTTCTGAAGATTTCCGCCTCCACATCAAGCGGATAATCGGCCGTCGATTCTTACCGCACCAAGCTTGGCGTCGACTGAGTGGATTAGCGGTGGCCTTCCTGGGACCAGAGCGGTGGCGACCTACTGTGTACTACTCTTCCTCGCTGCCGGCTGCACCAGCGCATGCGCGCCGGCTTCGTGGTCGTGGTGGCAGAGGGCGGTCGGGGGGGGGGGGTGCCGGTGATCTCCTTCATTTGCTCCTGCGACAGTACGTCGAAGCGAGCTTTGGAGCGCGCCCTGAACGGAGCCGCCGATGTCCCTCGTCTGCTCCTGTGACAGTATGTCCAAGAGAGCTTCGGAGCACCAGGAGGCCATGGTTGGAGTGGTGCCGACAGAAGGAAGGGACCGGAGGAGAATAAGTGTGGGTCTATGGCTAAGGCTGGGAGCTGGGGCTCAAGTTAATATAGCGGTCGAATGGCAATGAGCCGCGGCAGACGGATGGACAACTAGTGCCGGAGTAGGTTCATCGGGTGTGAATGCGGACACTGCTTCAGTGACTTAACTGCAGATGCGTTCGGTTACTAACATGTGGGCCCAATGGGCATCTGGCCCGCATGTCAGTGACACACCAATTGCACCTGCAGTTATGTCCGGTGAATGCGGCATTGACGTTCTGGAGAGACGGTGACCATTTCAGGCGGGAAGTGCGCGCTAGCAATGGAAGGGGTTTCGGTAGGACAGGGCGGTCAGACGCTGGCGTGGTGGTAAAGTGTGAACTCATGGATGACAAGCCTTTGAAGCATATGCGGCACGTATTGACAACCGCTCTTGTCGCTAGCTAGCCTTCGACGACCACCATAGAGACCACACAACCATGCATAACTTACGAATAATGGACGAATCGATCAGACGCACACTCGTGTGCAGTGACACTAAGATCGGTTGCTCAAGATAGTACATACTCCATACCATACTACCATAGTGCCCTCTCTAGCTAGGCTGTTTTATAGATTGTCGTTGTGATGGACGATATACATGAGCAAGGCGCTCCGAGTATGACCACTGGTGTTGAGCCAGGTGAATACATGCTCGGCGTTCGCGTAGGCCTCCATCAAACGTCTAAACAGTAATGTCAGGCACCGCCGGGGCACACAGGTGATGGGCTTGCCATTTGCATTGCGCCATGAGCAGGACTTTGATTTAGAGGGCGACATGCATGCATTAGCATACTTTGACAACGTGAGCGTGAGTGTCTGACGCGAAGTATTTCATTTTCATTTGGCTGATGAGGGTGCGTTGCAGCGATGAGTCCGTAGTTTGATTCCCCACATACGCATAATTTTGGTTTTTACAGAATTTCTTTCTCCATTGATAGGTAGGCCCGCGTAGATAGATAAAGAACACGAGCTGATGAGGCGCATGCGGACTGTTTGACTGGTCAACCAGACAAATACGGAGCTATACGCTAAGCCAGTGACCGTAAAATCACCATATCTTGTATACAATGATCAAAGTGAGCTATCAAGACAAGTTCGATGACCGCCAATGCATTTTACTCGGTAATAAATGACCAGGATTGAAGGGGAATCTGAATTTCCTTCATCTTCTGTCCTTGAGCTGTTGACAAACCAATGCACTATACGGTTGTCCGACCACTCCACCCAGAGCTCTCACCAAGCGTTGTTTAGGCCACCGCCCCGCACACTAACTGGTAAGGTAGCGATGGCTTCCCGCCACGGCGAGTTCCTCGCACCGACGACCGCACACAAAATGGTAGGGAAGCGATGGCATCCCGCCGTGCCGAGTTCTTCGCCGCTCGCGACCTCACAACTATGAGGGAGGAATTTGAAGATGCCAAGGCCGTATGGGCGGTAGAGCAAGAGGCGGCCAAAGCCGCACAGAGGGAGCGGAAAAGTCAGAAAGCACTCAAGAAAAGAGAGGCCCGCTGCCGCAAGAAAGAAAAAGGCGCACATGCTGCTGCGGAGAGTCGGCGAAGATCCAAGCACGGTGGGGTGTCGCCGACAAAGCCGGGAAAGAGAACGATGGCGTCTGGCCAGCATGTGAAAAGTAGTAGTACTAGTAGTTAGTGTGTGTGTGCGTAATTCGAGTACGAGCATGTACCAAGACTACTAGTTACTATTGTAGTTTTTAGAGCAAATTACCAGTACATTAGCCTAGACTAAATGGAAAAATTCCTATCCTATGCATCAAATGGCATCTCTTTCTCTATAGGAATTGAGATGCACGTCATCTCACTTCCTATGATTTTCATATTCCTATGAAATTCCTATCCTATGAACGAAAGGAGGCCTCTATTGGAGTAACTACTGTAGCTAGCAGTACTACTAGTACAACAGTTTTCTTCAAGAAGCGGAATTCAACGAAGTCATGATGGTTCCTTCGTCCGAGCAACTTCAAACTGGGAAGTGGGCCTGTGATTTGATGGCTCATTAGTCATTGTTACTGCGGCGCGATGACCGGGGTGACTCTCCCTTGGAGTTCTGCATGCATGGCAAGTGGACCAGGATGGTCAACGTCCCACATGTTGGCGAACGGAAGTATTCTTTCCGATATTGAGGAGCAAGGAAACCGCATGGTGTAGTATCACTGCTGATTGGTTCTCAAAAAAATAGTATCACTACTGATTTATAATTATGTTTTATTTCTGATGAATGCTAGCGTTTTAACTCTTACGACGAAGAGTTCCAAACACGGCACGTGCGGGATGTCCCACACGTCAGGAAAGGAGTGGGACATGAACAGTGTGGTAGAGCCCAGCGCAAAAAAAACAGCGTGGTAGAGCGTCTCCAATTCTTCCACTTCTGGGTCGGAGACCACACGTAGTAGTACTTAGTGGTATGAACGATACGAAGTGCGGCCTGGAGAGAAAGACACGTCTAGTTGGAAGGTCATGGGACATACATGTAAACAAATATAAAATTTAATATGTGCCTCCAACTAATATAGTAGTAGTAGAGTACTTAGGCATGTACTCCATAACATCACCGTGCATTGCACGTACAACATTTAGTGGTAGTATGTAGTAAGAAACAAATGCCGCCCAAGAGTTCCCTTCTCGACCTACTTTTGGGTGTTTGGTAGAGTGTATGGAGGGTGCATGAGTCCACACTAGTTTAGCACAAATACACTAGAAGCATGCATGAAGAGAGCATGCATGAAGAGGGGTGTTGAGTTGAGCATGCATCAAGAGGGAACAACTATGCTGAGACGAGAACGCAATCAAACACACCCTATATGCCACGCATGTTCATACCATTTGTGCCTTTCTACTTCACTTACTACACTACGTTACTCAGGTTCGTACTGAGGGAGTCCCGGATTAAGGGGTCCTCGGACAGCCGGACTATATACTTTGGCCAGAATGTTGGGTTATGAAGATACAAGATTGAAGACTTTGTCCCGTGTCCAGATGGGACTCTCCTTTGCCTGGAAGGCAAGCTTGGATATTTGGATATTTAGATTTCCTTCTTTGTAACCGACTCTGTGTAACCCTAGCCCTCTCCGGTGTCTATATAAACCAGAGGGTTTGGTCCATAGGACAATAACAATCATAATCATAGGCTAGCTTCTAGGGTTTAGCCTCTACGATCTCGTGGTAGATCAACTCTTTTAATACTCATATCATCAAGATCAATCAAGTAGGAAGTAGGGTATTACCTCCATCGAGAGGGCCCGAACCTGGGTAAAACATCGTGTCCCCCGCCTCCTGTTACCATTAGCCTTAGACACACAGTTTAGGACCCCCTACCCGAGATCCGCCGATTTTGACACCAACATTGGTGCTTTCATTGAGAGTTCCACTGTGCCGTCCCTATAAGTCTTGATGGCTCGCCTCATTGTCAAGGATAACATCACCTCCGGAGGATCCCTGGCTATAATCCAAACTCCCCGGCTGGGCGGTTTCTTCATGATTGCCCGTTCGGCCGTCGCGCTGATGATGACATCTCAGGTCATCAAAAACAACCTCCGCGTCAGCCCGGAATTCACCGAGCAGATGGATCCAATGGAGCTCTCCTCCTTGAACGAGCTCTTGGATCACATCGCCGCCTTGGGAGTTGTTAAGGATTATGATCGGATCAGGCTTAAACCCGACCCAAGGGAGATTAATTCTCCACCGGTCACCCATCAGATAGCGGCGGTGGAGGAACAAGACTGCAATTCTTCCTCTATTTTGAAGACGAACTATGTCCGGATTCCCGAGCTCTCTGAGCCGGATACCCGTCTACGGGAGGACGTAGCCCAGGCTCCGAACTTAGAATCGAGCATCGGGCCACAAATATTGGGCAATATCCTGGAGCCCGAGCTTCCAAGCTCGGGAGCACCTTCGCCCCTGGGTTCCAGATTGGGTCAGGGCGTGGACTTAATTTCACCCACCCACCCAGACACAAGCGATCTTTCCCACATCAGACAAGAGCCCCAAGAGACAGTACACCACTTCTGGGCCGGATTCCACCTTGTAATGAGCAAGGTTAAGGACTGTCACGAGGAAGACGCAATCTTATTCTTTGGTAAAAATTGCATGGACAAGGGAATTCTCAATGCCATAAGTCGCCGTGACATAGCACACTTTGCCGACCTGGCAGCCATAGTACATAAGTACTGCGCGATGGAAAGCGCCTGGAAGACCCAAACAAAATTCTGGGATCCTCCGGTCCTAACTAAACCCCTCGCCCGAACTAAAAGGGTGCGCTCTGGCAAGTCAACCCACACAATTACAAAGAAGCAAAAGCCCTCTACCGGGCGTGGAACCATACTAGAGGGATGGCTCAATAGGCCATGCAAAATTCATAGCACATCGAACACCATACCAACACACAGCCTTAGAGCATGTTGGATACTCCAGCAGGTGGCCAAGAGCGGCGAGGACCTTCTCATCGACAATACCGCAGAGCACCATTCCGCAGAAAATAACAATACAGTACTGACCGTCTTCGAGACTTCCGCCTCAAACAACAGGCGCAAGCGAGCGCTCCGCAGCCTCGCCGAAGTCTTCCACGTCGCAATAATAATCCCGTGGAACAATACGGCCATAACCTTCAACGCCAACGATGAACCTCAATTCCGAACAGTCCGAGCACGAGCCGCTTTGGTCCTTAGTCCAATAGTGGACGGATTCCGTCTTACTAAAGTGCTGATGGACGGCGGCAGCGGATTAAACCTCATCTATGAGGAAACTCTTAACAAAATGGAAATAGATAAGAGCCGCATTGAGCAAAGCAGCACGACCTTCAGGGGAATCATCCCTAGTCAGGAGGCACGATGCGCAGGGAAAATCACATTGGATGTGGTATTCGGCACACCAGAGAATTATAGGTATGAAGAAATCACATTCCAAGTGGCCCCGTTTAGCAGTGGATACCACGCCCTCTTGGGGCGAGACGCATTCACAAGATTCCAAGCTATACCCCATTACGGGTACATGAAGCTCAAGATGCCGGGGCCCAATGGGATCATCACTCTAGCCAGTGATCCGGACATAGCACTCCGTGCCGAAAATAAAACTGCCGCACTTGCCCTGGAGGCATTATCCGAAGCCCTCGCGACCGAAGAGTTAACTGCGCTGCGTTCCGCGATGGACAGGGATGACGTAATACTTGACAAACGACCCAAGTCCACCTCTTTCAAACCAGTAGACGAAATAGTCAAATTCCAGGGCCATCCAACGGACCCTACAAAAACAACATCAATTGGGGCACAGCTGAACCCCACAATAGACGCCGCAGTACGAGAGTTCTTGCGTGAGAATTGGGACATTTTCGCCTTGCATCCTTCAGACATGCTAGGTATCCCACGCAGGCTGGCCGAACATAGCCTAAACATACTAAAGGGATACAAGCCGGTCAAACAGACTCTCCGGCGCTTTTCAGAACCCAAGTGACAAGTCATGGGAGAAGAGCTAGCCAAGCTACTCGGAGCCGGATTCATCAGAGAGATAAAACATCCGGACTGGCTAGCAAACTTGGTGATGGTACCAAAGAAGGACAAATCCTGGCGCCTATGCGTCGATTTCAAAGACCTTAATAAGGCTTGCCCTAAGGATCCCTTCCCCCTCCCCCGCATTGATCAAATTATCGATGCTACGCACGACACGATTCATTGTGTTTCCTCGACGCATACTGCGGATACCATCAAATCAAGATGGCGGAGTCCGATCAAGCCGCAACGGCATTTATCACTCCATGCAGTCCCTTCTGTTTTAACACCATGCCTTTCGGGCTCAAAAATGCCGGTGCAACCTATTAACACATGATACAGACATGCCTGGAAACACAAATCGGCAAAACAGTGGAGTTTTACATAGACGATGTGGTCATTAAAACCAGACATGTCGAATCATTAATAGACGACTTGAGGCTCACGTTCGACAATCTTTGAACATACGTCATCAGGCTCAACCCGGAAAAATGCGTTTTCGGCATACCAGCTGGAAAACTCTCGGGCTTTATTATCTCCAATACAGGAATCGAAGCAAATCCGGCTAAAATCTGAGCTCTGTCATAGTTGGCTACCCCAACATACCTCAACCAAATCCAGAAACTAACTGGATGTGTGGCCGCCCTAAGCTGCTTTATCTCCCAATTAGGAGAAAAGGCGCTACCTCTTTATCGCCTTCTTCGACGCACCGAACACTTCGAGTGGACGGGTGTGGCCACGGCGGGGCTGGAGGAAATAAAAGTCCTCTTGGCCTCTAATCCAATTCTGGCAGTGCCAAATGTCATCGAACCCATGTTGCTATACATAGCTGCAACACACCAGGTTGTAAGCGCAATGCTCATCGTCGAATGAGAGACAGATGGACATAAATTCCCCTTACAAAAGCTGGTATACTACATATCCACTGTCCTCACACCATGCAAGTCACGGTACCCACATTATCAAAAGATAGCATACGCGGTCCTCATGGCATCCCGAAAACTACGACACTACTTTCATGAGTGTTCAATCACGGTGGCCTCCGAAATACCACTCAATGACATAATAAATAACCGCGATGCCACGGGCCGGATTGCAAAATGGCCTATCGATCTCCTCCCGTTTGACATAACATACAAACCACGGTGGGCCATTAAGTCGCAAGTACTGGCTGACTTCGTCGCCGAATGGATAGAAGCCGAACTCCCTAAAGAGTACGGCACGTACTCCAATTGGATCATGCACTTTGACGGTTCTAAGATGCTAGCTGGTCTAGGGGCTGGCGTCGTCCTGACGTCCCTCACTGGAGATACAGTCCAATACATACTCCAAATACTTTACAAAGATTCCAACAATGCAGCAGAGTATCAGGCACTATTGCACAGTCTTCGAATGGCAGTCTCCATGGGCATTCAACGTCTTGAAGTACGCGGGGATTCAAATCTTGCATTATCTCAACTAAATGGAGACTTTGATGCCAAGGACCCGAAAATGGCGGCTTACCGTAATGCCGTTCTCAAAATGTCAGCCCGATTTGAGGGGCTCGAATTCCACCATGTGGTTCGAGAAAACAATCAAGCGGATGATATCCTTGCCCGTATTGGCGCTAAGCGTGACCCGTCCCACCAAATATCTTTTTGGAAAGGCTATTCAAGCCATCCGTGGTATGGGAAGGGGAGTCCGGCAATGCTAGTCTAGATCCGCATACAACCAGATCCTGAACAATCTGACATACTCGGAGGCTCCGCCATCGAAATCACACCTTCGGCCGACGTGATCATGGCAGTCATCGCCCCGTGGACTGAACCCTTCCTAGCTTACTTAAATAGGCAGGAACTCCCGAAGGACCAAAATGAGGCATGCTGCATTGTGCGTCGCTCTAAAGCCTACAAAGTCCACGAGGGAGAGATTTATAAGAAAAGCGCAACCGGAGTGCTCCAAAGGTGCATCTCCGAAGAGGAAGGGCGGTAGTTCTTGGCTGAAATCCATGCCGGACTCGGCGGCCACCATGCCGCAGGTCGGGCGCTCGTAAGCAAGGCCTTCCGCATAGGTTTCAACTAGCCGACAGCCCAGGTAGGCGCACAAGAGCTTGTCCAACACTGCGTCGGTTGCTAGCTTTTTGCAAATCAAAGTCATATGCCACCCACCGCCCTCCAAACAATCCCCATAACTTGGCCCTTTGCGGTCTGGGGGGCTCGATATGGTTGGACCCCTTAAAGGAGGAAGCCATAAGAAGAAATACTTGTTGGTCATGGTCGATAAATTCACCAAATGGATAAAAGCCAAACCAGTTAAAACTGACGAATCCGGAGCAGTGATAGACTTTATATCCTGGGTCGTACACCGCTACGGTGTCCCCCACAGCATCATCACCGATAACGGCTCGAACTTTACAGCCGATGAGGTGAAAGCTTGGTGCAGCAAAATGGGCATAAAACTTGATTACGCCTCTGTCTATCACCCCCAAACAAACGGTCAAGTCGAACGAGCGAACGATTTTATTATGAGCGGCATTAAACCCAGACTAGTGCAATTCTTGAAGGAATCAGATACGCACTGGGTCGAGGAGCTTGACTCCGTATTATGGGGGCTGCGGACCACGCCAAATCGCACAACTGGATACACACCATTTTTTTATGGTGTACGGCTAGAGTGCGCATGTACGAGGAGAGAGAAGCCAAGCTGGATCGGCAGGATAGCTTAGATGCCCTAGAGGAGGAGCGTGACGTCACGAAGGCCCGTTCCGCATTCTATCTATAGCAGGCTCGAAGGTATCAAAGTATAGAAGTGCGGGCCAAAACTTATAAAATTGGCGAACTCATTCTACGCCTACCAAAGAAGAAAAAGGACAAGCTCAAGCCCAAGTGGGGGGGCCCCTTCATCATTGACAAAGTTCTCACTGGAGGTGCGTACCTTCTGCGTGATGCATCAGACAATCGACTCGAGCCGAACCCATAGAACGCGGCCAGATTCCGAAGATTCTACACCTAGTGCCGAACTCCGTGTTTGTCTCCTTACCTCTGTCTCCCTTTTTAAATTATATCCTCTCTCTCTCTCTCTCTCTACCTTTTACATTTATAGCCTTAAAATCTTCAAGTATGCTTTGACCGCACACTCTGGCCGCGCTATGCGTGCTAAATATACCTCGGGGCTTCTTAGACAGAAGCTTAATTGTCTTCTGGGCTTTACGCCCAGCACATACGCGTCACTACTCCGTATATGCCTTTTTTCACCACTATATGCATCGATATGACTTAAGTCTTGGCCAAGCTGGGTTGCCTGGCTCTTGTGTTTGTGCCCTACGTTCCTGTTAATTCGGTTAGGGCATAAGGGGAGCACCTCTGCGATTGTTACTGCCGGGTCAGCCGGATGTGTACCTCGGACTGGGTGAAGCCGAAAGCTAGCGTTCTTAAGGGAATATTCGGTCGGTAAACAAAAGATGTATTTTACCTATTACAAAACATGCCCCCAGGTGCTTATATCCTGCGTAAATTTTCGCAGTTCAGACATGCACATTGATACATCTCCAATGTATCTATAATTTATGAAGCATTCATGCTATTTTATTATCTGTTTTGAATGATTACGGGCTTTGTTATACACTTTTATATTACTTTTGGTACTAACCTATTAACCGGAGGCCCAAATTGATATTGCTGTTTTATTACTGCTTTGATATTTCAAGAAAAGGAATATCAATCGGAGTCCAATTGGAATAAAACCTTCGGTAGCGTGATTTTTTTGAAGAATATGATCCTGGAGACTTGGAGTTCATGTCAGAAGATCCTCGGGGCAGCCACGAGATAGGAGGGCACCCCCCTGTAGGGCGTGCTCCCCCCTGTCTAGTGGGCCCCTCGAGCACCTCCCGACCGACTTCTTTCGCCTATATAAGCCTACGTACCCTAAAACCATCGAATATGAAGATAGATCGGGAGTTCCGCCGCCGCAAGCCTCTATAGCCACCCAAAACCTCTCGGGAGCCTATTCTAGCACCCTGCCGAAGGGGGAATCCCTCACCGGTGGCCTTCTTCATCATCCCGGCGCTATCCATGACGAGGAGGGAGTAGTTCACCCTCGGGGCTGGGGGCTGAGGGTATGTACCCTCGGGGCCATCTTCATCATCTCGTGTTCTCTCTATGGCACGATCTTGATGTATCGCGAGCTTTGCTATTATAGTTGGATCTTATGATGTTTCTCCCCCTCTATTCTCTTGTGATGAACCAAGTTTCCCCTTTGAAGTTATCTTATAGGATTGAGTCTTTGATTTGAGAACACTTGATGTATGTCTTGCCGTGTTTATCTGTGGTGACAATGGGATATCATGTGCCACTTGATGTATGTTTTGGTGACCAACTTGCGGGTTCCGCCCATGAACCTATGCATAGGGGTTGGCACGGATTTTCTTGACTCTCTGGTAGAAACTTTGGGGCACTCTTTGAAGTACTTTGTGTTGGTTGGATGAATTTGAGATTGTGTGACGCATATAATCATGCCCACGGATACTTGAGGTGACAATGGAGTATCTAGGTGACATTAGGGTTTTGGTTGATATGTGTCTTAAGGTGTTCTTCTAGTATGAACTCTTGAATAGATTGATCCAAAAGAATAATTTTGAGGTGGTTTCGTACCCTACCATAATCGCTTCGTTTGTTCTCCGCTATTAGTGGCTTTGGAGTGACTCTTTGTTGCATGTTGAGGGATTGTTATATGATCTATCTATGTTATTATTGTTGAGAGAACTTGCACTAGTGAAAGTATGAACCCTATGCCTTGTTTCCTATCAATGCAATACCGTTTATTGCTCACTTTTATCATTAGTTACCTTGCTGTTTTTGTATTTTCAGATTACAAAAACCTTTATCTACTATCCATATTGCACTTGTATCACCATCTCTTCACCGAACTAGTGCACCTATATAATTTACCATTGTATTGGGTGTGTTGGGGACACAAGAGACTCTTAGTTATTTGGTTGCAGGGTTGCTTGAGAGAGACCATCATCATCCTACGCCTCCTACGGATTGATAAACCTTAGGTCATCCACTTGAGGGAATTTGCTACTGTCCTACAAACTTGTGCACTTGCAGGCCCAACAACGTCTACAAGAAGAAGGTTGTGTAGTAGACATCACACATCAATGCATGCACACCCAGGGAAAGGGACCCTTAACGGAACTAATCTCCCTGGAAGATGTTTCTTACTACCCATGTAATATAACATAACTAGTTGGGTACTTGTCTGTTCAAGCACTTATGACCCCTACGCCTGGTTTCCATGCGTGCCCAGGTATTCAGGTAACCGAGCGGGTATTCGGATACACTCCGGACTGTCGGGTCCAGAGGTTGAAGCGAAAAGGTCGGCCAAGACAAATGATTTACAATCCGGCTAGGGACAAAATATGTCCTTTAAAGTACAATGTCACTTAGACTGACTAAATTCTTCTTCTATACCATCCAACAGGCTGTCTAGCCTACAGTCCTGTTGGGAATACTTAGCGGCCAATGCTACTTGGTCATACACCAGATGTACAGGGATCTCCTTCCCATATGACCCTACAGGTCCGACCTCGGCCATGTGGTTCGGGTCAGCCTTGGTGTATCGCGTCTTCACCATGGCCCAGGATTCCCTTGCACCTTGTCAGCAGGCTGATATCTTCCATAATCAGAAGCACTACCACGCTCCCTTGAGCATCTCCACAAGCTCCCCCATGCCTCTTGGCAGGGAGGCGGATGGCCACAAGGCCTTAGCAATGCTCTGCATCACCCGCCGAACTTGTTCGTGCAGTTGTGAGAGCTCCAGCAGAAGATCGCATGCAGATCCGGGCATTTCCTCCTCGGGGCGGCCTGTTAGCATGCCTACAGACATAATTCAGTTAGCACGCTTCTTTGCCGAACTTTATAGTGGTTCGCCAGGGCACTTACTGAATATGCCGCGCTGTAGCCTCTTATTCTCCTTTACGGAGTCAGCAAGTTGCGCCCGAACATCCTTCAATTCAACGTCCAGTCGGACGTTCACATCCTGGAGAGTATTTTTCTCCTTTATAACCTTTGTAAGCACACGCTGGCCAGCCTTCAGCTGTCGCCGAACATGTTGCTCGTCCTCTGGTACGATCTCTGGATTGCCTCCGGGATTGTCCACAAATTCTATTGTTAGAATTGCATTCATGCTGAATACTTAACTGGTACATGCTATTATTTTTGTTTAAACCAAATATTACCAGATGGGGCCTTCGTAGACTCCTCCATTAAGGCAATTGCGGCCCGCGGTTGGGCCTTGCACTCCTCAAGCTCTTTGGATAGCTGGGTATTCGTCTCTATCAGAATCTATGCACACAAGGATCCTTAAATCAGTTGTGCCAACTGTTTCAAGTCTCAGGGGCTACTCATATACATATTTATCAAATTTTCTTACCCGTATATTCTTTACGTACTGGTCCATGGCCCTGGAGAGGCCACCTTGAGCAGCCCGGATGTACACGTCCCCTGAGTTGAAGGCATCGAACGCCTCTTCAGAGAAATTAGGGTCGCGGAGTGCGGCCCGTCGGCGCCTATGATTTATGGCGCTCTCCACTTCGGAGTTTGTAGCGCAAAATCTATCCGCATCCTCTGTAGGAGGATCGTCCGTCTTGACCTCTGCCCCTGAGTCCGGCTGGTGGAAGCGTGACCGGCAGGCTCTCCGGATACAGTCCGATGAGCGCTCTTTCTGTCAGAAGGCAGTGGACATCGTTATATTTTAACAATGATAAATTTGTGGTAGGTTTTCAAACATACCTCTGCAACGGCATCTTGGTCCTGACCGCCTTCCTTTTAAGCCTACCCAACTTCGGTGCCCCTTGTTGGCGAGTCATCGCGGGTTCGGCTTGGTGTCTCGATGGCTTTCCCTGTAAGATGCAATACATGTGCGGTGGGTGAAGTGTAAGGAGGGAATCCTTTTTGGAAGTTGGGACTGCGGCTTTACTTACCTGGGATACAGGGAGTAGGCTAGGATAATCGGCTATGATGGACACCATCACACCATCGCAGCTCAGCTGGTAAAATGTCCTGTCAACAAGCTCCACAAACGTGTTCGGATCTTCTTCGAGTCCGGGGTCGAGAGACCGGTTAGGGTCCTCTGGCTGTGGAGACGGGTTGTGGACATCCTTCATAGCCCTTTGCAGTTCCTGCTATGAATTGAAGAACTAAACATCTGTGCTAGAAATGTAGGAAAGATTGGAATAAAAGATAGCGACTCACCCAGCTTGGGGGGTTGTACATGGAGAATCCATCCTGTGGCTTGATATGGATGAACTCCTCCTATTCTCCTTTGTACAAATAGGATAGTATCTTCGCCAGAGCGGCGGGAGAGTCCGGACATTTACGGCCGCAGCGGGTGGCATCGTCTTCTACATTGAAGTGCCACATGGGTTTTCCCCGATATTGAAGTGGCTGCACTCCCCACATTATACATATGGACATTACTTCGATAATTGCCAGTCCTGTTTTGGCCAACGTATTTATCCTGTCCAGCAGTGAAAGGATCTCTATGTTATCTTCCTCTTGGGGGCTCCTAGGGCGCCAACTGTGGTGTTTCTTCAATGGGGCATTTACAAACTCGGGAAGGCCCTTCCGAACAGGGTCCGGAAGAGGGACGTCCTCTACGTAGAACCATTCTGAGGGCCTGTCCTCGGATGTCTTCTTCGGGGTGCCGGATAGAGATCCGGTCCCGGCGGTGCACCATATTTCATCTCCGCCCACTTGAAATACCGACCCCTTCTGGGTACGGGGTACGAGGCAGAATAGCCTCTTCCATAGCTCGAAATGAGCTTCCAGGAAAAGCTTGCAGAAGGCAACGTGGCCTGCGATATGCAATATGGAGGCTAGGGTAAAGCTATGCAGCTGGAGGCCGTAGAACTCCTGGAGCCTGCGAAGGAAAGGATGGATTGGAAATCCGAGCCCCCTCAGCAAGTAGGGGACAAAGCATACCCGCTCTCCCTTGGATGGGTTTGGAAAGCTCTCCGCTTGCTCCCTGCCATTATAAGTGGCTAGTCCAGCTCGGACGGGGGCCATGTATGCAGGAGGAAGAAACCCCTTGGTCCGCAACTCTACTAATCGGCTGGGGGAACAGAACATCCCTCCCAATCGCCTGGTCTAGTTCTACGGGAGCGAGAGGAGGAATCGCGACGACCGGCCATGGTGGTGTGGATTTTTTTCGGGCGCACTCTGATGAATACTCGCTGGGAGGAGATAGTGTGATTTGGATCTGAGAATCCTCGTCTCTTTTATAGATGATTTACTCGCATGGTTGGGGTGGCAAATGTAAAAATGCCTCGACTTCTCACATTCGCTCGACACGTGGAAACAGCCGTTATTAAAGCACGAAGCCGAAGAGCGCGACATTGATGAGGATGGACACTGCTCGTTACAACAATGCTCTGGAGGATTTGGAGAAGAACCCGCCTTGCAATGCCAAAGACAATCTGCGCGCCGGACTCATCGTCATTGAAGCCTGGTTCAGGGGCTACTGAGGGAGTCCCGGTTTAAGGGGTCCTCGGACAGCCGGACAATATACTTTGGCCGGACTATTGGGCTATGAAGATACAAGATTGAAGACTCCGTCCCGTGTCCGGATGGGACTCTCCTTTGCGTGGAAGGCAAGCTTGGATATTCGGATATGTAGATTTCCTTCTCTGTAACCGACTCTGTGTAACCCTAGCCCTCTCCAGTGTCTATATAAACCGGAGGGTTTGGTTCGTAGGACAACAACAATCATAATCATAGGCTAGCTTATAGGGTTTAGCCTCTATGATCTTGTGGTAGATCAACTCTTCTAATACTCATATCATCAAGATCAATCAAGCAGGAAGTAGGGTATTACCTCCATCAAGAGGGCCCGAACCTGGGTAAACATCATGTCCCCTGCCTCCAGTTACCATTAGCCTTAGACGCACAGTTCGGGACACCCTACCCGAGATCCGCCGGTTTTGACACTGACACGTACATCCACTCCTGGGTACATGTCCGTCTCGTAGTTCCAGTCCCACGTGTTCTTCATATAGATGGAATGATCCTTGCATAACACGTGCACCTTGATGCTAGATGTCTCACGTGTTGGAAAAAGGATGAACAAAGCTCACGTAAAAAAATAGAATGGAAGAACATAGATTCCCGACGACCGAGAAGGAGCAAGGCACCTCGTGGTGGAGTGTCTACACTCATAATATTTAATATTATTAAGGGATATAAAATCAACCAATCATCTCCACGGGGGACGGGAAGAGTACGAAACATGGCAGCCCAGTGTAGTTACATCATACTAGTACATGGCTAACCCATGCTATCACCATATTTCTTGGCTTCCGTGCAACACCTATCTCTAGTAATCCAGCAGCCTGTATCGCTTCTCCCTCCTCGTCTCTCTCGAAGTGCGGCGGGCTGGCGTTTTTGCCGTCTATTGAGGTCGGTTAACTCATCACATGTTAGCGACATGCCAAGAGCATTCTAAAAAATTCCTTTCACGTTCCGTTTTCAAAAAGAAAAAATCCTTTCACGCATTTAATTTGATGTATGCTCGAGCAACTTGCATGTCCTATCTTGCTCCTGTTTGATACTCTAACTTATCTAGAGGTTAGACTAACTCATGACTAACCCTGAACTAACTGTAGCCAAAGAGGTGTTTGGGTGACAGGGTTAGATTGACAACTAATGCACTTGATGGAGAGAGAAAAGTGATTTTTCAGTGGTCCCAATGAGAACTATCTCCAGTTAGCACCTCTTGGGTGGGATACTTTAGGGCTATTTGAGCCCCAACTAGCTCCAACTAACTCTAACCCATGGATCCAAATAGGGCCTATGGCCAGTCTTGACGCGAAGTAGTCGCGTGCACCGGGAAGCAGCGCTCTCTCAGCCGTCGCGCCACTTCAAAGCCGGCGCAGTGAGAGGTCACCTCCGCTCTGGACAAGCATTAATGCGGCACAGACGCTCTAGGGCGACGCTGACCGTTTCACGCGGGAAGCGCGCGCTGGCAAGGGAGTATAGGTTTTGAACCGTTTCAGGTATAGTACTGGTAGTTTGCAAAACTACTCAATTATTGCACTTAGTTTCCTAAGAAATTGTGGTAAAAAATGTTACTCCACAGCCCGCTTCCCTTCTCCTTCCTCTTCCACCGCCCGCGCACGTCCGCGGGAAGCGACTGCTCAACCCTTATATAGGAGTGCTAGCACAAAAAGATGCATACGTGACCACTAAAATTTCCATATTAAAGCGCCACTCCGGCGGGAGTATGGCGTATGTTGTTACCTTCGGCCGGGCCATGGATACCGGGCGACGGCGACTAGAGAAGAGGCGGCGGCAGGGGAATGAATGCAGCTACTGTTCTGGTTCGCCTTCCAGCTTAAATAAATGCATAGCATCACGTGTACCCGCGGGTTCACAAATTGTAACATACGTGTCTGCTTAAGTGGTCGTCACGTAACTGGTGTGTGTGTGAGAGAGATTCTGAGAGACAGAGTGCATGTGTGCGACTCCAGTCTTTGGACATGTACTCAACCTTTTGCATCAGGATATAAGTACTATGGTATTTACTTTAGCTAGTGATTTACGTGGCCATGTTAACGTGGTTATGTAAAAAAAATGTCACTTCCTGCTCGTGATTTGCGTCATATAATTACAAGCAAGATGCTCGTGCATTGCACGGAACATCAATATGATTTTTTTTACAAAACACCTATTGTGATTGACCCATGCAGGAGTAATCCCATGTGTAAAAACTAATGATATCTCAAGAATTTTATCGGAAAACTGGTATCTCGAGAATGTCATAGAAAAAAATGAAAGATGACAGATAAGGTGAGGAGGAGTGGAGCATGATGGTGACTGGTGGTCGGAATGGGCGGAGGCATGGGGATGGATGGCACCGGCAGGCGGCAGCGGCCACCATGCTAGATTGTTCCAGAGACTTCCTTTTTTAATTGCTGAGCAATGAGGTTGTGGGAGATAAGGATGTGGAGAGAGGTGCGGGTATCTTTTGTAAAATTATCATAGTTTGCTTTCAATCCGTTAGATATAGATCAGATGGTCTGTGTTACAAGATGGCAGGCACACCATCATCGCCAACTTGTTTTTTTATAAGGGTACAGATGATAAGTTTGCTGACTACTAAAGTAAAGTGGAATTTGTCCATGTTATGCAAGTAAATTAAGGTGATTGTTTATCATACGGGTAAGGTTGGATGAAGGGTGGTAGGTGCGGCACCCCGGCTCAGAGAAATCGGAACACCCCGTATTCCAGCCTAGAGACCGAGGAGAAGTCTTCTAGAATACGACACTGCTTATCACAGAACAAATCAGCTCTTTATAACAATCTATATTGGTACAAGGGGGTTACATCGGCACGACGAAACTATGTGTGCCACCGTTGCTCCATGCAAGCAGCAGAACATCACGAAGCAGCGGAATGACTCTAGCAGCGGAACAACGATGGTGGTGGTGAACTCCACTCCGCAGGGACTCTGGCTGGAACGCTTATCCTAGCTCGCAAACAAGGAATCCATGGCAAACAAGCAATCAAATCTGGCATGACCTGCAAGCTGGCATGACACGCCAGGTCAGTACATTGAATGTACTTGCAAGCTCACAGCAACCAAAGCAATCAAGACAAACAATAGCATGGCAATTACAGATTATTAAGCAATGAGGAACACGATACTATCAGCACAACATAGCCTGAACAACATGATACAGCTAGAACAATATGAGCATGGCATAAACATATGAACATGATGATACTAGCATGCAACATGATGAAACTAACATGCACCAACTTACTCTGCTCGGGTTACATCGTCACCATCACCTGCACAAACATACCATCACGGACATCACATGATCATCTCAGGATCCAATCAAGCTTGGTATTAACAATACCATAGTAATCATTTATGACCACAAGGAGCTTGACCGTTACCCTTGACTTTCGCATAACATCCCAAATATCCAACAAGTTGGTACTCACGATACCGTAGTGATCCTCTCTCGATCACATAAATATCAACCAACTTCTTTCATCATCGAACCGGGGTTGTTATTAAGCACATCATTATTACTACTATTGACCCATAGTGTGACCAACTACAAACTAGGGCCATATCCGCGGGCGCGGCTATCGATAGATTAAACACACACACTCTGCAGAGGTTAGCACACTGTACCCACACCACGGAATCCTGGCCTCGCACTCCCATTCGGGTGGACCAAAGCGTTCCGACAAAACCGTCCTACTGCCATGACGCTCTCCCGGCCACTCCGACCAACTCCCCTTTGGGCTAAGTCCTGGGTGGCCCCGTGCCTACAAAAGGCACCAACGGCCACCGTCGTGGCAAAACGGTCCCAATCGGGGACAAGGATCCTTACACAAACAGCGGGCACACAAGGCTTATGCTTTCCTACCTGGCCAAGGTAGCGCTCGCGCATAACCTTCCCTCGCGGGATGCACCGGTGAGAGGCATGACAATAGACCCAGTTAGGACCCCCCCCCATAGGGTAAGCGTGGTTGCACTTGTCAGATCGATATGGTGGCACCATGACTCAGCCAACAATTGTTCAAGTTCAATTTAATCCGGTTAAACTTGAATGCAAAAATGTTGAGCCATGATAAAATAACATGATGCAACTACAAGGCATGAACATGATATCAACATAAGCATGGTGATGCACCATAATCAATGAGCATAACAACAACATTTAACCATTTATCCTGATGAGCATGACATACTAACGGGCATAATATCACATCTAGCACACTAATCATAACATGACATGACACTAGCATCAAGACAAGTACCATGCAATAACATAACGATAAAACTACCATGCAAGTATTTAATCAACTGGATGCAATGAAACATGCATAACGGCGGTATTCGAAACAGATGATAGTCATGCACCGAAGACCATCGCCAACATGTACTACTACCAAACATGGTCCATAAGAAAGTAATACTAGCATGAAGAGCATAATAACAGAGCACAAGAAAACATAGCAGGACGGTAAACACCGATCCATAAGCATGACTGAAATACCGACATGAGTAGCAAAACAAAGAGATATTTATTAAAGATTCAGGTTGATAACCAATGCTTCTGCATGGCTATCATGCAAATGGTGGTTGTGGCTTGCCTGGGATGAATAAGGCTCCGAGAAGAAGTGCGGAATGATCGCGGAAAGAATCACCGGAAAGGGTTTGCTCTCGGAGGGGGCTGATTAGGGTAAGGGAAAAATGGTCATTTTCAGAATGTTGAAACATAGTGAAAATGGTACCAAAAGTTTAGGCTCGACGATACAAAGAAGTGGGCGTTGGATTCACCTCAATCGGAGTTACGGCTGCGGAGTTATGAGGTGAAGAAGACTAGGGACTTTTCTACAAAAAGAATATTCACAGACGGGTCCCTGAGTGGATAAGGCAGAGGCATAAATTAGAAATACGCTTTTGGAAAAGGAAAACGCATTCGCACGAATGCGCTTCCACTTATCCATGTCAACGTGGACGGGGTCAACGCGGGGCCGGCTCTTGAGGCTGACGGGTGGGGCCCGCGCACCTCTCTCTCTCTCCTCCCTCTCCTCCTTCTTCCTCCTGCTCGCCCGTGGACCAGAGGAGTGTCGCGGTCGCCGACGCTTGCCTGGCCGGCTCCGACCACCGTTTGCTGCGCTTCGACCACCAACGTGCTCGTGGGGCTGAGCCGCTCCCATCCCTGCACAGAACAGACACAAGGGAAGACCAGAGCGATGGTGGCCTTGAGCAGGGCGGACGGCGGCGTCGAGCGAGGATGGTCACGACGCTACGGGCGCGGAGACGAGGTGCTGCAGTGGTGGGGAGATTCGCCGGGGTTCAGTGAGTTGAGTGGTGGTGACAAGGGGAGGAGTTGGGCTCTGGTTGCAGCGAATTTTGGAGGAGACCAGAGGCGGCCATGGCGGCGATGGGCAGCGAAGAGAGCTCCTGGAGCTCGAAGAAGAGGTTCGGGAGGGCTCTAGGAAGGAGGTGAGGTCAATAAGGATCTCTGGAGGGGTTCGGAGTGGCTATATATAGCCGTGTCGAGGCGGTTGAGCTCGGGTGCCACCGCGGACGAGTGTCCGGTGCCGTGGACGCGTGTGCTCGCGCATGAGCTCGGAGAAGATGATGGGGAGGGAATGGACGAGCACTCGTGGTAACGAAGACAAGCGGAGCTCGAGGACAAGGGAGGAAGAAGCCAACAGAGGAGATGATGACGGTCGGCTACAGCGCGCGCACAGTGCGACGAGGGGGACGGCTCACCAGAGTAGAAGACGGAGGGGGAAAGGGCTCAGGGCGATGCAGTCGATCACGGGGAGGCTACTGGACATGGCTGCGGGTCGAGACGAGGAGAGAATGGACGGGCACAACGCCGAGATGGAGCCAGTGCGCGTTTAATGCATGCCAGGGCGATGGTCACCGCGTGAGCTGGCACACATGGTGCACTCCGAACGGCCAAATCATGTCCGGGAGACAAGGGACACAGAGATAGAAGCCAAAGAAGAGAGTGCAAAGCATAGTGCTCATTGAGGTGACCACAGGAAGCAAGCACACCAGGCAACAACAAGGTGTTTGGAGTTTGCTGTGGCTCACACGTGTGGAGATTAAGGCTGAGCTTTGACTGGGGTTGATCACTCACTAAGGTGATTAGGATGGCAAGGTTTCAGCTCAAGAAGAGGAGTTTTGATAGCACTTCCTGTAGAAATTGCCATACTGGCCAGATTTGGAAATTAGGAAGAAGCACTCACTAGGAGTGTCAACTTGATCTCAACTTGGGCAAGGCAGAGTTATTTGGTCATATGAAGATGCTGAAAAAGGTTTCATACCATTTGGATAAACCAAAATGGTACTTCCTTCACAAACATAATGGCTAAATGGATTGAGACACAACTTGGTGGAGGGACTTTATATGGATAAGAGAAGGCCTAGGAAAATTTACAACCATAATGGAGCCAGATAAAATATACTTTCTTCACAAGCTAAAATTTTTACAGAAACAAAGATTGGAAACTTTGCTCACATGGAGGCATTACATGAGCTCAACTTTGGTGGAGAGATACGATTTTATGATATGAAGGACCATGCAAAATTGCAACTCATTTGGATATGCCTAGCTTGTACCTCCTTCACAAAGTTTCTTTCTGGAGAGAAACTTTGGAAAATCATAATTAAATGACTACCAGACAAATGAGGTTGCATTTTGGCATGTGGCAATGATATGGACAAGAAAAGATGTCCAAGGAGTTTGAGGTCAATTGGGCAAAGGAAAATAGCACTTGCTTCACAATGTGCCATTTAGGCCAGAATAGGAAATGAATTATTTGAGGACGATGGTAAACCTGGCAAATGAAATGTTTTGCCATATTTGAGGAAGATATGACCCAAACAATTTATGAGAATTATTTGGGAATTTTAGGAGTGATGCAAATATAGGTTGCTTCACAACCTAAGGCAAATTGGGTTATTCCTTTAATAGAAAAGGGATATTCCCAATAAAAAGAATATTGGGACTAGGGCTAGGATGAAAATTATAGGGTCTAGGGTTGGATAGGGGATGACAAGCCACTCTGGAAGGAAAGAAGAAGTCACCTTCTTCAGTTTCCAGACCGAAAAGCCACGGAAAAAGAAAACTCAGGCAAAAAACCTCGGAAAAACAAAAGAAAAAGAAAGGGCCAAAAATCAGGCTGTTACAAACCTTACCCCCTTAAAGAAATCTCATCCTTGAGATTTGGTTGCTCAGGGAACAAGTCTGAATATATCTGACCTTAAGGAAACCGTTTCCAACTCGGGTATCCTTTTTCCTTTATTGTTGTTCCCACTAAATTTTATTTGACTGGCTGATTGTCTCTGAGGTTTTATCCACATTCTGACAGATCTTACCTCACATATTCACATTTATACTGGCTCCACTTCTTTTCATATCTGCTGGCTTATCTGAAATTACCCTGACCGAAATATATGTGGGGCTCACAAATCTGAGGGTGATTTCTGATGGTTGTGTCTGTAATGGCAATCTTCCATGAATTGGTGACCAGATTTTCCTGATGAACACCCAAGCTCTGACTCCTTGCGTTGGCTTATTCCACTAAAGGCAGGTCCTTGGGTTCCAAACTATGAGTTGAGACATAACCGTTTCCTGACAGATTCTGACTCATCGCAGAAGCTTCTGAATCAGCTTAACTGGTTCCACCGTCTTGAGTATCAGATTTGTACCAAATATTTCTCTTGGCCAGTATAAAGGGGTATGAACGTTTATGATATTATCCACAGACTTGACTGATGGTGGTTCTGACAGATGAGATATTATCCATGCCAAGCTATCCTTTGTTGATTCTCATATTTGAGGGCACATGCTTTGAGACTGTTATTCACATTCTGATTGCTCATTCTGTCGGTCAGTCCATGGGGATAGTAGGCTGTGTGGTGCTTCACCATAGATGCTGGAGTCATACTGTTGAATTGACCTTTAACCTAACAGAATTGAGTAGGCCCCTTAGGTGGATATCCATGGTGATCCATACTAACTCAGCTTGTCCGTGGTATCTGTACCATGCAGGTCTTGCGACAATTTTCAGTCTTGCTCCTTCATTACTTCTTTCTTGCCTGGATCCTTGGGTGAAGGAGCGGGGTCATAGTGTTTCTTTGAGTGACCATAGTTTCAGTCGGGTGCAATATTCTGACAGGCATATTCTTATCCGCATCTTCTGACATGGTAACCCATTAAATGGTAGGTTCAACACATCTCAAGTTCTGACCGTAGGAAAATGATCATCCGAACCCTTGCGAGAAATCGGCAAATAAATCAGTAGCCACCATAACGGTCTTTACAACTCAGATCTGGGACATTACTGAGATAACTCAACCACGGCTTAGGATGGCAGAAAAACAGCTCAGCGCATGAGACCAGGTTGATAAGAAGAAACTGGCAGCTCGTTAAAATAGCCAAAAGCAGCTATAGGGCTACTGCCACAAAAAGAAACTCAACAGCTATACGAGACGACCGGAAAGCAGCTCGGAACTCGTGACAGTTGTTGAAGAGAGAAATAAAATTCGGCATCCACCCCGGATAGCAAAAAAAACAGCTCAGATCATAGGCGTGGTGCCGGCACTGAAGAAAAGGAGTCAAGTGCTCATCAGGATCATCTTCCAGGTTCACCGGTACTTGTACAGAGCTAAGTGTTGTCGTCAATCCTCATAGTCCTTTGTCACACTGAGGTGTATATCTGGCTTCCTTCACATATATCTGAGAATCCGATTCCCGAGGCATACTTATGTTCTGACTGATTCTGGCTTTTGACCAACTGTTGCGGATCTGATTCTGATATCTGCTGTCAATTCACAATGCACTATCTTGTACCAGCGTCGTACTGAGGACAATTGGATGGCTTATGCTGAAAACCATCGAGAGTATCTTGCTGAGGAAGACTAGGCTTCGTGCTAAAACAGGAATTGCTGGGCCATCCTCCTTTCTGAGTATGTGGCACATCCTTGCTTTCTTCCACGCATATCATGTTTCAAAATCATCCTCCACAAAGAATCAAACCTTTTATCTAAGCCATACCATTCACTGAAATTGCACTGTTGGTCTTGCACATAGCTTATGTTTTTGCTGATCTGATCATTTCTGCTATGAAATGTGCATACTGAGGCAAACTTGATTATCTGCATCATGATTAGATATCCCCAGATCCCAATGCAGTCGGCGGAGAATTCCATACTGATGCAAACGTGATACTGACAGTCCATCCAGGATTTCTTTTGCTTTCAGCCAAGATATTCCAATTTCACTGCAGTCTGCTGATAATTCCATTCTATTTAGCTGAACTTCCAAATATTTGAATTCCATGCTGATTCTTCTGGTCTGATGTCGATTGACGAGCAACTTTAATAAGGGGAAAATTTGTAACATCGAAGTCCCAAAGAAAGAAACAAAAGAAACAACGAGAACAAAAGCACAGAAGCACACACATAATATAAAGCAATCAACACATATTACTGCTACTCACACAATAATATGCATGCACACCTAAACACACAATTGTTGCTGAAGCTCCGGTACTACGGTCTAATATGCTGTGACGGTGTGCACGAAAGTGAAATCCATGTGTGGAAGGAGTTGGCGTAACCAAGGCTACACCAAGCGTTGGCTGAACTCTGGCCGGATCTGGATGGATACGGAGGCGAGGACGGACTTGGTGATCATGGGTCGAAACACAAAAGTATGTTGATGACAACATCGACACCAAGAGCGGGGGATGAGGAGAACCGTTTTCCTGCTCACTATGGTGAGGCGGACCAAATGGCTAGGTTCTCATCCATCGGTGGTTGCCGATACAACAACGGTAGTGACATGGTTACTCTATTAGGGATGTATATCATGATCTTGCATATTCTATGCCCTAATCATCGTAGGCTAAGGTTGCATCATCTTGGGGCAGTGTCAAGGGTGTCACCATCTCCTGGGTCTTCAGGTCCTCATCCCTCGAGGATGTATCTTCTGTTGGTACCGTCTTGTTGTGATGTCGCCAATCTTGTGTTCAGGAGATGAGGGTGAATGTCTGGCAAGGCATCATCCTTCCAGATTATCCACGAGGATTACAAGGAATCTCGTGGTCGAGGGCATAAGGGTTCCAAATGACCAAAGGTTTTGAAGGGAAGAGACCAATAAGGAAAGTATACCTTAGTTTTGAAAAACTAAGAAGGGAAGAGAAGTACAGATAGTTTTGAAAACTAGTAGTAGTTTTGGAAATAGTTTTACCTAACTAACGACCATGCTAACTAAGGCTTCCTACAATCGGGATGGCTCGATACCACTCTGTGGGGACCCGACTCATAAGTCGTGATCACCGAATGCACGCGTGTCTGATGATCCCGAGATCAATGCTCACCGAACACACGAAGCTGAATAACAAGAGTCTTACATCCATACATACCGTTTTACACGAGTAGGACCATTATGGTCAAGTCTTGAGTATAACATCGCAGGCGAAATCTTCAACAACAACTTGGACCCATGCCATCGCCTTAACCCTACGGGCATTACATTGGAATCGTCCCTAGCTCGCATGTTCACATCAAGTGTTCTTCATCACATCCTGTTCTTCCATGCAGGTCGATTAAATAACCAGTGGCAAGCCAATGAGTACTTTGAATGTACTACAAGCAACCCATGTTTTGGTTCAAGATACAACAATGCATGATATAGGTAAATTTTTGCGTAAAGCTAGTTTTGAGTGCAATGACATGTTCAATAACTTTGTAAGGCATGCATCAAGAGAATTCAAGTAACCATGAGGACAAAGTTACGATATCAACATAAATAGAGTGGGCACCAACCCGTCTAACATAAGCAGTGGGCACCAACCCATCTAACATAAATACAATTGGCACCAACCCATCTCAATCATGTCAAGTCCTTTGACTTGACCCAAGTCATTATCAACACACACTTGGTTTGTAAACAAGTGGGCGTAGCCCAAGAGCGGTTACCCAATCTGTCCTTGACCGTGGACACGGCTATTCAATAGTTTTACACTCTGCGGAGGTTGCACACTTTACCCACTAGATCCGGGAACTTCATGTCATCCACGACCATGCGGTACCTCAAGTACCGGGGTAAGCACCGATCACTACCTTTCCCTAGACGACACTAACATGGAGTCCACTCGATTCAGCGATAACCCCGTGCCCAACATTTCACATAACATTTTCGTGGAGCCTTGCTCCCATATTCATCACATACCACCGCACGGGTACCAAGGGTGTGTCCGGTGCCCCATAAAGATGGTCATGGCCGCCCTACAGCACGACCCGTCCCAAAGAGAGAGCACCAACTCTCCCCGTCACTAGTAATGCGGCTCCAAGCTAGTATCGGTCTAGGTACTCAATAATGCCCTTTCCCATATAAGGGTAGAGTGGTTGCGCATGTAAGGTTGGAATAACGGTCGCAACTCCGACCAATCCGTTTTAAAAAAAAACACCACACACATCCTTGGCACACCACTTCGTCATCAAGTGGTTACCCCTCTCATCATCTCCCTCAGGCATAAATGGCACCCGACGGGGTTTTCGAAAAGACTTTTGAAATCACTTAGTTTCCTTCACCATGCATATACCCATCCCTTTTTGCGTAGCATCTACTTTAGCATCCTATCTACTCCCACCGGCATAACCCTCATAAGAAGGTAGGGCCATGCACAATGCAAGTATCAACGAGGAAATAACGGAGGCAACCAACCCACGTGGTTCACCATCTCACCATGATTCCGATGCAACAATAATAAAGAGCTATATATATGACATGCATAAAAAGGGGTTTCATAGACATGGTCAAAAGGCTGCTTGCCTGTTTTAACAAAGCCTTCGAGGTCTTCAAATATCTCTGGTCCAACTCCGAGCATTGCGTCTACTTCGTCAACTATCGTTGAAAGCAACCATAATAAGCAACACAACAAGGCAAAAATAAAAGTTCTCTAAAAATATGAGTTGGATTTTTCCGGGATACCTCTGGTCATATGAGGAAGGACCAAAGTGATTTCATTGGAAGTGGATCAATGGATATTTCTAAACATTTCGATATAATGGAATTAAGGGGTTTATTGAATTGCAAGAAGTGTACAGAAGAATTATTTTGAAAAATGAGCAAAGGCACCCATTTATCAAAGGATGATTTTAGAAGCATCTAGGAATTGGTTTCACTGGATTTGGAGTTGACATGATTTTCCTATGAATTTGCAAAGTTGTCAAATATGAAGAAATGGCTCATTATTTGAGGTGATACAGAAGGTATTAGTAAAAATGTTCAAAAACTAAGGTTCGAACTTAGATGCATCTAGGAATTTGAATCCTGGCATTTGGATCAATATTGAGCTCTCTGTGATTTTCTAAAGTTCATCACAGAAATAGGAAAAATAGGATTTGATGATTATTTGTGAGGAAGAAGTCTCTGGAAAAATGTGCATGTTGCACCAACAGGTAGAGCATGATTTATGGAGTCTCTAGAAATTTGAATCATCAAATTTGGAGCTAATTTGATTTATTTATGGATTTTAGAAACTCACTGGAAAAGAATAAAAAGGAATGTGGGCATTACCCTTATCCTGCGCACCAGGTGAAGGATAGCGGTGGGCCGGCCCAGCGGCTCAACTCCATGCGCGTCGAGGCGACGTCGGCGCATTCGGAAGCGCCTTCCCGAGCGAAGGCGGTAGAGGCAGAGCCTGTTTCCACTTAAACGGGCGGGCCCAGCCGTTGGGTCGCCGACGCGAGGGGCCCATCTGTCGGGTTCATCCCCAACCTCCTGCGCGGGCGCCTCGGGAGACAGAGGAGGCGAGGCCGGACGGTGCGGGCGCTCTCCCCGGCGGTACCGGCCACCTCCGGCGACGCCCGAGTATCTGAGGCCTTCGAGGCCATGCCGCATCAACCGTGGGTCGCCACGGTCTCCCGAGGCACCGGCCGAGCAGTCTTGCGGAGCGACGAGACCGGCCGTGAGATTCGAACCTGATGAGGCGAGCACGGGAGGAAGGAGTGAGGTCTGGGAGAGTTGGCGGTGGTCTTGGTGTTGCTCTGGAGCAGAGAGGTCGGGAGGAGGGCACTAAATGGGGCGAATTTAGGAGGAGGCCGGCGGCATTGCTCCGGCCATGGCGATGCAAGGAGGGCATGAGGAGGGGTGTGGGTTGGTCCAGAGGGGCTCTAGGGGAGAGGGGAAGCAAACGGAGTGGAGAGGAGGCCCTGGGACGGCTTTAAGTAGCCGGTTCGTAGCTCGCCGTGGACGCGGCCTACGGGTGCCTGCGGGAATGGCCGTGGTGGCCACGGGAGGAGGCTCGGGGCTGCCTGCGGCGCTCGTGGGCGTCGCGTAGGGTGCCAGGAAGAGAGAGAGGGAGCAGGGCGAGGCTCACGGTGCTTTCAGCGTCGAGGCCGAGCATTGGCCGAGCCGGGCGGCGTCGGGCACGAGCAACAGGGGGTGAGAGAGAGAGGGAGAGTGAGGGAGCTGCACGACTGCCGTGTTGCGGACGTCGAGGACCTCGACTGGCGCGAGGGGGAGGCTCGAGGTGGTTGGGGGACACGGCGTCAACGGTCGGGAGCGCGATGACGTGCTCCAAAGCGCGTCTTTGGCCGGCATCCACGGCTTTTGCGCGCGCACTCGCGTGTCCACTAGTGTCAAAGGCATGCAGAGGGAATAAACAAGGGGGAAGGTGGCATTGGATGCTCTGGAACATGCCAGGAGTGAGAGAGAGATGAGAAAGGGAGGGAAAAGTGGTTGTCCAGAGAAGAAAAGTGGGTCTCTGCCCCCCTCCATCATTTCCTCTCGGGCAGGGAAGCACACCAGAGGTAAAGGGGGACTAGTAGGGGATGTGGTAAAAAGGATAACTCATGGAGATTAGTGGAAGTAGCCAAAAATGGGATTTTGGTAAAGTGGCAGAAGGTGTTTGATGATGGTTTGGGCAAGTAGATGATTTGCATCTGCCATGAGACTCCATAGGGTGAAATGACACATATAACTAGGGCCTTCCACCAATTTGGAGCTCATTTGAAGAAAGTTGACAATGTAACTTTGGCAAACCCTAGAAATGAACAGAAATGGGTTTTCCAAGATTTAGCCATGGAAATATACTCTCCTTGATGCACCACTTGGTGTAGTGGCCTCATTTGGTCATGTGATCATGCTCACAAAAGTTGGGGTCAAGGAGAGAAAGTTGGCAATGCAAAGTTGTTCACATTTGGTTCTGGACAGGAAGGGTTTTGGGGCACTTTGATCAAAGTAACTTGTTCTCCAACTTGTGCCACTTGGTCTAGATGAATAATTAGACCATTGGTGCATGTTTACAAGGTTTGAGAACATTTGGACATGTTTGGCAATGTAAAGTTGCTCAAACTTCAAAATGGACAGAAATGGTTTTGAGGGGATTTGATGATGTTATCTTGTTCTCCAAGTCATGAGACTTGGCAAGATAATCTAATATGTCATATGTGACATGATAGAATTTTCTTGGAATTTTTGGAGAATATTTCCTTTGTAAATATTTCAAAAGCTTGAAATATCCAGAAAGGGTTTTTGAGGGATTTGACCAATATTCTGAACATGACCATGTGTTGAAACTCTTATATATGGAAAATATATGTCCAGTGAGTTTCCCTAATTTTTGTCAAATATTTTTAAAACAATAAAATAATTTTTCCCTATTAAAGACCATTTCTGGCCTTAAGAAAAAGCTTTTAAATAAAATAGTAAAATAACTTTCAAAATTATATTTTTGTGGTTTCTGGGTCTCCTATATCTAATAGGAGTCAAATATATTTTTAGATAGATTCTTACTGCCCTTAATTAAGTACTTGCAGTGCAAACCTCAATTCAGGGGTTTTTGGAAAACTAATTTTAGAAAATACTTTTTGGCCAAATTAATTTTATAAGAAATTATTTTTGTGTCCTATACACATGGTATGATCATTGGGGAAGGTTTTTGGAGCAAGGAGATGAAGTATGGGAGTTGGAGGATTTATTTGATTTATAGAGCATTTGCAAACAGCAGTCAAACATTCAATCAAAGCAAGGACAAAACACTCAAAACACATTTTAGCATGATTATTGACTTAAGTGTTGTGCCATGAAAATTAGGGTGTGACACGACAATCTGTGTATATTAAACTACTCTTCATGTGTATCATCCATTTGAGCCGGGAGTGAAAACAAGGTCTTCAGAGCAGGCAATGGTACCTGTTGAAGCATATATCTCGATGGTTACAGGGAGCTCCTCATAGGAGGATTCAGAGACAGATAACCAGTCCTATATCCCACCTGAGGTGTATGCTCTAAGTTGCAATGTTTATATTTCTCATATGATGCATATGGTGTCTTGCATTGCTTAGTTTAGACATCATATGCACAATATTGAATTCTATCTGCTTAGTTTGGAGATCATACATGCGAGTGCTAGCTGCTTAGTATATGAATCAATTATGTCAATTATATCATGCCATCCTATATACTTAGACAACATGTATGTGAATTATTTTATCCCAACCTATTTTAGAAAGACATCATATAGTTTTGTCATGTCATCCTGTTTAGGTACTCATCATATGTTGAATTATGCCATTATATCCTGTTAAGTTATCCATCATATATCGGAAACTGTGTCATGCTATCCTGTTTAGTTAGGCATCATATATGTGAAATTGTGTCATGCTGTCCTGTTTGGTTAGACAACATATATGTGAATTACCACATCTGCCTATCATACAATGTCTGTACGTTCAATTTCTTTTCTTGTTTATCAGCCATTTGAATTGGAGGGGGTGATGGCAGTATCTAAGGAAGCAAAAACCTGTTCTTCACAAAAAACGGTGCTACCCATCGATGCAGATAGAACCATGGTTGTACTGGCCCACAAACTAGCCCCACCACACATAATCGAGACTCTTCCAGATTGCACACTTACACCGTTGGGCAAAGAACCAACTACAACCCATCTAACCCCCAGCGGATAGTAACCCACTTATACTTGACAAAGCACCATGTCCACCACAGAGTACCCCCACACGAGCAGTTTGTAAAGCTACTGCAGTGCCCAAAGCACGAAGACCACCACAGCTAACCCAAACTCCACGCTTAAAGCAGAAGAGCAACTGTTCTCAGGTCAGATTTCGTAGCTATGGTTGAGGGAGTCCCGGATTAGGGTGTGAGGGAGTCCTGGACTAGGGGGTTTCCCGACAGCCGGACTATCATCGTCAGCCGGACTCCAAGACTATGAAGATACAAGATTGAAGACTTCGTCCCGTGTCTGGATGGGACTTTCCTTGGCGTGGAAGGCAAGCTTGGCGATACGGATATGTAGATCTCCTAACATTATAACCGACTCTGTGTAACCCTAGCCCTCTCCGGTGTCTATATAAATTGGAGGGCTTTAGTCCGTAGGACAACACAACCATTACAACAATCATACCATAGGCTAGCTTCTAGGGTTTAGCCTCCTTGATCTCGTGGTAGATCCACTCTTGTACTACCCATATCATCAATATCAATCAAGCGGGAGTAGGGTTTTACCTCCATCGAGAGGGCCCAACACAGGTAAAAACATCGTGTCCCTTGTCTCCTGTTACCATCCGCCTAGACGCACAGTTCGGGACCCCCTACCCGAGATCTGCCGGTTTTGACACTGACATTGGTGCTTTCATTGGGAGTTCCTCTGTGTCGTCACTGATAGGCTTGATGGCTTCTTCAATCAACAACAACGCCATCTAGGGTGAGGCTGTTCTCCCCGGACAGATCTTCGTGTTCGGCGGCTTTGCACTGCGGGCCAATTCACTTGGCCATCTGGAGCAGATCGAAAGCTATGCCCCTGGCCATCAGGTCAGATTTGGAAGCCTAAACTTCACGGCCGACATCCGCGGAGACTTGATCTTCGACGGATTCGGGCCACAGCCGAGCGTGCCGTGCTGTTACGATGGGCATGATTTAGCTCGCCACCGACAACGGCTCCTCAGAGGTCGCACACGAGTCCGCTCTGACCCATAGTTCGGAGCAGACTGCGCAGACCAAGGACGGGTGGCTAGACACCGCCTCAGGAGCTGCAACTTCTACGGCGACGAAGCTGAATACTGACCTTGTCCCTTATAAAGCTCGTTACTCCGAGGCGCCGGACTCCTTGCCGGACTCCGAACCTCCTGCGCCTCTGCCAATCGAATCCGATTGGGCGCCGATCATGGAGTTCACCGCCGCGGACATCTTTCAGCACTCACCCTTTGGCGACATCCTAAATTGGCTAAAGCATCTCTCGTTATTAGGAGAACCATGGCCGGACTGCGGTCAGGATGGTTGGGATGCGGACGACGAAGAAATTCAAAACCCACCCACCACCCACTTTGTAGCCACTGTCGACGACCTAACCGACATGCTAGACTACGAATCTGAAGACATCGACGGTATGGACGACGATGCCGGAGACGATCAAGAACCAGCGCCTACAGGGCACTGGAAGACCACCTCGTCATAGGACATATACATGGTGGATACCCCAAAGGATGGGGACGGCAAAGAAGCAGCGGAGGCGGATTCTTCTAAGAAACAGCCCAAGCGCCCGGCGTCGTGGCGCCGCTCTAAATCCGCCACAAGAAGAATGGAGATTTCGGCACCGGAGATAATAACACCCCGAGAGTGCGAAGACAACCCTCCAAAGAAGATTCAGACAGAGGAGGGCGGAAGCCAGCCCTCGAGAGAGAGCGGCAGACGAGGAGGATGAGGACTACATGCCTCCCTCCGGAGACGAGGCAAGCCTCAACGACGATGAATTCGTCATGCCAGAGGATCCCGTCGAACAAGAGCGTTTTAAACGCAGGCTTATCGCCACGGCAAATATCCTAATGAAATAGAAGCAACAGCTTCAAGCTGATCAAGACCTGCTGGCCGACAGATGGACCGAGGTCCTCGCGACCGAAGATTATGAACTCGAACGCCCCTCCAAGAGCTACCCAAAACGCAAGTTGCTCCCCCGACTAGACGAGGAAGCATACAAACCTTCATCACCAGCGCACGGTACGGCAGACCGACCACCCCGTGGTCGTGACAGAGAGGCATCTAGGCCCTCCATCAGGACCGTACCCCGGCACCGCTCGAAAAGTACGAAGCCACGAGGGAATGCGTCGGACTTGCGGGATATATTGGAGGACAAGGCAAGACAATCCAGATCTATCTACGGATCACGTGGGCGCCCCACGACCCACGACGACTACCATCACGCCGGATACAGCAACTCCGGCCGGGCCGAACAGAGCAGACAATGCTCTCCCGAGCTACGTCGTGATATTGCTCAATATAGAGGCGCCGCACACACACTATGCTTCACAGACGAATTTATGGATCATCAAATCCCGGAAGGGTTCAAACCCGTGAACATTGAATCCTACGATGGCACAAAAGACCCCGCGGTTTGGAGCGAAGATTGTCTCCTTCATATCCATATGGCCCGTGGTGACGATCTCCACGCCATCAAGTATCTCCCACTCAAGCTTAAAGGACCAGCTCGGCATTGGCTTGACAGCTTGCCCGCAGAGTCAATTGGGTGCTGGGAGGACCTGGAAGCCGCATGTCAGTGTCAAAACCGGCGGATCTCGGGTAGGGGGTCCCGAACTGTGCGTCTAGGCGGATGGTAACAGGAGACAAGGGACACAATGTTTTTACCCAGGTTCGGGCCCTCTCGATGGAGGTAAAACCCTACGTCCTGCTTGATTAATATTGATGATGTGGGTAGTACAAGAGTAGATCTACCACGAGATCAAGGAGGCTAAACCCTAGAAGCTACCCTATGGTATGATTGTTGTAATGTATGTTGTCCTCGGACTAAAGCCCTCCGGTTTATATAGACACCAAGAGGCTAGGGTTACCAGAGTCGGTTACAATGGTAGGAGATCTACATATCCGTGTCGCCAAGCTTGCCTTCCACGCCAAGGAAAGTACCTTCCGGACATGAGCCGAGTCTTCAATCTTCTATCTTTGTAGTCTTGGAGTCCGGCGGATAATGATAGTCCGCTGTCCGGACACCCCTAGTCCAGACTCCTCAAGAGCCCTGAACCGGTCTTCAATGACGATAAGTCCGGCGTGCATAATTTTCGGCATTGCAAGGCGGGTTCCTCCCTTGAATAATCCAGAGAAGATAATGAACACCGGGATAGTGTCCGGCTCTGCAAAAATAATTTCCACGTTCCACCGTAGAGAGAATAAAACATATACACTAGATCAATCTGCTAACGTATTATGCGGTGTGACATCACACTGCTACCAAGCCTTTGTTTGAATCGTTTTTTATTTTTCCACCTCAGCACGTTTAGCGAGACGGTTTCCTTGGCACGTCTTATCGAAGCAGAGATCGTGTTCCCTCTATTCCGGGATCCTCATCAATACGTGCGTGGGTAACCCAACCGTTCCCGTCGCCACGCCTCCTCTATCGAAGGGGAATCCTAAACGGTCACGGAGACGGCCCTTGGTATTTCTTCCCCTTTATAAGAGGACCAAGGCCTGTCCTTGTTCTTCAATTTCGCATCGAATCTTTCTTCCGCTCCCAGTTCCAACACCTAGAGCTTTAGATTCGAGCGCCTCGGATCCTCAACCATGTCCGGCTCCGACCTCCAGGTCCGGTGGATGTCGGAGGAGGACATATTGAAGTTGCGTGAGGCCAAGTACCTGACCTACGAGGTTTCGCACAGGTTGCCTGCCCCAGGGCAGGCTGTGCCAGCCCCCGTGCCCGGCGAATACGTTGTTTTCGTATCTCACCTCCGCCGGGGATTGGGCTTCCCGACGGATCCCTTCGTGAGAGGGCTCCTGTTCTACTACGGGCTGGACTTCCACGACTTGGCTCCGGAGTCCATCCTCCACATCTACGCATTCATTATTGTCTGCGAAGCCTTCCTCCGCGTCATCGCCCACTTCGGCCTATGGCGGAAAACCTTTAAGGTGGAGCCGAAGATGATCGGGGGGCGTCAAGCGGAGTGCGGCGGGGCGACCATAAGCAAAAAGGTCGATGCCCCGTCGCCCGAGGGTTCCTTCCAAGAGGAACTCGGACTGTGGCAACAGGAGTGGTTCTACATCACCGCTCCGAGGGGCAGCAGGCAAAAGCCGCCGCCCTTATTCCGCCCGGGACCTCCACGCCAACTGATGTCGTGGGTTAACCAAGGGCTCAACTGGGGGCCGTCCGAGGACGTGCCTTCACTGCAGGGCCAGATTCGAGACCTCCAAACGAGGGAGATCGACCTGATCAAGGTGATGCGAGTTATGCTAATCGAGCATCTTCCGCCTCGCAAACGTCGTCCTCTCCGTCTATGGGAGTACAATCCGGAGGGACCTCGCATTCTTCAACATTTTATGGGTGCGTCACCCACGGAGATGTACAAGCTGTTCTTCGGACCGCAGGTGGCGTGTCCGGATTTGGCCGACGACGCAGGCCTAAGCCGCGATCGCCCGGATACTCAGGTAAATAGCTCATAGTCCGGACATTCTGTTTATATGCCTTTCAAAAGTTTGTCTCCTGACCCTTTGTTCTTTACAGGAATGGGTGGCGCGATCAAGGCTGATAAGGTGTCCGGCCCCCCTCCCAGAGACCGCACCGGAGCCCGTGCTGGTCAGAATGTTGGAGGTTGCGCCCACAGAGGGGGACGATGGGGGGAATAAAGGAGCTAATACTTCGCCCGAAGGGGCGACTGAATAGGAGGGAACCAAGGACCCCTCCCTTCAGAGGGAGAAGAGGACCGCCTCCGAAGATCTAGAGGTCAAAGCCCTTAAGCGTGGGAAGAAATCCTCACCGGGGGGTCCGGCGTCCGGAGAGAATCCGGACGCGCAATCATCGCCGAAGGACCAGCCCTCCAACGAGCCGTGAGTATGAAAGAGGAAGTTTAATTAATAAGGAAGTACCTTCATTTGTGCTTCTGTAGGTAACCGAAATATTTATATCGCAGTTCGGATCTGCAGCCTTCTCAGATGAGTTCATCTTCGGGGGACCTTCTTCCGGAGATGATGGAGAGCGATACGCCTCCGTCTGCAGCGAAGCCAGATGAGGCAGGCGAGCCCGAAGTGTCGTCACGGAGGGCGTCCCCGAGTCCGAAGGGGCCAGTGAGTTCGGCACCCAGCGGAGTCCGGCCGGGAGAGCTGAAAAGTCTTCTTGAGAGGGCGTCCATTTCAGAAGATCACCGTGCGTTAATGCGTATGGTGATTGGAAGGGTTTCGTCCGCTGAAAGCGGATTGTGTAATGCCGCCATGAGCTTGCTGGCGGGATTTGAGGTATGCAAAAATGGTGCACCCCTTTGTCTTTTAACAGTTTTGCATATAAAAAATGCGCCCTGTATAGGTAGTAGCCCCTGAGACTCGGTAGGTTGTCGGCAACGACAGCGTACTGAGGATCGAAATCTAAAGAAATGAATTCCGTCGTTCCTATGCAGGTGGCGGATGGTCCGGGGGCTAGCCGGACTAGTGAGGTTGCCAAGTTAGCTCGGCAACTTGACGTGGCGATGAGGACATCGCACTTGTCAACGAGCGACTTGACGAGTCGCAAGGTAAAATAGTTCTCCTGCCGCTTTATTAAGTGGGTCAAAGCCCGCCTCGATAAGTTATGTGCTGTTTATACTGAGCATCTTCTTGCTTTGTGGAGAGTTTTCAGCCGAACTTGCTCTAGCTAAGGAGCAAGCCCGAAGAGTGCTGCTGCTGCCGCGAGGGCGGCCGAGAGTTGAAGGTCGAAAAGGCTGCGCCTTTGCCTAAGCGAGGCGGAGGTGGCCGAGTGGCCAAGAAATTAAAGGATGCTACCGACCGCAATAAGGCTCTTGAAAACGAAGCGCTTATCGGAGCGGAAGACTGAAGAAGGCCACCGCGAAGCCAAGGATGCCCGCTCTGCAATGCGGCTATGAAGGAGAGCTGCGCCAGCCGAGAGATCGCGGTGGCAAGCCTTTTCTAATGCGTCGCCGGTTTATGGATTCAGTATGCTCAATTTGAGCGGCTATGGAGTTCGGAAGATCCGTATATGGACTTAGCTGCGGTCGGTGATGCCTTGAAACACTTCCGGAGCCAGGGGGATCACGAGACGGAAGAGTTATATTGGTCTCAATTCCACAGTCCGGATCGTCCTCTTCCATCGACGGACGGTTGGCGAATGGGCGGCCCGAGCAGATTGTGCGGGTCGCCATGATCGACATCGTGGCCCATGTCTGGCCAGAGAGGTCCAAGGCGATGAGCTACTTCGGCTTACTGCAGCAATTCCTTGGGGCGGTGCCGCATACCAAGGAGGTGAAGCGGTCGGCCTGCATCGAGGGCGCGCGGATGGCTCTGGCCCATGTGAAGGCGCAGTGTCCGGAGATGGACACCACCGGTGTTGCTGCCCAGGGTTCGGATGAAAACCGGCTCCCTGCCGAGCACTATTTCGGGGAAGTTATGCGTGGCGCTCGTGTAATAGATTCGCAGTGCTCAAAAAATGCAACGTTCAATTGAACGCATTAACTTGTAGATCAATGATTATAGTATGACTGCTTTTTATACTTGTGCTTCCAAGTAGTAAATCTTCTCCTGTGCGGCCGTTTACGTATACTTGTGTATAACCTGAAAGATGCGATCTTCGCTTCAGCCCTCGCACAAGGTGCCGGGGTGTTCGCGAAATAGCGCCACACATAATCCGGCGTCTCGGTCTGTTATAAGGAGGTGATAGCGTAGCGAACGAGGCAATCCGGACTATAACGCTTTATCTCTTTCACTTAGCCAATGGAGCTCGAGGGTGGGGCTACGACATAGCCCCTGGTGGCCCCGCACCTCTCCGAATTCGGGGTGCGTAAGTGCCTGACCGGGAAACGGTCCTTCGTCAAAGCGGGGAATTCTAAACATTCCAAATGTAGATCGAGTGGTTGACCAGTCTCTCGCTGTATCATGAGTTCAGTTTTCGGCTTTCATCTTGAGGTGCTCGCCAAATTAACGGGGCACAATCGCATAGTTCTCCGGTGCCGCGTTAGCCGATGATACTGAGCGTAAGGCAGCAAAACACGGAGCGAGCAAACCCAACATTTGACCAAAGACATGATTTGTAGCTGATGCATATAATGCCTAATCTCGAGGCGCCGAACACTCCCTAAGGTGTTCGGTCTTTATAATAATGGGCGAGAATGATGCCCTAAGCCCCTAGTGTCCGGTATGGCATGGTCTTACGACGCGCCGATGCCAAAGCGTCGAGGCTCGCTTTGGCTATAAGAAGAAGCCAAGGAGAAGAACAACAAGAGACATAAAAAAGGTCTACGAGGTCTTAATCTGAAAAGAATCCTCTAACGGGTCCCTCTTGCGTCTGCTTTGTGTCTCCGTTGCGCCGTTATCCTGGACGGGTTTGCACATCGCTCATCTGTAGAAAATAGAGGAGCTTTTAGTTTAAAACAATTTGTGCGGAAAATATGTAGAATAAAGAATAAAAAATATAGGTAATTAAAGCAGAGTTCGCATGAACCCGCGGTTGTTTGTCTTGTAGCAGCCCTCAGAAGGGGGTATGCGGCTAGGGAGCCCTAGCCCATCGACGCGGACTTCGTCTATCCGAGTTCGGGTCTTGAAATGACCCTCGCCTTTGAAATGATGCCATGCGGACCGGGCATCTTGAGTGTAAGAGACGCGTAATGTGGTATAGCGTTGAAGCGGACAAAAGCCTTACGCCCCAAGAGTGCTTGATATACACTTTCAAATAGGACGATGTGAAAAATTAATTTTTCACGTCGATAATTGTTCGGTGATCCGAACACGACTTCTAGTAATATGGAGCCTGTGCACTTGGCGTAAGGGCCTGGTGTTACTCCTCTGAAGGGAGTGCGGCTGTGTCATATTTTGGTAGGGTTTATCCCCATCCTACGGACTGTTCTAGGATACAGCAGGTTTAGGTCGCTGCCTCCGTCCATTAGGTCACTGGTAAATTGCAATCCATCTATTATGGGATTCGATATCAGGGGAGTCCGACCCGCATTTCGAACGCTTCTGGAATAGTCCAAGTGGTCGAAAGTGATTGGTTTTGATGACCAATCTCTATTGTCTGCTGGGTTGGACCGTGCGAAGCCCTTTTTGGAAAGTGCCGCACTATTTTTCCGTATTATCACATGAAGTGAGTTTATCGCTTTAACCCCTTGTGGGAAAGTCTTTTGTTTTCGGTGCTCTGCTGGTGGGGTTTGTCCTCTTAAGCTGACGCGTCGAGCCCCTTGTGTTCGGCATTTAGTCGGCGGACCGTTTAAAACCCAACAATCCTGTGGGTGTGATTTGCGAGCCTTAGGGGTCTTGTGGATTTGACATATTCGACCCAAAATCTTCTTTAAGTTGGACAATTAAACCTTGTCATCCTTTAGAGGCTGTGTTTTACTATTTGGCCGTGAGCTTTTAAATCCGGCGTTGATGCCGTGCTCTTTGGGCTTTTCTCTTTGTTCCGGCGCTGCTCTTTTTTGCGCCGTGATTTTCCGTTTCCATCTCTCATCTCGGATGTACTTGGGTCGCTGGTGCTGCATCTTGCTAGCCAGCTATCCTCGCCCGCACAGAAGCGGCTCATGAGGCTTGTTAGTGCGTACATTGTCCTCGGCTTTTCTTGACCGAGGTGCCTGGCGAGCCATTCGTCTCGGACATTGTGCTTGAAAGCTGCTAAGGCTTCGGCGTCCGGACGATCGACTATTTGGTTCTTTTGGTAAAGAACCTGCTTCCGAAATTTCCGCTGACTCTCCGGGCTGTTGAGTTATGTGACTTAGGTCATCTCAGATCCGGAGGCGGACATAAGTCCCTTGAAAATTTGATCTAAACGTCCTCGAGCTCTTCCCAGCTTCCAACAGTATTTTCTCGGGAGGCTTTTAAGCCAATGACGGGCTGGCCCTTTGAGCTTGAGTGGTAAATATTTTATGGCGTGGAGATCGTCTCCTCCGCCATATGTATATGTAGTATATAATCTTCTATCCGCACTCGAGTCTGTTGTTCCATCGTGAGGCCTCTATGTTGATGGGTTTAAATCCTGCTTTGAATTTAGTGGTCTAGCACCTCATCGGTGAAACATAGCGGGTGTCGGCGCCCTGTATTTGTGTGTGCCGTTATCATCGGACACTTGACGTGTTACCTTGCTTCTTGGTGCCTTCTCCTTTGGCCCATAAATGGACCTGGCTGGGCCATCTACTCTTCCGAGTTCATTGGTGGATTTATGTGTGGCGCCGCTTTCATAATTTGGTCTGTCCTCTGGCCGTCTATCCAACCAGGCAGCCCCTTTATTTTTAGACGGTGGAGGCTCTATGGCCTCCTCGTCGAATTCCGGTAGCAGCTTGCGCTTCGGGTAGCTCTTTGATTGGTGGTCATTGCCGTACTTATCTGCGGTGTTGAGCACTTTGCTCCATCTCATTCTGAGTGTGTCTTCCGCTGTTTGGAGCTTCCGTTTTCCTTCTTCAGGCTTCTTGCAGTGCTGACGAGTCTTTTCCGAAGGTTCTCATTCTCCGGCGACGTGTCAGGCATATGGTCGTCCGGACTATTGTCTTCGCCGGGCTTGGATTGGTTATCTGAGTCGTCGTGTTCGGACGGTTGCTTATGTGCATGTTCGTCGTCCGATTGTGAGCCCTGCCGTATAGCGGGCTTGTTGGGAGCGTTGTTGTCGTCGAGGCGGGACTTAGTGCGGCGTTTGCGCCGCCGCTTTGGTCGTTTATCGGCGGGGTTATCTTCCGCCGTGGCCCGTTGGTCCTCGTTATCGCTCCCCTTTGGGGTATCCACCATATATATATGTCATGTGACAAGGTGGTCTTGTTGTGCTGTATAAGCTCTGTTTTTTGTTCGTCTCCGGCATCGTCGTCTATTCCGCCGATGTCTTCGAAGTCGTAATCTAGCATGTCGGTTAGATGAAATCGGCGGTGGCTACAAAGTGGGTGGTGGGTGGGATCTGAATTTCTTCGTCGTCGAACCCCAACCATCCCGCCATAGTCCGCCAGACTCTCTTGATAACGAGAGATGTTTTAGTGAATTCAGGATATCGCCCAAAGGCGAGTATTGAAAGATGTCCGCGGCGGTGAATTCCATAACCGGCGCCCAATCCGGATCAATTGGTAGGGGCGCGGGAGGTTCGGAGTCCGGCGAGGAGTCCGGCGCCTCGGAATCACGGGCTTCGCAGGGGACGAGATCAGTGTTCGGCTCCATCGCCGTGGATGTTGAAGCCCCCAGGGCGGCGTCTACCCACCGGCCCTCGATATGGGCGATCGGCTCCGGGCTAATGGCCTAAGCGGATCCGAGTGCGGCCACCAAGGCACTGTCCGGCGGCAAAGCTAGATCATGCCCATCGTCACAGAGCGGCGCGCTTGGCTGTGGCTCGAGTCCGTCGAAGATCAAGTCTCCGCGGACATCGGCCGTGAAGTTTAAGCTTCTGAATCTGACCTGACAGCCAGGGGCGTAGCTGTCGATCTGCTCCAGATGGCCAAGAGAATTGGCCCGCAGTGCAAAGCCGCCGAATACAAAGATCTGTCCGGGGAGAAAAGTCTCACCCAGGACAGCTTTGTCGGTTGAAGATGCCATCAAGCCTATCGGTGACGACACAGAGGAACTCTCAATGAAAGCACCAATGTCGGTGTCAAAACCGGCGGATCTCGGGTAGGGGTTCCTGAACTGTGCGTCTAGGCGGATGGTAACAGGAGACAAGGGACACAATGTTTTTACCCAGGTTCGAGCCCTCTCGATGGAGGTAAAACCCTACATCCTGCTTGATTAATATTGATGATGTGTGTAGTACAAGAGTAGATCTGCCACGAGATCAAGGAGGCTAAACCCTAGAAGCTAGCCTATGGTATGATTGTTGTAATGTATGTTGTCCTACGGACTAAAGCCCTCCGGTTTATATAGACACCGAAGAGGCTAGGGTTACACAGAGTCGGTTACAATGGTAGGAGATCTACATATCCGTATCGCCAAGCTTGCCTTCCACGCCAAGGAAAGTACCTTCCGGACATGAGCCGGAGTCTTCAATCTTCTATCTTCGTAGTCTTGGAGTCCGGCGGATAATGATAGTCCGGCTGTCCGGACACCCCCTAGTCCAGGACTCCCTCACCGCATTCCTCGACAACTTCCAGGGCACATATGTGCGACCACCAGACGTCGATGACCTAAGCCACATAATTCAGCAGCCAGACGAATCGGCCAGACAGTTCTGGACACGGTTCTTAACAAAGAAAAATCAAATCATCGACTGTCCGGACGCAGAGGCCCTCGCAGCCTTCAAACATAACATCCGCGACGAGTGGCTGGCCCGGCAACAACTTCAGCAAAAATGCTGGCAGTCCGGATACTAAGGACCACAATGGAAGGCCGCGTCTAAATAAAAACAAACGCCACGTTAACGGCGATAACAATGAGGATACGACAGTCAACGCCAGATTCAGAGGCTCTAAACCCGGTCAGCGGAAGAAGCCATTCAAAAGAACTACTCCGGGTCTGTCCAACTTGGACCGAATACTCGACCGCTCTTGCGAGATACATGGCACCCCTGAAAAGCTAGCTAATGACACCAACAGAGATTGTTGGGTATTCAAGCGAGCGAGCAAGTTAATTGCGAAAACAATGACAAGGGCTGCCAATGACGACCGAGAAGAGACTCGGCCGCGAACAATGAGGAGCGAAAGTTTTTCCCACAAGTGCGGACGGTAAACATGATATCATAACCCATATACCCAAGAGGGAGCGAGCGTGCACTTAGGGCGTATACTGCGATGGAGCGATCGCCAAGTTCAATCCATGGTCCTCTTGCCCGATCACTTTCGGTCGAAGGGACCACCCTACCAGTATCCGTCATGGTGGGTTCGCCACATTGGTTTTAGCCCAATCGTCGATGGATTTCACCTCACTAGAGTCCTGATGGACGGCGGCAGCAGCCTGAACCTGCTTTATCAGGATACAGTGCGCAAGATGGGCATAGACCGCTCATGGATTAAACCTACAAAGACGACCTTCAAAGGCGTCATACCAGGTGTTGAGGCGAATTATGCGAGCTCGATCCTGCGAAGTGGTCTTCGGATCCCGGATAACTTCGGCGAGAGTTAATCTTGACATAGTCCTGTTCCGCAGCGGCTATCACGCTCTGCTTTCAGACGAACCGCGTTTGCAAAGTTCAGCGCGGTGCCGCATTATGCATACCTCAAGCTCAAGATGCGGGCCCTCGTGGAGTCATCACGGTCAGCGGAAATCTCAGCGCTCCTCGAGCGGAGGAACACACAGCGCTCTTGCGGCGAAGTCTGAGCAGCCTTTTAAGGCAATTTTGAGTCCGGCCGCTAAGCGACCGGACATGGCCAAACGCGCCCGGAGTAACATCAACCAAGACCACATGGCACATTCCGAGCACATGTAGCAATGCGGCTCCAACCCCAGCCCTTGCATGATTGCAAGACCAGCTCTTCGTGTACATCATTCGCCCTAGAGATACCATGGGCATAGGGGAGGGCACGACCACAAAAGGCCCAGTGCGGCTTAACCACACCAGGGCTCCCAAGTGTGTCACTCTTTTCTTCCTTTTTTTCTTCTCCACAGGACTCCGCTCATCGAGGCCTGTCCGTGATGAGATCTGCCGAACTCACGATCAATGCAGACGGGGAAGGAGAAAGGCTACGCCGAACACTCAGGTGGTCTCCATTACGAGCATTAAATTTGTTAAATACACCATTCCGCAGCCTACCCCTGGAGGGAGACACTTCTAATAGTCCAACCCTTGCTTACCGCACTATTTGTATCGTTCTGCACTCACGGCAGAATCTCTTGAATAAACAATGCATCACTTTTTGTTTATAATTGCATTTCCTTTTTACATATATGTTTATTCTTGACATCTTGCACCCGTACATTTTGGTACTGCCGAATACACCACGGGCTTATGTTTCCTGCATTATGGTGTGATAAGTCCGAACACTTTCACAAGTGCGGCACCACGAACTTATAGCATTATATGCATCGGCTCCGAATCATGTCTTGGGTCAATAGTTGGGTTTGCCAGGCTCCCATGTTTTGGTACCTTACGTTCCGTTCTGTCGGCTAAGGTAGCACTGGGAGAACCATTGCGATTGCGCCCCGGTTGAGCTGGGCGAGCGCCTCAGTGGAGAAAGCTAAAACTGACTGTCATCATAAGGCGAGAGACTGGTCGCTGTTCGAGAGGTCTTTTCGAGTCCCTAAAGACTTATGCCGCTTCGAGCGAGGAACCGGCAGTGTCCGGCCCAGGCGTGGATAGCGCCCCGAACTTGGTCTTCCGAATACTAGGGGCTTCGCCAAAATTTAAAATTATAGAATTCTATGGCTAAGTGAGAGTGTTCAAGCATTATAAGTCCGGTTGCCTTGTTCATTGTGTTGAGCGCCTCCCTAGATGGACCCAAAAATGGGAACAAGAGTGCTCAAGTTTATCCCGAACACCCTAGCACTCGTGGCATGGGGGCTGAAGCCGACAACTTGCCATCTCTCAAATTTAATAAACGGCCGCACAGAAGGTAATATTTTAAATCAATAAGCATTGCTTAGCGCATATGAACAAAGTTTTCAGCGCACAGGATAACACATTGCGAGTTTACTCAATAATTACATCTCTGGGGCACTCATCCGCAATCTTGTGGGCACCCTTCAGGACAGTCTTATAGTACATCTCAGGCGTACGATACTCCTTGCCCGCTGGCGGCGCGTCAGCGATAAACCTCTCCGCATCCTGCCGGCCCCAATGCACCTTTGCGCAGGCAAGGGCCCGACGGGCACCTTCAATGAAGGCGGAGCGCTTGATGACTTCCACCCAGGGGCATGCATCCACCATCCGCCGCCTGAGGCAAGTAGCTCCTGTGCATGGCCTCTCCAGCCCACACGGACTATGAGGCCCTTCATGGCCTGCTCGGCTACCTTGTGGAGTTCGACCACCGCTTGTTGGTCGCTAGGGGGCACCGGATGTCCGGCCTCAGCGTACTGAGACTAGAAGACCTTCTCCGTTGAGCTCCCCTCCTTGGCTCGGTAGAATGCGGCGGCATCAGACACACTGCGAGGCAGATCTGCAAACGCCCCTGGAGAGCTCCAAATTCGGGTAAGTAACAGGTAATTTACATTAACATGCTTGCTTTGCATGAAAAATGCCTTACCCGCCGCTATTTTCTTCACGTCCTCAATCTCCTGGAGGGCCTTACGGGCCTCGGCCTTAGCGGCTTTGGCACTTTCAAGAGCCGAGGCAAGCTCGGACTCTCGAGTCTTTGAGTCGCACTCCAAACTCTCATGCTTTTCCATGAGAGCACGGAGCTCTTGCCGCACCTCCGCCACCCGCGCCTCCTGCTTCTCTCGCTCTGCTCGTTCCGCGGCCGCATTACGTTCGGCCGCGGACACGGCCTCCTTTAGGGTTGCCACCTCGTTCGTGGCCAATGCAGTACCCACATTATCCTTGTTATTTCTATCGCAACCAAAATCCTTTTCTGTAAGGTACAAATTTTCAAGTGGTGTTACTCACCTTCTTTGTCCTCGAGCTGCTTCTTGGCAAGGCCGAGCTCTTGCTCGGACCGCTCGAGGTCTTGCTTCAAAGCACCGACCTCCACAGTCAGTGCGGCAGAGGTCAGCAGCGCAGCTTGCAAACCCATATTGACATAATTTTTAGCACTCCTACGTATATCTTTTTTAGATCCTCAATCCAGTTTTTCTTTCCGAACACCGAACCGAGCATCAGGGGCTACTGTCTATGCGGTATCATATTACATAGTTTAAACTTCTTACCTCAAAGCCTATTAGAAGGCTGCTGCAGGCTTCGGTCAGCCCGCTTTTGGCGAGCTGAACTTTCTGAATCACCGCACTCATGATAGTGCGGTGTTCTTCCTCGATGGAAGCGCCGTTAAGCGCCTCCAACAAGTTGTCCGGTGCCTCCAGTTGGACGGAGGCTGTCGGCGTCACGGTCTTGCCCTTCTTACGAAGGGGCCGCCTGCCGGACTCCGGAACCACTGCGGGTTCCGGTATAGAGTCCAGCGCAAATTCCGGGAGGCTGCCTTGCGGTACCTCCGGAGCCTCCTCCTGATGGGTCCCTTCCTGGGATCCCACCTCGACGTCGTCAGCGTCACGAGGGGTGGAGGCGGTCGGAATGGAATCCACGTCCGACGGAGCCAAGGACCCGCTCCGATGAAGCGGGAAGATCATCATCGGCCGGACTACAGGCAGTGTGCGGCATTAGAAGGACACTATGTGACACAAAAGATAAATTATAAATCATTCAGGAATCCGGATACTTACGATCTTGCCGGAGGCCTGGCCCTTGAGGGCCACTCTTTGTCGCCAACGTTGGCGTTGGCGGAGCTGTCCGGGGGAAGGGTCCTTCCCCTCTTGGACCCTTCAGCCTCCCCCGTTGGGGAAGCCTTCCTCTTCCTCTCTCCCTCCTCCGGGAGAGAGTCCTCTTTCTCCTCCTCGTCTTCGGGGGAGGAGTCCGCCTCGGAGCCATCGGACGATGAGTCCGATATCACCTGGCGCCGGGAACTTCTTCGAGTTCCTGTGGCCTTCTTCTTGGCCTTCTTCTCCGGCACCACATAAAGTGCCGGGACTAGCAACCCGTTAAGCAGGCGTCCGCTGAGTCTTCGGGAAGGGAGCCGACGGTCTACTGTCGGGCGTCCTCTGCCGATCTGTCAAAGGCATTGGGAGTTTCAAATCCCGCATAGAATTAAACTACGAAAGGAAATAAGTGTCCCATAGAGGATAACAAAGCTTACCTCGTCGGCCGGGCGCTTGGTGCTGAATCCGCGGTCTTCCGTTGCGGATGCGGGGGCTTCTTCGCCCTTGAACAGCACCCTCCAGGCAGCTTCGTACGTCGTGTCGAAGAGCCCGCTCAGGGTCTAGTGTTGTGCCGGATCGAACTCCGACAAAGTAAAGGCCCGCTGTTGGCAGGGGAGAATCCGGCGGACGAGCATGACCTGGATCACATTGACAAGCCTAAGCTTCTTGTTCACCAAGGTCAGGAGACAGGACTGGAGTCCTTTCAGCTCCTCCGAGCTGCCCCATAGCAAGCCCTTCTTTTTCCAGGAGGTGAGCTGCATAGGGGCACCAGATCTGAACTCGGGGGCCGCTGCTCATTTAGGGTCCCGCGGCTCGGTGATATAGAACCACCTCGATTGCCACCCTTTGATGGTTTCCACAAAGGCGCCCTCGAGCCAGAGGACATTGGGCATCTTGCCCACCATGGCGCCTCCGCACTCCGCCTGGACGCCCTTCACTACCTTCGGCTTGACGTTAAAGGTCTTGAGCCACAAGCCGAAGTGGGGCCGGATGCAGAGAAAGGCCTCGCACACGACGATAAACGTCGAGATGTTGGGATGATGTTCGGCGCCAGATCGTGGAAATCCAGGCCGTAGTAGTACATGAGCCCCCGGACGAAGGGATGAAGTGGGAAGCCCAGTCCACGGAGGAAGTGCGGAAGGAATACGAACCTCTCATGGGGCCTGGGGTGGGGATGAGCTGCCCCTCGTCGGGCAGCCGGTGCGCGATGTCGCTGGAAAGGTATCCGGCGCTGCGCAACTTTGCGATGTGCTCCTCCGTAACGGAGGAGGCCAACCACTGCCTCCGCTCCGGACATGGTGGAGGTGGTTGAGACGAGATGTGCGGACTTGGTATTTGGAGCTCGAGTCTTGCGAGAGATGGATAAGCAAAGGAGGAAGAAGGCGTAGGTTAAAAGGTGGATCCTTATCCCCTTATATATAGGTGGACAAAGACTATGCGTCCCGACCGGCCTGGTAAAACTCTCTTATCTCCCAAGCGCCACCATCAATGGCGCGGTTGGGTTACCCATGTCCGTATTGATGGGAGTCCCGGAATAAGGGGAACAAGATCTCTGCTTCGACAAGACGTGCCAAGGAAACCACTTCGCTAAACGCACTGAGGTGGTATAATAAAAAATGATTCAAGTAAACGCTTGGTAGTGGCGTGACGTCATGCCACAAAATACGTCAGCAGATTGAACTTGTGTACATATTATTCTCTCTACGATTGAAATTATTTTGCAGAGCCGGACACTATCCTGGTGTTCACACTCTTCTATGAATTATTCGGAGGAGGAACCCGCCTTGCAATGCCGAACAATATGCGCGCCGGACTCATCGTCATTGAAGCCTGGTTCGAGGCTCTTGGCGAGTCTGGACTAGGGGTATCCGGACAACGGACTATCATCGTCGGCCGGACTCCAAGACAATGAAGATACAAGATTGAAGACTTCGTCCGTGTCCGGATGGGACTTTCCTTGGCGTGGAAGGCAAGCTTGGCGATCTGAATATGTAGATCTCCTACCATTATAACCGACTACTGTGTAACCCTAGCCCTCTCCGTGTCTATATAAACCGGAGGGCTTTAGTCCGTGAGGACAACACAACCATTACAACAATCATACCATAGGCTAGCTTCTAGGGTTTAGCCTCCTTGATCTCGTGGTAGATCCACTCTTGTACTACCCATATCATCAATATCAATCAAGCAGGAGTAGGGTTTTACCTCCATCGAGAGGGCCCGAACCTGGGTAAAAACATCGTGTCCCTTGTCTCCTGTTACCATCCGCCTAGACGCACAGTTCGGGACTTCCTACCCGAGATCCGCCCGTTTCGACACCGACAGAGGGTGTCCGGATAGCCGAACTATCACTGTTGGCCGGACTCCTGGACTATGAAGATACAAGGTTGAAGACTCCGTCCCGTGTCCGGATGGGACTTTCCTTGGCATGGAACGCAAGCTTGGCGATACGGATATGTAGATCTCCTACCATTGTAACCGACTCTGTGTAACCATAGCCCTCTCCGGTGTCTATATAAACTGGAGGGTTTTTGTCCATAGGACGAACAACAATCATACCATAGGCTAGCTTCTAGGGTTTAGCCTCTTTGATCTCGTGGTAGATCTACTCTTGTACTACCCACATCATCAATATTAATCAAGCAGGAGTAGGGTTTTACCTCCATCGAGAGGGCCCGAACCTGGGTAAAAACATCGTGTCCCTTGTCTCCTGTTACCATCCGCCTAGACGCACAGTTCGGGAACCCCTACCGGAGATCCACCGGTTTTGACACCGACATTGTTGCTTTCTTTAAAGACGGCACCGTTGCTAAAGGAGCTTTGGCCATCGGCCAAACACTCCGGCTAGGTGGTTTTCTTCTGACCGCCTGTTCGGCCGCCGCATCGACGATGACTTCTCGGGTCATCAAAAGCAATCTTCACGTCAACTCGGAACTCGCCGAGGAGTTAGATCCGATGGAGCTCTCTTCCTTAAACGAGATCTTGGATCGCATCGCCGTCCTGGGAGTCGCTACAGACTATGACCAGATTGGTCCTAAAAACGATCTGAGAGAGATTAACTCTCCCCAGGCTACCCACCACGTTGTTGTGGTAGAGGAACAATACTGCGACCCTTCTTCTATCTTCAGGACTAGCTATGTCCGGATTCCTGACCCCTCCATGTCGGATCCTCGCGGAGGGGAGAACACCACTCAAGCCCTGAACTTAAAGTCAGGCAGCGGGCTAGATTCATCGACAACGTCCAAGAGCCCAAGCTTCCAAGTTCGGAAACTTCTTGCCCCCTGAGTCTTAGATCGGACGGAGTTCGGAATTTAACTCCACCTGCCCACCCAAACATAAGCGATCTATCCAAAATCCGGCAAGAGACCGCGGAAACAGTACATCATTACTGGGCCAGATTCCTCCTGGTCATGAACAGGATAAAGGACTGCCGTGAAGAGGACGCAATTTCATTCTTCTGCATTAAATGCACGGACGAAGGAATCCTCAACGCCATAAGTCGTCGCGAAATTACAAGCTTTGCTGACTTGGCATCCATCGTACAAAAGTACTATGCGATGGAGAGCGCCTGGAAAACCGAAATCAAATTTTGGGATAATCCGGCCTTGAACACAACCCTAGTCCAAAGTAAAAGGGTGCATCATTACCAGGCACCTGGGACAAATACCAAAAAGCAAAAACCCTCTAAAGCGCATGGAACCGTACTGGAGGGATGGCTCAATGGAGCCTGCAAAATTCATAGTACAGAGGGCGCCACGCCAACTCATAGCCTTAGAGCATGTTGGATACTACGGCAGGTGGCCAAAAGTGGTGAAGAGATTCTAGCTCCAGAGCACCACCCCAGCAATACCAGTACGATATTAACAATCTTCGAAACTTTCGCATCAACTAATATGCGGAAACGAACAATCCGCAGCCTTGCCGAAGTCCACCAGGTAGCAACAATAAATCCATGGAGTGACACGGCTATTACCTTTAATGCCAGTGACGAACCTAAATTCCGAACAGCCCGAGCACCAGCCGCATTGGTCCTCAGTCCAATAGTGGACGGCTTTCACCTTACCAAGGTACTCATGGATGGTGGCAGCGGATTAAACCTCATTTATGAGGAAACCCTTCGAAAAATGGAAATAGACTGGAGCCGCATTGAGCGAAGCAGCATAACCTTTAGAGGAATAATCCCTAGTTGGGAAGCATGCTGTACAGGAAAAATCACACTGGATGTGGTGTTCGGCACGCCGGATAATTACAGGTCCGAGGAGGTCACATTCCAAGTGGCCCCGTTCAGCAGCAGATACCATGCTCTATTAGGGCGAGAGGCATTCACAATTTTTCAAGCTATACCCCATTACGGGTACATGAAGCTCAAAATGCCCGGACTCAACGAAATCATCACTCTTTCTAGTGACCCGGACATAGCACTCCGCACCGAAAATAAAACAGCCGCACTTGCCCTTGAGGCACTATCCGAAGCCCTAGCGGCCGAGGAACTCACTGCGCTGCGCTCCACTGTGAACAGGGACGATGTGATACTCGATAAGAGATCCAAGTCCACCACTTTTAAACCAGCGAACGAAATAGTCAAATTCCAAGTCCATCCAACGGACCCTACAAAAAAGGCCTCCATCGGGGCACAATTAAACCCTGATGTAGACGCCGCACTATAAGAATTCCTACATGAAAATTGGGACATCCTTGCCTGGCACAACTTAGACATGCCAGGAATCCCACGCCGGCTGGCCGAGCATAGCCTAAATATCCTAAAAGGATTCAAGCCAGTCAAACAAACTCTTCGGCGTTTCTCCGAACCTAAGAGATAGGCCGTGGGAGAGGAGCTAGCCAAACTATTGGAGGCCGGGTTCATCAGATATATAAAACATCCGGACTGGCTAGCAAAACTGGTAATGGTACCAAAGAAGGACAAATCCTGGCTTTTGTGTGTCGATTTCAAGGACCTTAACAAGGCTTGCCCAAAGGATCCCTTCCCCCTTCCCCGCATCGATCAAATTATCGACGCTACCGTAGGACACGATTCACTGTGCTTCCTCGACGCATACTCCGGCTACCACCAAATTAAGATGGCAGAGCCAGACCAAGCCGCAATGGCATTCATCACTCCATACGGCCCATTTTGCTTTAACACAATGCCCTTCGGGCTCAAAAACGCTGGCGCAACATATCAGCGCATGATTCAGACATGTGTGGCAAACCAGATCGGCAAAACAGTGGAGGCATACGTAGACGATGTGGTCGTCAAATCCAAGCATGTCGAAACTCTAGTAGACGACTTGAGGCTCACATTCGACAATCTCCGAGCATATGACATTAAGCTCAACCCGAAAAAATGCGTTTTCGGCGTACCAGCCAGAAAGCTCTTCGGCTTCATTGTATCCGATAGAGGAATTGAAGCAAACCCAGCCAAGATCCGAGCTCTGTCACAATTGGATATCCCAAAAGACCTCAAACAAATACAAAAATTGACTGGATGCGTGGCGGCTCTAAGCCGCTTTATCTCCCGCTTAGGAGAACAGGCATTACCCCTTTATCGCCTCCTGCGGCGCACCGAACACTTCGAGTGGACGGATGCCGCCACGGCCGGACTCAAAGAAATCAAAGCCATATTGGCAACAAATCCGGTCCTGGCCGTGCCCAACATGGGCGAACCAATGCTATTATACATCGCGACAACCCATCAAGTTGTAAGCGCGATGCTCATTGTCGAACGAGAAACGGACGGACACAAGTTCCCTCTCCAAAAACCAGTTTACTACGTGTCCACTGTCCTAACTCAATGCAAGTCACGGTACCCGCACTATCAAAAGATAGCATACACGGTGTTCATGGCATCTCGGAAGCTGCAACACTACTTCCAAGAGTGTTGGATAACAGTAGCCTCTGAAGTACCTCTTAATGACATTATAAACAACCGCGACGCAACGGGCCGGATTGCCAAATGGGCCATCCAGCTCCTCCCGTTCAACATAACCTACAAGCCACGATGAGCTATTAAGTCGCAAGTTTTGGCCGATTTTGTCGCCGAATGGACTGAAGCCGAACTCCCTAAAGAGTACGGCACATATTCCAACTGGATCATGCACTTCGACGGCTCCAAAATGTTGGCTGGCCTGGGGGCTGGCGTTGTTCTGACGTCCCCAACTGGAGATACAGTCCAATACGTACTTCAGATAATGTACACGGACTCCAACAACGCAGCTGAATACGAAGCCCTTCTACATGGTCTCCGGATGGCAGTCTCCATGGGCATTCAGCGCCTAGAGGTCCGCGGGGATTCAAACCTCGCGATATCCCAAATAAATGGAGACTTTGATGCCAAGGATCCGAAAATGGCAGTTTATCGCAATGTCGTCCTAAAAATGTCAGCTCGGTTTGAGGGGCTCGAATTTGACCATATAGCCCGGGAGAACAACCAGGCAGCAGACGTGTTGGCACGCATTGGCGCAAAGCGCGATGCCGTCCCTCCCAACATTTTCCTAGAAAGGCTTTTCAAGCCATCCGTATTATGGGAGGGAGAGTCCAGAAATAACATCCCGGACCCAACCACACTACCCCACAGCGAATATTCTGACATAGTTGGTGGTTCTGCCAACGAAATAACACCGTCAGCCCACACAATAATGGCAGTCATTGCCCCGTGGACAGAACCATTCCTAGCCTACCTAACTAGGCAGGACCTCCCCGAGGACCAAAATGAGGCCCGCTGCATAGTGCGGCGTTCTAAAGCCTATAAGGTTCATGAGGGAGAGCTTTATAAGAAAAGCACAACTGGAGTCCTTCAAAGGTGTATCTCTAAAGAGGAAGGGCGGAATCTCCTGGCTGAAATTCATGCTGGACTCGGCGGGCACCATGCCTCAGCCTAGGCCCTTGTAGGCAAGGCCTTCTGTACAAGATTTTATTGGCCGACGGCTCGGGCAGATGCTCAGGACTTGGTCCAACGATGCGTCGGATGCCAGCTCATTGCTAATCAAAGCCACATGCCACCTACCGCCCTCAAAACTATACCCATCACCTGGCCGTTCGTGGTCTGGGGGCTTGATATGGTTGGACCCCTTAAAGGAGGAACCCACAAGCAAAAATACCTATTGGTCATGGTGGATAAATTCACCAAATGGATAGAGGCAAAGCCTGTTAAGACGGCCGAATCCAGACCGGTGATAGACTTCATATCAGGGGTAGTACACCATTACGGCATCCCCCATAGCATCATCACTGATAATGGCACGAACTTCACGGCCGACGAGGTCAAACTCTGGTGCAAAAACATGGGCATCAAGCTCGACTACGCTTCAGTCTATCACCCTCAAACTAACGGTCAAGTCGAACGAGCAAATGGTCTAATCATGAGCGGCATTAAACCTATACTAGTGCGGTCCCTCAAGGAATCTAATACAAACTGGGTAGAGGAGCTCAACTCCGTACTCTGGGGGCTGCAGACCACGCCGAATCACACTACTGGATTCACACCATTTTTTATGGTGTACGGCGCAGAGGCAGCTTTACCCTGCGACATAATTCATGACTCACCTCGCGTGCGCATGTACGAAGAAAGAGAAGCCGAGCTCGATCGGCAGGACAGTTTGGACGCCTTGGAGGAGGAGCGCGACGTGACAAAAGCCCGTTCCGCGTTCTATCAACAACAGGCTCGAAGATACCAAAGTAAAGAAGTATGGGCCAAAGCTTACAATGTTTGCGAATTAGTTCTACGCCTGCCGGACAAGAAAAAGGAAAAACTCAAGCCCAAATGGTGGGTCCCTTCATCATCGACCAAGTCCTGACCGGCGAAGCATAACGTTTGCGGAACGCATCGGATAACCGACTTGAGCCGAACCCATGGAACGCAGCCCGTCTCCGAAGATTCTATGCCTAGCGCCGGACTCTGAGTTCGTCTCCTTCCTCCATCTATATTTTATACTTTAACTCTCTTTTATTTCTCTCCTTCTCCCTCCTTTTTTCTCAAGCCGTTGGAGGCTCGTTTGCCCACTGTTCGCACACACTTAACGCGTTATCCACGCTCAGTATACCTGGGGGCTTCCTTAGCAGAAGCTTATTTATACGGGCTTTATGCCCAAGACATGTGTCACACTTCCGCATGTACCTTTTATTCACCATTATATGCATCAATATGACTTAAGTTTTGGCCAAGCTGGGTTGCCTGGCTCCTGTGCTTACCCCTACATTCCCGATTGTTCGGCTAGGTGGTAAAGGGAGCACCTCTGCGATTGTTATCGTCGGGTCAGCCAGACGTGTACCTCAGACTGGGTGAAGCCAAAAGCTAGCGTTCTTAAGGGAATATTCGGTCAGTGAACTAAAAGACGAATTCTTACTTATTCATTTATCGCCCCGGATGTTTTTTGCTTTTTGCAGTCCGACATGCACTTTAGGGCATGCCTCGAGAAAAAGGAACCCCAAGCGGAACTATTCTCCTGGAAGATGTTTCTTACAAACCATGTAATATAACATAACTAGTTGGGCACTTGTCTGATAAAGCACTCATGACCCCTACGCCTGGTCTCCACGCATACCCCGGTTCTTGCATAACCGCGAGGGTATTCGGACACACTCCGGATTGTCGGGTCCCGAGGTTGAAGCGAAAGGGTCCGCTACGACAAACGATCTACAATCCGGCTAGAAGGCATTTTACATGTCATTTTAAATTACATAGTCAAATTGACTGATCGTATTCCTCTTCAATACCATCTAATAGGCTGTCTAGTTTACAGTCCCACTGGGAATACTTTGCGGCCAACTCTACTTGGCCGTACACTAAGCTCACAGGGATCTCCTTCCCATCGGGCCCCACAGGTCCGACCTACCCCATAGGTCCGACCTCGGCCATGTGGTTTGGGTCAGCCTTCGTGTACCGCGTCTTCACCATGGCCCAGGCCTCCTTGGCGCCTTGACGGCAGGCCGATATCTTCCATAGCCGGAAGCGCCGCCATGGTCCCTGAAGCTTCTCTGCAAGCTCTCCAAGGCCTTCGAGTAGGGAGACGGATGGCCACAAGGCCTGGGCGATGCCTCTCATCACCTACCGAACTCGTTCGTGCAGTTGCAGCAGTTCGGGAAATAGGTCACTCGTTGAACCGGGCATTTCCTCTGCAGGACGACCTATGAGCATACCTACAGATATATTTCTATTAATCGACTTCCTTGCCGAACTCTTCTTTTCAAAAGTTCGCTCAAGCACTTACTATAAATGCCATGACGAAGCCGCCGATTCTCCTTAACGGAGTCGATACAATTGAGCTCGAACATCCTTGAGTTCCTCACCCAGCTGGGTGTTGCCATCTTGGAGATTATTTTTCTCTTGCCTCACCCTTGTAAGCACATTCTCGCCGGCGTTTAACCGGCGCAGTAGCTATTGCCTGTCCGGAACTAGTCCGGCGCCATCTGCAATATTATTGTCAGACTTATACACACGCCGCACTTCACAAACTACTTATCTTTGAAGTATATATTACGGAGGGGTCTCTGTGGCTCCCCACATGGCGGCTAGTCTTGACCTCAAGCTGGGCCTTGCACTCTACAAGTTCCTGAGACAGTCGGGTATTCTTTTCCGTAAGATCCTGCATAACAAATGATCCTTAAATCAATTCTCCTAACTATTTTAAGTCTCGGGGGCTACTGGCATATATAACTGTCAAATCTCCTCACCCGTATGTCCTTTACATACTTCTTCGTGGCTCTGGCTAGACCATCTTGAGCGGCACGGTGGTGCGCGTCTCCCCAATTGAAGGTGTTCAATGCCTCTTGGGAGAAACATGCGTCACAAAGAACTGTCCGGCGGCGCCTGTGATTCATGGCGCTCTCCACCTCGGAGTTGGTGATGGACATTCTGTCGGCATCCTCTGTCGGAGGAGCATCCGATGCACGCCTCGTGTTCACCTCCGCTTCCGGACCCGGCGTTGGAGCCTGGCTGACGGAGGCTCGATTGGCCATCTTTCCGGACACAGTCCGGCGAGCGCTCTTTTTCCTGAAAGGAGCACCAGCGTTAATATACCTTCCCGGAATCAATCCCGGGAATATGGTGACACGCCTTACCGTCGCGGTGGCATTTCAATCCGGACCGTGCTTCTTTTTAGCCTGCGCGGCCGTGCTGCCCCTTGTTGGCTAGCCGCCGCGGGCTCAGCCACCCGCCTTGAAGGCACCCCCTGCGAGACACCATTGATACACGGTGATCAAAAATAAGCACGGATGGGTCATTATCAAATACTGGGGCTTCGATCTCAGTTACCTGTGAGGCTGGAAGTGTTCCAGGGTAATCGGCCGTAATGGCAACCAAGGCATTATCGATGCTTAGTTGGTGAAATACCCCATCAATCAGCTCCACCAATATGTCCGGATCCTCTTGGGAGGCCAGATCAAGGAACCGTTCCGGATCCTCGGGTTGCTAAGGTGGGTTGTTTATATCTTTTACGGCCTGGCGCAGTTCCTGCGTCGAAATGGCAAAATAAGATATCTAACCATGGGAGTACGGATCGGATGTGCAAAAAAGGAAATGTCCGCTTACCCAGCTTCGAGGATTGTTCATAGAAAATCCGTTCAATGGACTGACAGGATCTTCACCAGATCGGCGACCGATCCTGGCCCCGTACGGCCGTGACGGGTGGCATCGTCCTCCCCGTTGAAATCCCACATGGGGTGGCCCCTATACTGGAGTGGCTGCACCCCCCGCATAATGCAGGTGGCCATGACACTAATCATGCTCAGTCCGGAATGAGCTAGCAACCTTATTCGGTTCATCAGGTAAAGGACGTCCCTGTCGTTTTCTCTCCGGGGGCTCCGTGGACGCCAACTTAGGCATTTCTTCAAGGGAGCATTGCTGAACTCCGGGAGGCCGGTCCGAATGGGATCCGGTAGCGGGGCGTCTTCTATGTAAAACCATTCCGAAGGCCAGTCTTCGGACGCCTTCTTCGGGGTTCCGGATAGATATCCGGCCCCCGCGATGCGCCATAGCTCGGCTCCGCCCACTTGATATATTGACCCCTCATGAGAACGGGGTACGAGGTAGAATAATCTCTTCCACAGTGCAAAATGAGCCTCGACGCCCAAGAACAGTTCACAAAGGGCCACGAAGCCCGCGATGTGCAGAATGGAGGCAGGCATAAGGTGGTGCAGCTGGAGGCCGTAGAACTCCAGGAGCCCCCGGAGAAACGGATGTATTGGAAATCCGAGTCCTCTTATCAGATAAGAGATAAAGCATACCCGCTCTCCTTTGGAAGGATTGGGGACGCTCTCCGCTTGCTTTCCGCCCTTATAGGTGGCGAGTCCGGCTCGAGCCGGAACCATGAAGGCTGGGGGAAGAAATCCCTTGGTTTGGAGCGTCACTAGCTTGCTACGCGGGACTGAGCATCTCTCCCAATCCCCAGGCTGAGGGCTGGGAGCGCGAGAGGAGGAGTCGTGTCGACTGTCCATGGTGGAATGGATTTTTTGTCAAAGGCACTCCGATGAAAGTTTGCGGAGGGGGGATGGTGTGATTCGGATCTAGATCCTCGTCTCTTTTTGTAGGCGGCTCATTTGCGCAGCTAGGGGGAAAGTGTAAAAATATCCTGGCTTTTCGCATTAGTTCGACACGTGGAAGATGGCCATTATTGGGCGTGGAAGCCAAGGAGCGCAGCATTTATAAGAAGCCGGACACTATTCGACAAGTATATGGAATTTGGAGAAGAACCCGCCTTGCAATGCCGAAGACAATCTACGCGCCGGACTCACCGTCATTGAAGCCTGGTTCGGGGGCTACTGAGGGAGTCCCGGATTAGGGGGTGTCCGGATAGTCGAACTATCACCGTTGGCCGGACTCCTCGACTATGAAGATACAAGATTGAAGACTCCGTCCCGTGTCCGGATGGGACTTTCCTTGGCGTGGAAGGCAAGCTTGGTGATACGGATATGTAGATCTCCTACCATTGTAACCGACTCTGTGTAACCCTAGCCCTCTCCAGTGTCTATATAAACCGGAGGGTTTTAGTTCGTAGGATGAACAACAATCATACCATAGGCTAGCTTCTAGGGTTTAGCCACTTTGATCCCATGGTCGATCTACTCTTGTACTACCCATATCATCAATATTAATCAAGCAGGAGTAGGGTTTTACCTCCATAGAGGGGCCCAACACAGGTAAAACATCGTGTCCCTTGTCTCCTGTTACCATCCGCCTAGACGCACAGTTCGGGACCCCCTACCCAAGATCCGCCGGTTTTGACACCGACAATGGTCCATACTCCTGTGCTGTTGCATCACTATATTTACTCATACTAATTACTTTCAAATTTGAAGGATCCAATTGAAACTCCAATGGCGCAACAGGTATGTTTTAAACCGATTTCTTTAACTGGATTGCTGTTCTAACTTCTTGCTCTATGTTGATTTCAGTTTAAGTTGTATAAACAGTTATGTTCTCATGTGATGCACATTGCAAGTGCTGCCAATGCTGTGTAGTTTCTCACACTTATATTCTGTGTATGCTGCTATGTCTTAAAAATATATGAGTTGAACTGTGTCTCTATCTTGTTTAGGGAACATAAACTAGAATGATATGGACAATATAGTGACCATAGTACATAGATATATGTTTGTTTCATGCTGTTATCCTGTCCACCTTACTATTAAACCGGTTTACCAAAATGAGTTAGGTATACTACAAGCTAAACTGTGATGTGTGCCTTGTTTCTCTTGTAGTATGCAAATGCAGAATATTGGAGAAGAGCACCCCACTATGCAATGGTAGAGAAAGTAATGCAGATAAGGTTCAAGATAGTGAGACAACCTGTTGGTCTCCAAGAAAGGTGATAAAAGCGATCTTGTAGAGAGTGAAAACCCCACGATCCTGCGTTGATGTAGTGTTCGAGTTACTAGCGATCACCGGCACAAGCTCTTCGAACTTCGTTGCTCGAATCACTTCGACTTCTTGATCTCAGCTACAAGTGAAAGGCATCGATCGGCTATCTTTGCGGCAAGAAGCCAAGGACGAGGAAGTCCTGCTGAATTCAGATCGTACTTTCTTGTGCAATAGCAAGCTACTGGAGGATTTAAGCGCCAAACAAGAGAAAGTTAATAAGCTTGCTAAGCATGTTGCCCGACATTATGGGTACCGGGATAATGTTTTGAACTCTTCAAGTGGTTTCAGCCGGACTTGTTTTGTCTTGGCGTTTATATCTTTGTTGTGTTCCCTATATTTGCACGGTGGCGAACTTTGATGCCCATGGATGTAATATGTGTATAGCCGTGATAGCCTAGCATAAGTTTCTTGCTTATTTATTTCCTTGTTGTCTTGTTTATTTGTTTGCTTGTAGTCAGTGCAGTTTTTTTCCGTGGTTTGCTAGTGGCTGCAATAACCTATTTTTTAAAACTAGGCCACAATAACCATGGGCTAATATTTACTGTAGTGACACTGGGCCTCCTACGGGCCGTAGAAACAGTGGGCCTTCTACGGGCCGTAGAAACAGTAGGCCATCTACGGGCCGTAGAAACATTGGGCCTTCTACGGGCCGTAGAAACAATGGGCCTTCTACAGGCCGTATCATCAATGGGCCTTATACGGGCCGTATGATCGATTGGCCAACCATGGGCCAATAACAGGCCGCATTATGGCCGTAAATGGGCTAGAGTTGGAATCGTCCGTTCATGGGCTGACCATAACGGGCCATCGTTAATAGGCCGTATTTGATGACGCTATGAAAACGACCCAACGTATTAACGGACCACAAACGGGCCAACTGTAACCACGGGCTGAATTTGGCCCACAATCAGAAAATGACAGTAACGGGCCGTAAGTAAATGAATGCTGGAAATGAGCCCAACAATAAATGGGCTCTGAGAAGGCCGAAAGATAACATGGGCTGGAAAAGGCCCAACTGAATAATGGGCCCTTAATGGGTATAAAGTGATACACTGTTCATTACGGGCCAGTTTCACCACGGGCAGTTAATGGGTGTAAAGTGATACATTGTTCATTGCGGGCCAGTTTCATCACGGGCCGTTAATAGGCCAAGAGTTACATAGGGCCTCATATGGGCCAAAAGATGTCATGGGCCATACATGGGCTAGAAGTGAAAACGGGCTAGAATCATATTGGATGGCCCAGATGACGCTACTGGGCCTAATTCGTATAGGGCGTAACGGGCCATGGGTTAGTGGGCTGTAAATGGGTTATATGCGAACAGGCCGTTAACAGGATTTCCATGGGCCGGCCCGCCACCTTTTGACCAAGTCAAACGGGCCAGCCTTTTCACAGGAATGGGCCTCTGTTGGGCTGTGCCACATGTTAACGTATCATAGGCGCCTTCTGTCCAATGAGTGGATGACATCTGTCCCAACGATGAGTCGACACATGTTTGCTCCAGCCAATGATGATTTTACACGTGCAAAATCCCCATTGGTCGGGGCTGTTAACGAGTTATCGGATCCAAAAGCCGACCCGATAGCTTAACGGCGTTCCATTACAGTGGATGCCACGTGTCCGTCACCCTTGATGAAAGAAGTTCTGTGACGCGCGATTTATCGTCATGGAAGTGGACACTTCCGTGATGATAATTTTGGTAATGTCATGGAACACTTCTACGACAGCACAGGTATGACTATCTTGATTCTGTCATAAAATCGTCATGGATGTACATGCATGACAAAAAATGCGACCTATTGTGACAAACACGTATCATCATGGAAGTGTATTTTTTTTGTAGTGCACGCGACGCCAACAGGGCGGCTGCCCCCGAATTCCGATCCGGAATACCCATGCGGCTCACCTCTTGGGAAAAGAAGGGCCTGGCCTGGGGTGAGCCTCCAGAGCTGACCGGACTTCAAAACTGCATCAAGAATATGATGGACAAGAAAATTAAACTTGTCAACATGGTCCAGGTCATGCTCGTCCGCCAGATTCTTCCGTGCCAAAGACGGGCATTTAATCTGTGGGGGTTTGTCCCGGCCGAACACCAGACACTTCGAGAGTTTACAGCATGACACACAAGGACGCATGGAAGGCGCAATTCAAGGCCTCCGAAATACCTCCTCCCACATCCAAGGACAGTGGACTTCACGCCACATAGCTCCCCATTCCGGTGAGTTTTCTGACTATCACCGGATGTAGTTTTTCCCAATGTACTCATGGGGGGGTCTTAAGTAATTGTGTGTATTTAATCAGGAGCATCTGGAGACGGCGGAGCGGATTGACTGTCCGGCTCCACTGCCAGAGGGTCCGGTAGATGCTCTCCTGACGGAGATGCTAGTCCCGGCGCCCTACAAGGCGTCGAAAAAGAAGGCCGAAAAGAAGGATCCAAGGACCAGGAAGGGTCTCCGGCATAAGGTTGTGATGTCTACTACACAACCTTCTTGTAGACGTTGTTGGGCCTGCAAGTGCACAGGTTTGTAGGACAGTAGCAAATTTCCCTCAAGTGGATGACCTAAGGTTTATCAATCCGTAGGAGGCGTAGGATGAAGATGGTCTCTCTCAAGCAACCCTGCAACCAAATAACAAAGAGTCTCTTGTGTCCCCAACACATCCAATACAATGGTAAATTGTATAGGTGCACTAGTTCGGCGAAGAGATGGTGATACAAGTGCAATATGGATAGTAGATATGGGTTTTTGTAATCTGAAAATATAAAAACAGCAAGGTAACTTATGATAAAAGTGAGCGTAAACGGTATTGCAATGATAAGAAACAAGGCCTAGGGTTCATACTTTCACTAGTGAAAGTTCTCTCAACAATAATAACATAGATAGATCATATAAAAAGCCCTCAACATGCAACAAAGAGTCACTCCAAAGCCACTAATAGCAGAGAACAAACGTAGAGATTATGGTAGGGTACGAAACCACCTCAAAGTTATTCTTTCGGATCGATCTATTAAAGAGTTCGTACTACAATAACACCTTAAGACACAAATCAACCAAAACCGTAATGTCACCTAGATACTCCATTGTCACCTCAAGTATCCGTGGGCATGATTATACGATATGCATCACACAATCTCAGATTCATCCAACCAACACAAAGTACTTCAAAGAGTGCCCCAAAGTTTCTACCGGAGAGTCAAGAACGTGTGCCAACCCCTATGCATAGGTTCATGGGCAGAACCCGCAAGTTGGTCACCAAAACATACATCAAGTGGCACATGATATCCCATTGTCACCACAAATAAACACGGCAAGACATACATCAAGTGTTCTCATAAAAGACTCAATCCGATAAGATAACTTCAAAGGGGAAACTCAATTCATCACAAGAGAGTAGAGGGCGAGAAACATCATAAGATCCAACTACAATAGCAAACTCGGGATACATGAAGATCGTGCCATAGAGGGAACACGAGAGTGGACACAAGAGAGAGAGATCAAACACATAGCTACTGGTACATACCCTCAGCCCCGAGGGTGAACTACTCCCTCCTCGTCACGGAGAGCGCCGGGATGATGAAGATGGCCACCGGTGATGGATTCCCCCTTCGGCAGGGTGCCAGAACGGGCTCCCGAGAGGTTTCTGGTGGCTACAGAGGCTTGCGGCGGTGGAACTCCCGATCTATCTTGATATTCGGTGGTTTTAGGGTACGTAGGCATATATAGGCAAAAGAAGTCGCTCGGGAGGTGCTCGAGGGGTCCACGAGACAGGGGGCCGTGCCCTGTAGGGGGGCGCCCCTATCTCTTGGGCTCCTCAAGTATCTTGTGACTTGATCTCCAAGCCTCCAGGATGATATTCTTCCAAACAATCACGATGCCGAAGGTTTCATTCCGTTTGGACTCCGTTTGATATTCATTTTCTTCGAAATACTGAAATAGGCAATAAAACAACAATATGGGATGGGCCTCCGGTTAATAGGTTAGTCCCAAAAATGATATAAATATGTAAAATAAAGCCCATAAACATCCAAAAGGGGTAATATAATAGCATGGAACAATCAAAAATTATAGATACGTTGGAGACGTATCAAGCATCCCAAGCTTAATTCCTGCTAGTCCTCGGTAGGTAAATGATAAAAGAGAATTTTTGATGTGGAATGCTACCTAGCATAATTCATAATGTAATTTTCTTTATTGTGGCATGAATGTTCAGATCCAAATGAATACAAAATAAATGTTCATATTGATAAAAGAAATAGTAACACTTCAAGCATACTAATCAAAGTAATCATGTCTTCTCAAAATAACATGGCGTAAGAAAGTTCATCCCTACAAAATTATATAGTTAGGCTATGCTTCATTTTCACACACAAAGATGTTCCCAACTTCTATACCCGATGACAAGCCAAGCAATTGTTTCATACTTAAATAATCTCAAACTTTTTCAACCTTCACGCAATACATGAGCATGAGCCATGGATATAGCACTATGGGTGGAATAGAATATGATGATGGGGATTGTGTGGAGAGGACAAAAAGGAGAAAGTCTCACATTGACGAGGATAATCACCGGGCTATGGAGATGCCCGTCAATTGATGTCAACATGAGGAGTAGGGATTGCCATGCAACAGATGCACTAGAGCTATAAATGAATGCTCAACAAAAGAAAACTAGTGGGTGTGCATCCAACTTGCTTGCTCACGAAGAGCTAGGGCATTTGAGGAATCCCATCGTAGGAATGTACAAGCCAAGTTCTATAATGAAAAATTCCCACTAGTATGAAAAAGATAACTTATGATACTCACTATATGAAAAACATGGTGCTACTTTGAAGCACAATATATGTGACTCTCTACATGAAGAACAAGGTGCTACTTTGAAGCACAAGTGTGGAAAAAGAGATAGTAACATTGCCCTTTTTATTTATTTTCTTTTTTTCTTTCTTTTCTTTTTTAGTTTTTTTGGGCCTTTCTTTTTTTTCTTTTGGCATTTCTTGTTTTTTCTCTTTTTTTCTTTGTGCAATGCTCTAATAGTGATGATCATCACACTTCTATTACAACATATGAATTACAACTCAAAACTAGAGGAAGATATGACTCTATATGAATGCCTCCGGCGGTGTACCAGGACGGTGCAATGAATCAAGAGTGACATGTATGAAAAATAATGCATGGTGGCTTTGCCACAAATACGATCTCAACTACATGATCATGCAATGGCAATATGCCAAAAGTAAAGTATGTCATGATGATGATGAACGGAACGGTGGAAAGTTGCATGGCAATATATCTCGGAATGGCTATGGAAATGCCATAATAGGTAGGTATGGTGGCTGTTTTGAGGAAGATATAGGGAGGTTTATGTGTGATAGAGTGTATCGTATCATGGTGTTTGGATGCACCGGCGAAGTTTGCACCAACTCTCAAAGTGAGAAAGGGCAGTGCACGGTACCGAAGAGGCTAGCAAAGGCGGAAAGGTAAAAGTGCGTATAATCCATGGACTCAACATTAGTCAAAAGAACTCATATACTTTTTGCAAAAATTTAGAAGTCATCAAAAACCAAATACTACGCGCATGCTCCTAGGGGGATAGACTGGTAGGAAAAGACCATCGCTCGTCCCCGACCACCACTCATAAGGATGCACAAGCCAGGTACACTTCATGTTTCAAATTTGTTACACAACTTTAACCATACGTGTATGCTACAGGGCTTGCTATCTTCAACACAAGAACTATTTAAATTCATAATCACCCAACTAGTATGACTTTAATATCACTACCTCCATATCTCAAAACAATTATCAAGTATCAAATTGATCACAGCATCCAATTCACTTCCTATGATAGTTTTTATTATACCCAACTTGGATGCTCATCATTCTAGGACCAACTTTGTAACCATAGAACATACCATGCTTTTCTAAAAGACTCTCAAAATAATACAAATGAAGCATGAGAGACTAGCAATTTCTACAAAATATAACCACCGCCGTGCTCTAAAATATATAAGTGATGCACTAGAGCAAATGACAAACTACTCCGGAAGATATAAGTAAAGATTAATGAGTAGTCGAATAATTGTGCAACTATGTGAAGACTCTCTAACATTAAAGAATTTCAGATCTTGGTATTGTATTCAAACTGTCGGTGTACTAAGGTAGGGGTACCTCAGTACCCCAACTTGTGCACGGGCAGCCGCAGCTCCCCGCAGCTAGATCCACCAGATGCTTGCCGGAGACCATCTCCCACTCCATACCAAGCCATTCAAGAACAAAGTGTACAAGACAGAAGCTCAAGACCCGGCAAGAGGAGCTTGCCGGAAGGCCATTCGGGCTCAAGGCTACATCACTCCTGCAGATCCCGGCGAGAGGAACTCGTCGGGAGGACTAGAAGATCACGTCACGAAGACATGCCTCGGCCAGACGCGTCCCGGCGAGGGCCCGGGCAGCGGCAAGTCATAGAGCCCGACAAGCACCCGGGCCCGGCAAGATCAAGACCCCGGCAAGGTGCTTGCCGGGGAGAGCTATGCTACGTGCCCGCACTCCAGCTCATCTGCCCACGCGTCGCCTCCGGCCTTTTCGAGAGACGCGTGGCGGGTGGCTGTGTTGCATGAGGGTGCGGTGGCACTCCACGGTGGTGGTAACCGCCGCCGTGGCAAACGGAGACGCAAGGCGGGAACTTTTGGGCGACGGCGACGGGCATTTACTGCTCTTGTCCCCCTCACAAAAAGTAGGTAGGATCCATTGTTCATGCCTTCGTAGCCGCCTTGTTCCCGCAGACTGCTCCAACTACCACCTCTTTTACGTTTTACCCCTCTACCATACGTTGACACTGTCGGTGACCCTTGCCCTATAAAGGAGGCCCATGCACAGCGTAGGGGGTCCGATCATTGCGACACTCGCGAGACTCGACTCTTTCATGACTCGCGCTCGGGTAGCTACTCTCCGAGCTCCCGAGATCAAATACAACACAAAGCAGCGATAGGGTTTCTGCGACCATCGCGCCCGGCTGGGTAAAATCAACGCGCGCCTGACCGCCTCCGATCTCTCTCGCGCATCCCCGCCCTCGTCAACACACGAAGGGCCGTCCCCGGCCCCATAGGTCTGCGCCGCCCATCACGGCGCGACATCTCTGGCGGGCGCGCGGTAGAAGCGTCGAGGTTGTGCGGACCTGATCCGGCCTTCGTGCGGCTGCGCTCTTCACCAACCTCTTCGGTTTCGTCAGCAGCTTCATCGACAATTGCACCATGGCCCCGAAGACGAGAGCTTCGAGGGTCGCAGACCCATCTCCGTCTTCTCCACCGCCACCGGAGCCAACGGTGGGCGGAGGAGACGCCGGTGGAAGGGTGGACGCCGGCGAGGGCACTCGCGGCGCCACCAGATCCGGAGACAGAGCGGAGGATCACGCCTCGGCCTCCATCGGCCCACGTCCGTCCCAGCGTACGGCAGCCCAGCAGCGCCGTGCCACGGAGGATGGTACTCGCGTCTGAGGCGAGAACGTGCCAGGGGCTCGCGGGGTGCTCCGGACCGCTGTCCATGCATGAGCAAAAGCGAGAGTGCCGAGGGAGAACTCTGCTCCTCCTATCGCTACTAGGAGTCCGAGCATGTTCTGTACCTCGCGCCGCTCGCCCCCGCTCCCCCTGCACTCCGGCAAGCGCATCTCCACAGGCGCCAGATCTTGTCGTCGAGGACGCGCCATCGAGCTCTAAGTCCGGCAAGGACGGCTCTGGTACTCACTCCGGCAAGTACAGCCCCTCGGAACGCCATAAGCCCGGCGAGAACAGCTCTGGTGCTCGTTCCGGCGAGCGCACCTCCCCGGAGTGCTGCGCCGTCGAGGACGCGCCGTTGAGCTCCATCCGCAAGAGCAGAGATACAAGAAAAAGAAAAGCTAAGTCGCTCGCGCTTTCGTGCAGAGCACTTCTTATTCCACGCTGTTATCTGTTATATCCCTCTCGCGTTTGTCGCTTGTGCCAGAAACCTGTGCGCTGAGGAGCCTGCCTGTGAACGGTCGCACCCTTACTTTGCTTCGAACACGCTCAACGAGTTAAGAGTGGATAGCGACCAGCTTCGCCCTCGTTTACGTTTGAGTCTGTTCGACAAGTCAAGCGCGTCGCGAACTAGACACGGCAAGGTTGCTTGCGGAGCGGCGCCAGCCAGCGGGCTGCTGATGTCTGTACTCAACAAGCGCGTTAAGCACCGCAAGTTCCTTGAAGCGCAGGGTGAAAACGCACAAAAGATACAGGCGGAGGGTATAACGTAGCAAGCTTTGCCGTGAGATGTCCTTGGTATGGGAGACTTGTCGCGAGAGGAGCCAAGCCGTGGTCGATTCGTGCTTGGTTTGTTTCGAGTCCGCTCAACAAACACAAGTGTGCTGCTGCACCCTTATCTTGCTTTCGAGCTTGCTCGGCAAGGTAAGCGTCATAATCGACCGGCGCGAGGTTGCTTCTTTGGGCGACACCACCAGCGGGCTGTCCTGACAAGCGTGTTCGCCCGGCAAGCTCCCGAGAGCGTGAAGTACAAACATCTGAAGGATAAAGCTCGGCATCGTATTGCGTAGTCAAGATTTATATACGCATACATGTGCGCTTGGCGATTGCATATATACATCAGCTGTTTTTATATGATCTGCGATTGCAGCGACGGGGAGGAACCGAGAGGCCACACCAGCACCTAAGGTCCGGCAAGTCCGGTCGCCGGGGGCTGCAGCGTAAAGGTTCTTCCTCGGCAAACCAACCTCATTGGGGCTGCGAGCGCCAAGATTAAATCTCCGGCAAGCCAGAGTTGCTGGGGCTGCGATATCGCCTAAGTTTTTCATCCTCGTCATGCATCCTCCTATGGACCGGAGATGCGGGCTGCATCTTTGAGCAGCGTGTCTTGTAAAAACCCGTGCGTGGAGGAACCAAGTCGTGGCCCGATTCGCGTGCTTGGTTTGTTTCGAGTCCGCTCAACAAACCCAAGTGTGCCGCCGCACCTTATCTTGCTTTCGAGCATGCTCGACAAGTTAACCGTCATAATCGGCCCGGCAAGGTTGCTTGTCGGAAGCGACACCACCAGCGGGCTGTCCATGATCGCTAAGCGTGTTCGCCCGGCAAGCTCCCGATAGCGTAAGAACATACAAGACACGCATCAAGTAAAAGACTCGATCCGCAAGCTTTCCTCCTCTTTTCATTAAAAACATCCAGTTTAGTACAAGTCCATAGAGGATGAAAAACATGATAGAGAGGATTACAAGTTCTTAAATGCAGCTAATGCCCGAGGGCTTACAAATCAAAAGATAAGGTGCCGTGATCCCTCTCCTGTTTCTCTGTTCAGGAGTTCAGGGAGGTAGGTCAGGAGCCCCGGCAAGATAAGCTTGCCGGGAGAGAGACCCCGCAAGAGGAGCTTGTCGGGAAGGGCGAAGGCGCCCTAGGGGCGTGGCGGTGGCGCCGCCGTGCCGCGGAGCTGCGCAAGGTGGCGGGCATGGGGAGCGATGCCCGGAGAGCCAGCGACAAGTCCCTGAAGCCCACGGAGAGCCACGGGCGCCAGAAGACCCCAAGAGAACACCCCGGGAGCCGGCCAGGAGCTTGGCGGAGTCGGAGGCGTCGGAGGCAGAGCTTGAAGACGGAGTGGTGGGACATCGGCACGAGGGCACCTCGCCCTCGTACTCCGACTTAACGGCCTTGCCGACCGTCCCCCTCTTCCTCTTCTGCTGCCTCTCTACGCCAGCCGCCAAGGAGACGGCCCCGGGGAGTTCAGGAGCCCGGCAACCCAGAAGATGGGGTTGCCGGTGGCGCGCGAGGCAGCGGTGTCCGACGCCTAGTCGGGCCCGCCATCCCCCTCGTCGCCGCTGTCGCTCTCCTCCTCGTCACTTTCGCTCGAGGAGGAGCCTTCGCTATCCGAGGAGCTGTCCACACAGCAGCGCACCCGGGTTCCATAGTCGCCGAAGACCTTGACGGCGAGGAGGTCACCATCCAATAACTTGAAATGGAGGGTGAACCCCGCCGTCAAGCTATGGATCCGGGCGAATGTCTTCCACCCTCGGTCGAAGAACATCACGCCGGGGCTGGGGACACGACACTCACCCGAGTGCCGCTGATCCCACACCCCTCATCGTAGCTCCATCACGTCGGGTGGATCCGGTCCCATCGCGTCCGCAAGCGGGACCGGCAGCCGGAAGCGACGGCGAGGCGCCAGCGAAGCTTGATGAAGAACTCCTGGGGTCATCTCCGGTGTGGACGCGCCATGGTCGAGAGGCGCCGGGAGACGGGAGGCGCGTCGCCACGGCCGCCTCTCCCCGACCGCCTCGGCCACGCCCTCGGCCTCGTCCACGCCCGCGCCCCCTCTCCCCTCTCGTGGCGGCTCTACCGCCACGGAGCGGATGGGGAGTGGTGCGCTGCCTAAAGCAACCAGCGCCGCCACCGTCGAAGAGCCGGATTCCCTCCTTCCATGGCGGCAAGAAGGACGGAAGACGAAGACGAAGGAGAAGTGGATGGGTGTGGCCGTTGTGCACCCTTCGCCCTATTTAAAGGCGAGGTGGGGCTCAACCGCCCTTCGACCAATCAGAAGCGAGGAGGCGGAGGAGGGGCCGACTTGCCCTCTCCGCCCGTGGCGGCTCGGTCTCCCACCGCCGCCCCCCCCCCGGCATGAGGGCGCGTGGCGGCGGCGCGCCGAGCGGCGGGTGAAGCGACCCGCTCTGCGCCACGATCACGGGTGGATGCCTTAAAGGCTGCATCGCCACCCACATCTCCCACGACGCCGCAATCGACGCGTGCCGTTTGAAGCGGCGGATGCTGTAGCGATTCGGCGCGCCATGGGCTTCAGCGTGCCTGCAGCCTTTGTCTTGGGCCTGGCCCAACAGCGCTTCGGCACCGTGTGTGGCCCAGCCCCGGGCTCTGTCGGTGTACTAAGGTAGGGGTACCTCAAGGTACCCCAACTTGTGCATCGGCAGCCGCAGCTCCCGCAGCTAGATCCACCAGATGCTTGCGGAGACCATCTCCCACTCCATACCAAGCCATTCAAGAACAAAGTGTACAAGATGAAGCTCAAGACCCGGTAAGAGGAGCTTGCCGGAAGGCCATTCGAGCTCAAGGCTACATCACTCCTGCAGATCCCGGCGAGAGGAACTCGTCGGGAGGACTAGAAGATCACGTCACGAAGACATGCCTCGGCTGCAGACGCGTCCGGCGAGGGCCCGGCAGCGGCAAGTCATAGAGCCCGACAAGCACCGGGCCCGCAAGATCAAGACCCGGCAAGGTGCTTGCCGGGAGAGCTATCTCGTGCCGCACTCCAGCTCATCTGCCCACGCGTCGCCTCCGGCCTTTTCCAGAGACGCGTGGCGGGTGGTCAGTCTTTGCATGAGGGTGCGGTGGCACTCCACGGTGGTGGCCGCGCCGTGGCAAACGGAGACGCAAGGCGGAACTTTTGGGGCGACGGCGACGGCATTTTCTGCTCTTGTCCCCTCTGTCAAAAGTAGGTAGGATCCACTTTGTTCATGCCTTTGTAGCCGCACTGTTCCCTTATTGCTCCAACTACCACCTCTTTTACGTTTTTACCCCTCTACCATACGTTGACACCTGTCGGTGACCCCTTGCCCTATAAAAGGAGGCCCATGCACAACGTAGAGGAGGGTCCGATCATTTGCGACACTCGCGAGACTCGACTCTTTCATGACTCGCACGCGCGGGGGTAGTTGCTCTCGAGCTCCCGAAATCAAATACAACACAAAGCAGCAGTAGGGTTTTACGCGACCATCGCGGCCCGAAGCTGGGTAAAAATCCAACGCGCCGCGCGCGCGACGGCCTCGATCTGCTCTCTGTGCATCCTCCGCCCTCGTACCGAACACACGAAGGGGCCGTCCCCGGCGGCCCCATAGGTGCCGTGCCGCCCATCGCGGCCGCGACACAAACAGCAAGCAAAGCAAAATAAAATGACATTGCAAGGATAGCACAACTCATGTGAAGAAGCAAAAACTTAGGCTCAACCGATACTAACCGATAGTTGTTGAAGAAGAAAGGTGGGATGCCTAACGGGGCATCCCCAAGCTTAGATGCTTGAGACTTCTTGAAACATTATCTTGGGGTGCCTTGGGCATCCTCAAGCTTGAGCTTTTATGTCTCCTTAATTCCTCTCATATCATGGTTTCTCTTCTTTTTATCAAAAGCTTCATCCACAACAAACTCAACAAAAGCTCGTGAGATAGGTTAGTATAAACCAATGCAAAACCTTATCATTATCTACTGTAACAAATAACTAAAATTATTATTCAACATTTCATACTAAATGCCTCTGCATATTTAATACTCCTATCCTTAAATAGAATCATTAAACAAGCAAACATATGCAAACAATGCAAACATAACAGCAATCTGTCAAAACGGTACAGTCTGTAAAGAATGCAAGATTCATCATACTTCCCTAACTCCAAAAATTATAAGAGAAAATTCCCACTGTAGTAAATTTATCAGAGCTCATTATGCAAGAAGTTTCAACATTAAACCATTCTCTGACTTTTCTAGGGAATTTTTGCAACAGCGGTAAACTTTCTGTTTTCAAACAGCAACATGTATACTAGCAAAATAAGCATGGCAAAGGCTATCCTTAACTTTTTTTTATAGAAACTAAAGATGCAAAACATTATTCTAAATAAAAGAAAGAAAATACTAGCAAAATAAAATGACGCTCCAAGCAAAACACATATCATGTGGTGAATAAAAATATAGCTCCAAGTAAAGTTACCGATGAACGAAGACGAAAGAGGGGGTGCCATCTGGGGCATCCCCAAGCTTAGGCTCTTGGTTGTCCTTGAATGTTACCTTGGGGTGCCTTGGGCATCCCAATCTTAGGCTCTTGCCACTCCTTATTCCATAGTCCATCGAATCTTTACCCAAAACTTGAAAACTCCACAACACAAAACTCAATAGAAAACTCGTATGCTCCGTTAGTATAAGAAAACAAAACCACCACTTAGGTACTGTAATGAACTAATTATAAATTCATACTGGTGTGATATCTACTGTACTTCAAATTATCTATGGTTTATACCCTCCGATACTACTCTTAGATTCATCAAAATAAGCAAACAACACATAGAAAACAGAATCTGTCAAAAACAGAACAGTCTGTAGTAATCTGTATCAAATGTATACTTCTGGAACTCCAAAAATTCTACCACATTAGGAAGTTCTAAGAAATTTGTGTACCAATCCAGAGCAAAAATAATCAGATCAGAAGCACGTTTATGTGAATTAACAAAACTAATTTACTGGGTGCAAAAGTTTCTGATTTTCAGCAGGATCAACACAACTATCACCGTAAGCTATCGTAAAGGTCTTACTTGGAACTTTATTGAAATAAAAGCTATAAGACATGATTACTACAGTAGCATAATCATGTGGACACACAAAAACAGTAAAGGTAAATATTGGGTTGTCTCCCAACAAGCGCTTTTCTATAATGCCTTTTAGCTAGGCATGATGATGACAATGATGCTCACATAAAAGGTAAGAATTGAAACATAAAGGGAGCATCATAAAGCATATGACTAGCACATTTAAGTCTAACCCACTTCCTATACATAGGTATTTTGTGATCAAACAACTTATGGGAACAATAATCAACAAGCATAGGAAGGTAACACAAGCATAGCTTCAAGATTTTCAACACATTGGAAGGAAACTTGACATTATTGCAATTCCTACAAGCATATATTCCTCCCTCATAATAATTTTCAGTAGCATCATGAATGAATTCAAAAATATAACCAGCACCTAAAGCATTCTTTTCATAATCTACTAGCATAGAAAATTTACTACATAAGCAAAATTCTTCTCATTCGGAATAGTAGGAGTATCATAAGAGACTTGAACACTAAAAATTGTTTCCACATTAAAAGAGTAATGTGCAGAAAAAGGGTAATCATAATCATGACAAGATTTGTAAATATAATCCGGCTATCCGGCCAAAGTATATAGTCCGGCTGTCCGAATACCCCCTAATCCAGGACTCCCTCAGCGAGAGAGAAAGACATTTCACAACGAGAGTGGTTGCTAGAGAGACATATGAGGGAATGCAAGATATCTCTAGCGAGAGAGAGTGTGTGTGAGCGACATACAAGAGAACAATGGAGAAATATGAGACCATAGGAGACAGAGTTTGCATTTGTGTGTGAGAAAGAGATATTTAAGAGAAAGAGTCATAGGTTCTCATATCTAAGGAGCGAAAGACATCTCTGTATGAGGGGTGTGCGAGTGGCACACATGGGAATAGTAGAGAGAAATGAGACCCCGGGAGACAAAGTTTTGTGTTTGTGTGAGAGAAAGAGATTCCACATGAAGAATCATAGTTAGAGATACATAGCAGGGAGCGAGATATACTTAGAGAGAGATAGAGTTATGAAGGTCGAGGGAGAGAGTACCATCAGTGTGTTACAGAGATAAAAGATCATTGTCGACATACAAGTAGCACGAGAGATACCTGAGAGACAATCAACGCGTATAGGTCCAGAGAGATAGTCCTATAAAAGCATGACTGATAGCTATATGAGACGAATATCTAGATTAAAGGGGATTAAAATATTTAATGTGGAGATCACGACATCGATAATATCATAACGCAAATTGGTGTATCAAACATGCATATTCATTTGAATTTGGGCACATGTGTAATGTTATATAGTTTATCAATATTGGTGATCCATAGATTCTTTAATTGCAAACAATGCATGGTTTATGCAATTAATGTCTAAACCGGATTACACTATATGTTGCGTGTGTGAAACACATTATACATGTTTGAGAAGTAGAAAAACCCGCATGAAACACACATTAATTGGAGACAGTTAGCGAGGAATGCATCCATTGGATTTCAACCTAAAGTGGTTTCAAATATTTGAAAATCTAAATTGATGGATACAACCTTATGAATCTGAGATCATGCCATTTGTAAACCATATTTATGTATAAATGGTGTTGTGCTTTTGAAAGTATATATTAAAAAAATGATGTATATAGAATTTAATTCCAATTAAAAATGGATCCTGCCCAAAAAATGAATACAAACGGGATTCCAATTGAGTTGGCACGGTAAATGTGCATTCTGCAAAATTTGAACGAAGCGGGGAAAGTCACAGTAACCGCCTGAAACCAAAATCTGTGAGATGGAAATTACTACTACCTATCCCTGCCACGCAAAACCTATCAGTGGGATTTCTATAGGTTTCAATAGGGGTAGGTTTGTAATTTCACCCAAAGGTGTCGTAACCGCCTCTCACCCGGATTCATACACGGTGGGTGATACGTCTCAAACGTATCTATAATTTTTTATTGTTCCATGCTATTAAATTACCTGCTTTGGATGTTTATGGGCTTTACTTTAAACTTTTATATCATTTTGGGACTAACCTATTAACCGGGGCCCAGTTCGTATTGCTGTTTTTTTGCTTATTATAGTGTTTCGAAGAAAAGGAATACCAAACAGAGTCCAAACGGAATGAAACCTTCGGGGCATGATTTTTGGAACGAACGTGATCCAAAGGACTTTGAGTGCAAGTCAAGAAGCAATCAAGGAAGCCACGAGAGTGGAGGGCGCCCCCACCTACTAGGCGCGCCCCCTATCTCATGGGCCCCTCGGGAGTCCACCGACCTACTTCTTCCTCCTATATATACCCACGTGACCCCGAGAACATCAAAGGTGACCATGAAAAACTATTTCCTCCACCAGAACCTTCTGTATCCGTGAGATCCCATCTTGGAGCCTTCGCCGGCGCTCAGCCGAAGGGGGAATCAACCAGGAGGGCCTCTACATCATCTCCAAGGCCTCTCCGATGAGTTGTGAGTAGTTTACCACAGACCTTCGGGTCCATAGTTATTAGCTAGATGGCTTCTTCTCTCTCTCTTTGAATCTCAATACCATGTTCTCCTCGATCTTCTTGACATCTATTTGATGTAACTCTTTTTGCGGTGTGTTTGTCGAGATCCGATGAATTGTGGGTTTATGATCAAGTTTATCCATGAGAAATATTTGAATCTCCTTTGAATTCTTTTATGTGTGATTAAGTTATATTTAACAGTCTCTTTGAATTATCAGTTTGGTTTGGCCTACTAGATTGATCTTTCTTGCAATGGGGGAGTGCTTAGCTTTGGGTTCAATCTTCCGGTGTTCTTTCCGAGTGACAGTAGGGGTAGCAAGGCACGTATTGTCTTGTTGCCATCGAGGATAAAAAGATGGGGTTTATATCATATTGCATGAGCTTATCCCTCTACATCATGTCATCTTTCTTAATGCGTTACTCTGTTCTTTATGAACTTAATACTCTAGATGCATGCTGGATAGCGGTCGATGTGTGGAGTAATAGTAGTAGACGCAGGCAGGAGTCGGTCTACTTGTCACGGACGTGATGCCTATATACATGATCATGCCTAGATAATCTCATAATTATTCGCTTTTCTATCAATTCCTCGACAGTAATTTGCTCACCCACCATAATACTTATGCTATCTTGCGACTAGTGAAACCTATGGCCCCCGGGTCTATCTTTTATCATATAAGCTTTCAATCTACTTTTATTTGCATCTTTACTTTTCCAATCTATATTATAAAATACCAAAAATATATTTATGTTATCATATTATCTCTATCAGATCACACTTTCGCAAGTGGCCGTGAAGGGATTGACAACCCCTTTATTGCGTTGGTTGCGAGTTCTTGTTAGTTTGTGTAGGTGCATGGTACATTTGAGGAGCCTCCTACTGGATTGATACCTCGGTTCTCAAAAACTGAGGGAAATACTTACGCTAATATTGCTGCATCACCCTTTCCTCTTCAAGGAAAACCAACGCAAGCTCAAGACGTAGCAAGAAGGATTTTTGGCGCCGTTGCCGGGGAGGTCTTCGCTCAAGTCAAGACATACCAAGTACCCATCACAAACTCATCTCCCTCGCATTTACATTATTTGCCATTTGCCTCTCCTTTTCCTCTCCCCTACTTCACCTTTGCCGTTTTATTTGCCCTCTTATTCTCCTCTCTCTTTTCCGTTTGCCTTCTCGTTGCCATGGCCGAATCAAAAAGAACTAAGGGTCCTTTCTAGGGTTCAATACCCTGGATAGCCCCTCTATCCTCTCTAAGCTCATAAGTAATGATGCTATGGAAAGACCCACCGGGGTTACCAATGAGATCTTAAATAATCTTGATAAAGATGACTCCGGAATTTGCTATTTGCTTGATGAGTCTTTAAAAGATGCTTGGGATAGGTTATTAAGGATTCGGGCTAGCTATGTGCCACAATATCAAATTGAAGTTTACCTAAAAAGTTTTTATGTTAGCTTACCCGCTTCTTTCAAGCAAGTTCTTGATTCTATTTTTTGAGAAGGTTTTCTTAAGGGGGATGCAATAGATACCTATGAAAAAATGAAAACCATATTTGGGCACCCTATGAATGATAAGGTTGAATCAACTACTCTCTTATGCTTTTACCAAAATGAAATTATCAAAGAGATGAAGGCTAGCTTAGATGGAAATTTCTGTAACGTGCTTAATCTTACTTCATCCATTAATGGCAATGTGTTTACCCTAAATAGAAGAATGAATGCCATAGAGAGGAGATCCTCTTTTTCCTTTTATGCCTAGCTAGGGGCGTTAAACGACAGCGCTAGTTGGGAGGCAACCCAATTTTATTTGTGTTTTTTGTTTCTGTTTCTGTTTAGTAATAAATTTTGCATCTACCTTCTGTTCAGATGTGTTTTTATGTTTTAATTAGTGTTTGTGCCAAGTAGAACCGATAGGATAACCTATGGTGTTAGTTAATTTGATTCTGGTGAAAAACAGAAACTTTGCACGCACGAAAATAATTTTAGTAATTCACAGAAACGATCTTTTGCGTTGATTCGTTTTTCTGTATATCAATAGACAAATTTACTAGGACTTCCTATTTTTTTAGGATTTTTAGAGCTCCATAAGTATTCTAGAGTTACAGATTGCTACAGACTGTTCTGTTTTTGACAGATTCTGTTTTCCGTGTGTTCTTTGCTTATTTTGATGCATCTATGACTAGTATGTAAGGGTATGAACCATAGAGAACTTGAAATACAGTAGGTTTAACAACAATATAAATAAATAATGAGTTCATTACAGTACCTTAGGTGGTGGTTTTTCTTTCTTTCACTAACGGAGCTTATGAGATTTCCTGTTGAGTTTTGTGTTGTGAAGTTTTCAAGTTTTGGGTAAAGATTTGATGGACTATGGAATAAGGAGTGGCAAGAGCCTAAGCTTCGGGATGCCAAAGGCACCCCAAGATATTCAAAAATAACCAAAAGCCTAAGCTTGGGGATGCGCCCGGAAGGCATCCCCTCTTTCGTCTTCGTTTATCGGTAACTTTACTTGAAGCTATATTTTTATTCGCCACATGATATGTGTTTTGCTTGGAGCGTCTTGTATGATATTAGTATTTTCTTTTTAGTTTACCACAATCATCCTTTCTGTAAACACCTTTTGGGATAAGCCCACTTGATTGGAATTTATTAGTATACTCTATGTGCTTCACTTATAACTTTTGAGCTACATAGTTTTTGCTCTAGTGCTTCACTTATATCTTTTAGAGCACGGCGGTGGCTTAATTTTGTAGAAATTGTTAGTCTCTCATGCTTCACTTATATCATTTTGAGAGTCTCTTAGAACAGCATGGTATTTTCTATGGTTATAAAATTGGTCCTAGAATGGTGGGCATCCAAGTTGGGTATAATAAAAACTATCATAGGAAGTGAATTGGATGCTATGATCAATTTGATACTTGATAATTGTTTTGAGATATGGAGGTAGTGATATTAGAGTCATGCTAGTTGGGTGATTATGAATTTGAAGGATGCTGGTGTTGAAGTTGGCAAGTCCCGTAGCATGCACATATGGTAAAAGTTGTGTAACAAATTTATTGCATAGGGTGCTCTTTTGATTGCCTTCCCTTGAGTGGAGGTCGGGAGGGCGCGATGGTTAACTCCTACCAACCTCCCCCCTAGGAGCATGCGTATTAGTACTTTGCTTCGAGGGCAAATAAAACTTTTGCAATAAGTATACGAGTTCTTTATGACTAATGTTGAGTCCATGGATTATACGCACTTTTACCTTTCTATCATTGCTAGCCTCTTCGGTACCATGCTTTGCCGTTTCTCACCTTGAGAGTTGGCGCAAACTTCGCCGGTGCATCCAAACCCCATGATACGATACGCTCTATAACACATAAACCTCCTTATATCTTCCTCAAAACAGCCACCATACCTACCTATTATGGCATCTCCATAGCCATTCCATGATATATTGCCATGCAACTTTCCACCTTTCCGTTTATCATCATGACACACATTACTATTGTCATATTGCCTTGCATGATCATGTAGTTGACATCGTATTTGTGGCAAAGCCACCATGCATAAATTTTCATACATGTCACTCTTGATTCATTGCCCATCCTGGTACACCACCGGAGGCATTCATATAGAGTCATTTCTTGTTCTAGTTTTGAGTTGTAATTCATGAGTTGTAAATAAATAGAAGTGTGATGATCATCATTATTAGAGCATTGTCTCCAAATAAAAAAAGGACAAATAAAAAAAGGGAAAGGCCAAATAAAAAAAAGAAAGGCCAAATAAAAAAAGGAAGGCCCCAAAAAAGGGGGGGCAATGTTACTATCTCTTTTTCCACACTTGTGCTTCAAAGTAGCACCATGTTCTTCATATAGCGAGTCTCATATGTTGTGACTTTCATATACTAGTGGGAATTTTTCATTACAGAACTTGGCTTGTATATTCCTACGATGGGCTTCCTCAAAATGCCCTAGGTCTTCGTGAGCAAGCAAGTTGGATGCACACCCACTAGTTTATTTTGTTGAGCTTTCATACATTTATAGCTCTATTGCATCCATTGCATGGCAATCCCTACTCCTCATGTTGACATCAATTGATGGGAATCTCCATAGCCCGTTGATTAGCCTCGTCAATGTGAGACTTTCTCCTTTTTTGTCTTCTCCACACAACCTCCATCATCACATTCTATTCCACCCATAGTGCTATACCCCATGGTTCACGCTCATGTATTGCGTGAGAGTTGAAAAAGGCTGAAGCGCATTAAAAAGTATAAACCAATTGCTTGGCTGAAACTGGGGTTGTTCTTTATGGGAGTATTTTGTGTGATGAAAATGGAACATAGCCTAACTATATTATTTTGTAGGGATAAACTTTATTTAGCCATGTTATTTTGAGAAGACATGATTGCTTTGATTAGTATGCTTGAAGTATTACTATTTCTTATGTAAATATGAACTTTTGTTTTGAATCATTTGGATCTAAACATTCATGCCACCATAAAGAAAATTACATTAAGAATTATGCTAGGTAGCATTCCACATCAAAAATTCTGTTTTTATCATTTACCTACTCGAGGACGAGCAGGAATTAAGCTTGGGGATGCTTGATACGTCTCCAACGTATCTATAATTTTTTATTGTTCCATGCTATTATATTACCCGTTTTGGATGTTTATGGGCTTTACTTTACATTTTTATATCATTTTTGGGACTAACCTATTAACCGGAGGCCCGGCCCATATTGCTATTTTTTTTGCCTATTTCAGTGTTTCGAAGAAAAGGAATACCAAACGGAGTCCAAACAGAATGAAACCTTCGGGAGCGTGATTTTTGGAACGAACGTGATCGAGAGGTCTTGGAGTGCAAGTCAAGAATCAATCGAGGAAGCCATGAGGGTGGAGGGCGCCCCCCCTACTGGGTGCGCCACCCTATCTCGTGGGCCCTCTGGAGTCCACCGACCTACTTCTTCCTCCTATATATACCCACGTACACCTAGAACATCAAACACGACCATGAAAAACTATTTCCACCATCGTAACCTTTTGTATCTGCGAGATCCCATCTTGGAGCCTTCGCCGGCGCTCTGCCGGAGGGGGAATCGACCACGGAGGGCCTCTACATCACCTCCAAGGCCTCTCCGATGAGTTGTGAGTAGTTTACCACAAACCTTCGGGTCCATATTTATTAGCTAGATGGCTTCTTGTCTCTCTTTGAATCTCAATACCATGTTCTCCTCGATCTTCTTGGAGATCTATTCGACGTAACTCTTTTTGCGGTGTGTTTGTCGAGATCCGATGAATTGTGGGTTTATGATCAAGTTTATCTTTGGGAAATATTTGAATCTCCTCTGAATTCTTTTATGTGTGATTAAGTTATCTTTGCCAGTCTCTTCGAATTATCAGTTTCATTTGGCCTACTAGATTGATCTTTCTTGCAATGGGAGAAGTGCTTAGCTTTGGGTTCAATCTTGCGGTGTCCTTTCCTAGTGACAATAGGGGCAGCATGGCACGTATTGAATTGTTGCCATCGAGGATAAAAAGATGGTGTTTATATCATATTGCATTAGTTTATCCCTCTACATCATGTCATCTTTCTTAATGCGTTACTCTGTTCTTTATGAACTTAATACTCTAGGTGCTTGCTGGATAGCGGTTGATGTGTGGAGTAATAGTAGTAGATGCAGGTAGGCGTCGGTCTACTTGTCACGGACGTGATGCCTATATACATGATCATGCCTAGATAATCTCATAATTATTCGCTTTTCTATCAATTGCTTGACAGTAATTTGTTCACCCACCGTAATACTTATGCTATCTTGAGAGAAGTCACAAGTGAAACCTATGGCCCCCGGGTCTATCTTTTATCATATAAGCTTTAAATCTACTTTTATTTGCATCTTTACTTTTCCAATCTATATTATGAAATACCAAAAATATATTCATCTTACCATATTATCTCTATGAGATCTCACTTTTGCAAGTGGCCGTGAAGGGATTGACAACCCCTTTATTGCGTTGGTTGCAAGTTCTTGTTGGATTGATACCTTGGTTCTCAAAAACTGAGGGAAATACTTACGCTACCATTGCTGCATCACCCTTTCCTCTTCAAGGAAAACCAACGCAAGCTCAAGACGTAGCAGTGGGCGCCAAAACACAGTGTGTCCTCGGCCAAAATCGACTCCCTCCCCGATTCATATTCATACACGGTGGGCGCCAAAAACAAACTTTCGTCGTCAAATATTTGGTGTATGCGAGATTACCGTCCTATCCCCAACCGACTAATATTGCTGTGATGAAGTAGATATTTGAAACTGGGGCTAAGTTTGTAAATTTCCTTGCATTTGAGACAAGCGCACCCTGAATACATGGTTCCCCCCTTCCTCTCTACTTCCCTTTTCCCCATTCGTACTCTGTGGGCGCCAAAACACCGTCTCCACCCCAGCCTCCTCCGTCCGCCACTTCATCCACCGCCGTCCTCCTCCACCATGCCGATGCTGATACCCTGACGCTGCCGTCCATTACAAGAGATCGACCTCTCTCATCCACGACTTCGGACCGGGATCCTTGCATCCTATCCTCTCGCTTCATCCCCGTTGGCGTACACCTTGCCGGCGCCACTCCTATGACCTTCTCGTCCACCGCGCCCCGCCGCCACCGTCTACCCTCCTAGATCTGCTTCCACGCCGCCAACAGCCATCGCTACCGCAGGACCATCAAATTCTCAGCAGATGCATACACGGCGCCGCACTATAGGCGGTACTCTTTCGTATCTGCTCAACTTATTTATCGCAGCAAGAAAATAGATCGCCACTACTTTACTCTGATTTCTTGTCTTGGTTGCGAAGTTGCCTTTGTCCGGTTTGCACCTTCAGATCCGCCATGGCACGCTCAACACTATACTCCCAATGTTTATGGTTTTCCCATTTTATATTCCACACTAGTTAAATCACAGTAGACTAAATTTCAAAATTGGGTCAGTTGATTTTTCAGAGCTCACCGGAGTTCGTTGGTGTGAACGAAGGGGCTCGGGTGGTTGTGGGGCCTCGCCGAACGAAGAAAACTCGACGCGGGTGGGGGTGGGGGTGGGGGGGTGGGGGTGGCGGAGGAACACAGGCGGTGGTGGCCGGTGGTCCGGCCGGCGACCCGTGCGGTGTTCTGTATGGGAAGAATCAGAGACGAGGAAGAAGAAAGGTTAGGAGACGTAGGATCTTCATCCAACCACCTAAATGGTCGAGAGACAGCTGGGAGTTGCTTTCTTAATGCGCTCTGGTTCATCATGTGTGGGCACTGCGCAACAAACATTTTATTATCCAAAATCTTCTTGCTCTTTTTTACCATGTTCCTCTTCCGTTCTACTTTAATATGTACTCTCTCCGTTCCTAAATACAAGTCTTTGTATAGACCACCATGGACTACATATGGAGCAAAATGAGTGAATCTACACTCTAAAATGTATCTGGATACATCTGTATGCGATCCATAGTGGAAATCTCTACCAAGACTTATATTTTGGAACGGAGGGAGTATGATAGTAGTACTGATATGTTCCTTATCTTGAAGATGAGCAGGATATTTGCAGTGTAGAGGCCTATACGGTCGGTTGTGATGGACACTTTGAGCCTCTTTGATTCGTAGGATTTTGTAAACATAGGAATAGGATTTGTAGTGGACTGCCCACTTGAATCCTATAAGAATAGCAAGGAAATACGGGGAGCTATGTCACCTATGAGAGTTACACTGATATTAACAGTACCGCATCTTCACTTGAAGAGAGCTGGTATCCGAAGCCTTTCTAGCCGTACCGGCAATACTAGCACATATATTCCAGCAAGTTCCACTTTGCTGATTTTACTCTGATGCTTAAGGTTTTCCCGTTATATCTACACTATGATCTGTTTAGCTGCTTTATGTTGCACTAGCAGCAGTCCACTCTTGAAGCTAAACACTGCAATGACTTACAAAATTGGCACCAATGCATTGAGTGCCATTCCGAATGCAATGAAACTCATACACTCCCCACCTGTTGAATCTTGGTCAGAATATGATCCTAACGACTCTTGTTCAAAATTGCCACATATAGAGAGACAACATGGAATTGCATTTCTTTGGGCGCTGTGATTCATCATGAGTGGGCAACCAACATTATATGCAATGAAGCGGAACCTCAAGAATATGCTTCCTCTTCTGTTCTTTAACATGTTCCTCTTTGTTTATCCTGTATTTAGTACGTATATGTTCCTTGTTAGGAAGGGGCACAGGGACATCTGCAGTCAACAGCTGATAAAGCTGGCCTGTACGTGATCGATGAGCTTTCAATTACTAGCGACAATACAATCAAGCCAGTTCCACTTTCCCGATTTATATATCATGGTTATGGTGTCCCCCTGTTATGTACACTATGATCTGCCTAGTTGCTGTGTGCTCTTGTTATCATGGTTTGGCAATAAACTCTCTATACAGTATATTATGAACGTATCATCTGCCAACTATCCTTACTTCTGGAGCCTATTTTTTGTGTACTTGTGCTAGATTATATAAATGCACGCCCATATTATAGCACACATGAGCTCTCTCATCAGAATCCAGTGATAGCACACAAGTGTTTACAGGGGTGCCCCTATATTAGAATATCATATGCATTACAAAGATAATCTCACAACTATTTATGTTTTCATGGTTCTCAGATATTATACACAATTATAGTGAATATCAGAATCTGCGCATTAGAGGAATATTGTGGAACACTGCAATGACTTACAAAATTGGCACCAAGGCATTGAGTGCCATTCTGGATGCAATAAAACTCATACGCTCCCCACCTGTTGATTCTTGTTCAGAATATGATCCTAATGACTATTCTAACCTCGAGGAGTGAAAGGCAGATGGCCTGTCTAGTTCACCCATCAAGGTGCCTCTTCTAATTTGGCAAGGTTTTATTGATTGTGCGTATCTTGCATATGATGTCTTGCATTTCTTCTACTTTGTTGCACCGCCATCTGCTTAGTTTACTCATCATATATGTCGAGATGCCATGCCCATTATCAATACATATTCCATCTGTCATCATACCATGGTTTTCCACTCAAATGCTATTCTTGTGCATCAGACATCAAAAAGGAAGAGGGTGATTGCCGAACCTGAAGGAGCACCAGCAAAGTCCTTGAAAAATGTGGTGGTGCTTGGAGAAATCGACAAAGACACCCACTTATATTGGCTGTACAACCAGTGACACAAAACGTAGGACCCACTCCAGCAGACTGTACCCATACTTCACTGGCCACACCACTAGCCCCACCACACAGGACCTGCACTCCAGCAAAATGTATACCAATTTAATTTGCCATAGCACTAGCTGTACCACAAAAAAATCCCACTCCAGCAAAAAGTATAGCAAGTCCACCGGCTGAAGACCTATCCCAACTGCAGAGACGGCCAATTCCTACAGATTGGAACCCCATTCCATTTATTCCCAGTTTAAAAGACAATGATTTCAATGTTGTTAGGGATTACCTGCATATATTCCCATCATGGGAGGATTATAGTGAAGACAAATACCATTTTCACATCTTCCTGTCCAACTTACGTGTAAGTGCTATTATTCATGGTTATTATTTTCCTGTTTTCTGCTGATTGAACACGATTTACATTACCTTATTGTAACTAGGGGAGGGCCAATTTGTATAGTCATGGCGAGCAAAGCTTGCTTGTGCTTTCAAGGAAGCATTGCAGTAGTATCGGTGTTATCTGAGGAAATTACACTTTGATGGCAAGTCTATAAACGAATTTCCGGTGGAGTCTCCTGTGCTAAATTTAGAAGACATTGAATGGAAAAACCTTGTTATGCACTAGTCCCGTTCCGAGGATGAGGTACTGTCTATGAAATCACATGACAGTTTGAACTTCTACTTTTCCGCATGTGCCTTACGGATCTTTTTAGCAGGAAATCTGCTCGAAGAAGAATTCTGGTTTGAAAAGAATGACAGGATATCACAAATATGCTGCCCACTGCTTTGCTCTTATTAGTACCTGTTGTCCTATATCACTGTACTTGCATACATACCTCGTTCATTATGTGGCAGCAGTATGCATGATAGCTTGCTTATCAATTGTTCGCTCCAAATTATCTGATCTGTATGAATGGTTACATTAGTGTTGAATATATCCAATGCCAATGAATTTCTTTAGCTCTCCATTGTTCTTGTAAGTACAGGATGTCCTTTATCAGTGTACTTATATTGACAGGTAGTTGTTCATGTACCATCACTCTGCAGCTTATTTTCCTTTGCCCTCCATTTTCTACACATCAGATCTATATTTATTATTACCATAAGGTTGGTACTAAAGAAGTTTATCTATGCATTGCTCTTGGCTGTGCCTTTTGACTGTATCGCTGCAAATACATTTATAGCTACTTGGTTATGTAGCATCACTCTTCATCTTATCTTAAATATTCTCCATTTTTTCGTATATTATCACATCTATATTTACTCTTAACAAAATGTAGAAGAAAGGCAATGCTTATGAAGAAGATTCTGTGGTAAACTTCTTGAATTGCCCCCCCCCCATCAGCATGGACAAGGGCTTTATAGAGCCTGTCTTCACAAGTAATGTAAGTTTGTCCTTCTCAAGCCTTCAAACTTTGTTGTGTATATTTGGTTAGGCATGACTGCAACAATTGTTTATTTTTGGTGTTTGCATCAAATTGCATGTTTAAAGTTTATTACGTAGTTCATAAACAAAAGTTTGTCCTTCTCAATTTAAGTTTTAAGTTGTACAGCCAAGTTCCCTCTTCATACCATGTAAATTAAACTATACAAAGCAAGTGATCTTCTTTTGCACTGCATGTATGCTTTTGTTCTTCATCCGTAATCTAGTGGTGTGGTGAACCTACCCACTATAGAACAATGTCATATTCTGCAATGTCTTAACTATGAATAATGTTATATCATTCTACTATTATTTAAACCGTCTCTTTATTTGCCAATCTGAAATGGGATAAATTGACAGCACACTAACCATTGATACTTATGAGTTCTTGATCTGTAATCCAATGGTGTCGTAAAGCTACCAACTCCTTCACAATGTCATTTCCTGCCATGTCTTGACCTGAACAATACCATATTGTGTTAATGAAATTTTCAACTATGTCACTTTATTCGTCAGTAAGAAATGAGATGAATTGTCAGCACTGATACTTCTATGTGCAAAACCTGTCATATGTCTGCTTGTTTATCTTTCAGAGTGAGGAAGATATAAGTATTGAAAAAGCGCGGTCTCATCAGCTTGCTCAGCTGCTTGCGCTGCAGCACCCCAACAGGGCTAATCTTTCTTGAACTCTATTGAAGTGATGTCGGTTTTGTATATTATTTTGTCGATGTGTTTATTTGCACTTGTGGCGATCTTTGATGCCCAGTGTATGTAATCTGTTGTCTGCTTGTTCTTTATCATCATAGTGGCGAACTTTGATGCCCAGTGGATGTAATATGCCATAATTTCTCTATTGTATAGTCTAGGTTTTTTCTTATTCATGATGCTGTAGTTATTTTACTGTATATATATCCTGTCTTCGTAGTAAACCGGCCAAACCATCAAATTACGGTACATAATCGGGACGTCATGCAATCACGATGTATGATCTGCATCATGGGCCGCGCCATCTTGGTCCGTTAAAAGTCCAAAAGTAAACTGGACAACTAGTAGATTCGGGCCTTTAATAGGCTGAGTAACCCTCGACCCTCTTTTCGCAAGAAAACTCAATGGGCTTTTAGGAGGCCGAGAAGTAGGTTGGGCCTGAAACGTGCGGAACAGCTCACGGGCCGGCAGCAGCCCGAAATTGACCCCAACCCATGATTGTGCGAATCAAATCACGGCCTTTTAACATGCCAAAATTTTCTCGGTCCGTGTTTGGCCCAATCAGATATCGGCTGCGAGCAGGCCGGATGCAAACCGGGTTGTAGTTAGGCCCAACTATATGACGAGCTTTTAACGGGCCGAAATTAATATAGGGCCAAAATATTAAATGGCCCTTAATAGGCCGAAACGAATATCAAGCCGAATTACTAAATGGGCCAATACCAAGTGGGCCCAAAAGCATAGCGTCCAGTTGATGGGCCGAATCTGATATGGTCCATAATTTAGCCAAAGCCTCTTAAAGGGTCGGACCTAATCTGGGCCTTAATTTGGGCCAGAACGTGGTAGGCTTTTAATAGGCCAGATCTCATATGGGCCGTTACTAGGCCCGAAACGTGGCAGGCCATTAATGGAGCGGATCAAATATGGGCCGACATTTGGCCCAAAACATGGCAGCCAGTTAATGGGCCGGCCTACTAGGGTCCTCAAAATCTTGTGGCCTACAGCTGGGCCGGCCCATTAATGTCGACGAAATCTCGGGGGCCTTTAGCTGGGCCAGCCCATTATGATCCGCGAGAATCTTGTGGGCCTTTACCTGGGCTGGCCCATTATGGCACACAAAAATCTTGTGGGCCTTTACCTGGGCCGTCCCATTATAGCACGCAAAATCTTGTGGGCCATTAGCTGGGCCAGCCCATTATGGTCCGCAAAATCTCGTGGGCCTTTAGCTGGGCCGGCCCATTATGGTCCGCAAAATCTTGTGGACCTTTAGTTGGGCCGGCTTGTTTAAACTTGATGGGCCGGTCCACGTGTCAACATATCATAGGCGCGTCTCGCCCATTGGATGAGTGACACCTGTGCCAACGCGGAGCTGACATGTGTCTCCTCCAGCCAATGATGATTTTACACGTGGAAAATCCCCATTGGTCGAGGCTGATAACGGGTTATGGGATCCAAAACCCGACCTGATAGATTAACGGCATTCCGTTACGGTGGATTTATCGTCACCCTTGACGAAAGCACTTCTGTGACGTGCGATTTATCATCATGGTAGTGGACACTTCCGTGATGATAATTTTGGTAATGTCATGGAACACTTCTACGACAGCACAGGTATCACTATCTTGATTCTGTCATAAAATCATCATGGATGTACATGCATGACAAAAAACGCGACCTACTGTGACAAACACGTATCATCACAGAAGTGTATTTTTTTATGGTGGATGGGGCCAAGCAGTTGGCGGAAATAAGCAAAGGGAGCCTACCCGATCACCGCCGGGATGGCCTGCCTCTTTGGCGGCGTCGGGGCAGCTCGACGCGCCCACTTGGTGGCCGTCTTGCCGCGCCCGTTCAGCCCCTCCGCCACGTGCTTTGCGGCCGGCTTCGGCGCCGCGTCATCCTTCCCATGTGGCCGGTGCATGGGACGACCCGGCATCGGCCGTCTTCCTCAGCCGCCTTGGGGGGTCCATGGTGCCGTCCCCTCCCCTCGATGGCGCTTCACCACTAGCGTGCATCAGGACCTCCATGTCGTCATCTGACTAGTCTCGCAAGAGGTCTGGGTGCGGAGACCTATCCGTGCGGTACACCTCGCCGGCTTAAGCATCGTCCAGCTCCGGGTTCTCGGCGGAGGATTCCAACCCCTCCGAGCGGGCCTACTAGACGGCCAGTACCTGCGCCCTCGTCCTGTCATGTGTCTATTGGTTACTTTTACCACATTTATTCTACTACCAATTTTCATCAAATCTTCAAAAGGTGTTTATTCTTGAACCTCCACACTCTAAACACCTAGCACAAATCTTTAGTTCTTGATCTTTTTCTCTAAGTGATGTTTTCTTCATTATTCCTAAATTGTGTGAATCTCGCGATCCGCACAACTTTGGAACCTAAGACAAAGAACGCTTAGTGAAATTCTTCAAGACACATCGGGTCAATTTCCTCAAACTTCATCAATTTTACAAAACCTTCTAAGAACGCATATGACCTCTCCAAATTCTTAGCACCTATACTCTGTTCACGGGTACTCATTTCAGCTGCTGAATCACTAGGTTCTCAACAACTTAACTCATTTGCAGCATTCCTCGAAGAAAAGCTGCATACCTCTTCTGAGAACTCAATTGTGCAAATTTCTCAGCTGAAGAAAATGGCTGATGGTAAACGTCCTCAGAAAGGAGGAAAGAAGCTTGAAGTTAGCACTACCTTTGAGATCCCTGCAGATATCTATGCAGGGTACTGCATGCCTGATGAGGCAAAAGATGGCAAGGAAACGAAGACTGAGCGCAAAGTGTGCATTCAGAGGATAGAAAGGAGATGTGGAGAAGAGTGGAGGGAGTACAGATATGTTACTCCCAAATACATGAAGAAAATCGCTCTTAAACATCCGTGCTCAAGACCTCCTCTGGCACCTGGCCAGCTAGCTGATCCAACAAGACTTAAACATGGTGAGGATTATGCTGATGAATGGGCTAGGTGGCAAGCAAAATTGGCCAAGCAGGCCAAAGAAGCAGTGAAGAAATTCAATGAGGATTCTGCTGCTGCTGCTGCCGCTGCTGAGGCTTCTTCAAGTAAGAAGGCTATGCCTAAGAAGCCAGCCAAGAAACCACCTACCTCTGCAATGTCCTCACGGCCAAGTTCTTCTGCAATGCCCTCACGGCCAATTCCCTCAGTGCCATCGAGGCAAATTCCTCAAGCTTCCCCAGTTCCTCAAACTGCACCAATTCCTCGGGCTTCAAAACCCTCAGCTCCTCCGGCAAAGTCCTCAGCACTCGTGCATCTCGCCACGTGCCAAAGGACCACTGGCATATCTATTGCCTCAGGAGCCTCAGCGAGTTCTTCAGCTCACCCTTCAACTACCGGTCCCACTCTACTGAAGACCAAGGCCACTGCGGGACGAGGCACTAGACCAAGTCCTCACAAGAAGCAAGTGGTCTTTCAAAGTCCATCTGACGGTGAGGCTGATGATGATGAACTTGCCGATATCATCAAGGACAGACAGCAACGGGCCGCTAGAGCCAAAGGAAGTGTTGTGACCCTACTTTTGGATCCAAAGAAGATCCTTGATTTCATTGATCTCTGGCACAAGGATCCTAATGCTCCACTGCCAGATTGGGGCCTCACTCCTGGACCAAGTCACGTGGTGATGACATTCATCGCTGAAGAAAAATGGAAGTATGACCAAGCCAGGTCAGTGAAGAAAGCGCAGTACAAGAAGCAGCGCTACCTAAAGGACAATGTCCTCAGTCTTTCGCCTGAGCAACTCCTTGCACTACAAGCTGAAATCAAAAAGCTTAGCGAAGAATTGGAAGCCTACAAGGCTGATTGGAAGGGCGCCAAGGTCCGATTCGTCAAGCTAACAAAGAAATTCACTTCAACTGCTGCTTCTCGTGAGTGCATTGAAGTCACTCCGGTTGAAGCATCTGCTCAATCCACTGAAGAAGTTGCGAGTACCACTAATGAATTTCAGGCTGCTGATGAAACTGCAAGCACTAGGGCTGCTGAAGTAATTCCAGCCTCCAAGAAACTGCTTAAGACAGGCCAATTGCATTAGTTGTGTCTGAAGAAATTGATCCCACTGCCACTTCTCCGCCTGCACCAACACCAGATCCAATTCTTCCTTCTGCCCTGGAAGTGAAGAAAACCAAAGCTGCGGAGCATGCTGCTTTAAAGAAGAGGAAGGCATCAGCTGCCTCAGAATCTTCGGCCCCCAAGAAGGTGAAGATTTTGACAAGTTCACTGGAGAATCCCATTGATGATGTTCCTCTCGCAGGCATGCCATCTAAGTTACTTGTTCCTTATGGCGAAGAATGTCAGATTCCTGAAGAATCTACAGAAGAATGAAGAAATTGAAGTTGAAGCTTTCACTTTAACCCCTCTGGTATCATCGCCAACACCTTAGTTTACTGCTGAAGACGCCGACGTTGAAGAAATGGAAGTGGATGAGGATGTCGACATTGGCTGCACCACTCCCGTGATGAATGATGATTTTTGGGAGAGTCAGCACCCCAACTCACCTCTGTTCACACCACTCCAAAAAATTCCTCAGTCCCCAGCTCCAACTGAAGTTCAAATGGGTTCTAAAGAAATTCATGCCAACCCTTCCATTCCTGAAGAGATTCTAGCCACTAGTGCTGATGCTCAAGCTGCTGAATAAATGGAGGTCCAGGCTGCTACTGAAGCAGAAGCAGAAATTCCTCAGCATGCGGCTCCTGAAATTGACATTCCAGAAGTTATTCTTTAGATCACCAATACTCCTCAGCCACAACCGAAGAATCCATTCTCTAAGACTCCGAAGTTCAAGGCTGATGCCTTCTTTAATGAGCATGTATTCTTCACTGACTACAATCCATATGATTCTGCTCGTCTGAGGAGGAAGCGATTCTGGACTGCCAGCCAAGCTAATTTCTATTCTTCAGTGTTGTTCAACAAAGACAAAGTCTTCGACCATGAGCATATTCCTCACATGGATATGGAATCACTGCCTTGCTTTACACCAGTCCTCACTACCATTCATGATGCTAGCCTGCTCAATTTATGCACTGACATATGCGATTGGAATGAAGAACTCATTCTTCAATTCTACGCGACGCTGTACATCACAGGCAATGCTGAAGATGTGAACTCATGGGTGTTGGACTGGATGATGGAGAACACACACTACAAGGCACCGGCAACTGAATTGCTTCGTGGCATGCCTGTCAATCCTCCCCTGGAAGGTGTGCGTCTAATCTATTCTGAAACTGAGCTGTCAGATAATTTCATGCAAGTGCTGATGAAGCCATTGAAGCCTGGACAAGCTTCAAGGACCAAATTCCCCGTGAAGGAATTGCAATATGTGTTGAGGACAGTCTATCGCATTCTGACGAAGAAATTGAGTCCAATCAAGGGCCATGACTCGAATGATGAAGAAGTCATTGGCATCATGCAGAATCTGCTGTTCAATATCATGCACATTATTCCCGTGAATTATCATGATTTCTTCATGAGGACTCTGGCAAATGTTGCAATGTCCCCATTTGAGTTGAAGCCTTGAGCTCCCTGGATTATGAGATTCGTCAGAACAAGGTTTTCACTCAACTACAAAGCTGGTACAATCAACCATGGCAGCTTCTTGCCCCCGATTGAAGTCCTCAAACAGACATTTTCCTCAGCTGATGAAAAGGGCAAGGCCACTGCTATCATTGATGTGGGCATTCTACAATTGGATGGACAGTTCCACAATGCTGCTTCATACTCCACCAATGATGATTTTGCTACTCATGATTCTGCCGCAAATGCTTCAAAGAAAAGTCCTCAGGCAACAGCTCCAAGGGTGATGACTGGTCGTAAGTTTCTCCTCAGTCTTCATCAAAAGGTGGATCTGAATCACAAATGGGTGAAACGCTAGTTTGGTTCCATTCTTCACAATATGACTGACACTTATAATTCAGTGAAGAAGAACCACTACTACCTCAATGAAATGTTTGATCGCACCTGGGCTATATTGTCTCACCTTTACGGTGATGAGGATCTCAAGCAGATGGGCTTCAAGAAGGACTTCGTCTGGGCTAAGCCTCCACCGAAGAAATTCAAGAAGGTCAAAGTTCCTCCTTTGTTGCCCAGTTCATATTCCTCGTCCTGCGATACTGATGAAAATGAAGATCTGGACGACACTGCGGCAGGCCCTACTCCAACAGATGACCCCAGCAACGCTGGCGCTCCTCCATCGACTTCGTGAAGAGATTCTTCAGGGGCGTTAGTCCTCACTTCTCGTCCGTTTTGTTCATTTGATGACAAAGGGGGAGAAATTTGAGTTAGTCTTCAAGCTGGTCCATATATATCGGCGTTTTTTTGTGTGTTAAGTTGCAACTCTTGCTCTTCTGAAGCTTTTGTTGATCGAGTTGTAAACTTAAGTCCGATGGTGACCTGATACTTTTGCTCTGTTTTTCTGCATGCTATTTCCTCATTAATCCTATGCACGCATGCTGAATTACATGAGTAACCATATTTCCTCATGCATTTCAAATTCTTCGTTCTATATGTTACATGCGTGTATGAATTACAAGATATAGGATGAGTATCTCCATGATTCTACTCTTCAAATGTGCATTGCTTCAAAAGCAAATACCTCACTATGCACATCTTCGGGGGAGTTCTTCTATATCTTGCAATCGAATTCCTCAATTTTGAGTACTTTCAATTCATATGTTTATCCCCGTTGAAAACTTAACCTATATTGTCATCAATCACCAAAAAGGGGGAGATTGTAAGTGCATGTAGTGCCCCTTAGCGGTTTTCGTGTATTAAGACTTATAGGTTAAGGGACTAATATGTTTGTGAGTGTACACAGGCTCTATTAGTCAATGAGGAGTTTTATATTTACAGTGAAAGTCGACCCCTAAAAATGAATGTCTTCGGCTGAAGACTTTGGTTCTCCTGAAGACTTTGAAAGTGAAGAAATTGGTGTGACCATGAAGACTCGATATTCATGCAAGGAATCTGAAGCATGAAGACTTTTGTTTTCCTAGTTTCATTTTCTCTTTCTTGAGTCATAGGAAACACCATACTGTTAAAGGGGGTCGAGGTAATACTAAGGAAACAAATTTCCAAGTGATGCTCATCTCAAAATCCTACACCTACCCAATCCTTCAAGTGAAGCCATTGGAAATCTCATATTAGTTCAGTCAATTTCTTCAATGATAGAGACAAAGATCTTCTGGTCTCTAAGGAATTTGTTCTGACTGAGGAGTTAGGAATTCGATAGTGCGGATTGCCTACACAGTGAGGAACATGATAGCCTTGAGGAATTCGAACCTCAAATATCCAACCGTTGCTAAGCCGCATGCCAGCTGTTCCAAAATATCCTACCACCTAACGGTCATATCTGCCAAGGGCATTTATGTCTTATCATGCCAGGCTGCTCCCTAGGCTATAAATAGCCGCCCCCTACAACCACAAGATGGTTGGCTGCTCCGAGAGAAACTGACACTTGACATTTGAGAGCATACCATCCTCCGAGGACATTGAGCAAAAATCATCAAGTGAGGAAAACGCAAATCCCAAACCCAAACCTACAAACCCCAAAGTGATTGAGCATCACTTAAGAGATTGTTCCTGGGTGGAACCGGTGCTTGTTACCTTTGAGTACTATGCATCCTCCAGATAGTTAGTCGTCATGGTCTGAGCATCCAAGAGGAATTGTGGATTGCCGAGTGACTAAGTCTGTGAAGGTTTGGAAGTGACGTGTGAAGACTTACCACTACTATTGGGCAAGGTTTGTGTGATCTTAGCTCAAGGAGAATATGGTGAGGACTGTGTGTCCGGGACGGTGTGCCCTTGAGTTTGAATACTCAGCCGCTCCGACCAGACGTACAACTGTCACAGCAGTTGCACTGGTCTACCAAATCATTGTCTTCACCAAGCCAACTGGTTCTATTTCCTCAACCCTTTCATTTCCTCATTATGTGTTGATGTACCTGATCATTACTGCTTGAAGAAATTGACTAAAGACATTCTGTATTTCCTCAATCCCAATTCTTCAGTCTGTTTGTCTTCATCTTGCTTATCCTATGTTTACGCTTTCTGTACTCTGTGTTTGTCTTTCATTTCATCATGATGACTATGTTCTTACTCTGTTTTTGCTTATACCTGAGTACTTATTCCGCTGCAAGTAGTTCTTCGCTTAGGAATTTCCTCACCCTGAAATTCCTCAGTGAGGAATTCATAAAAAATGCCAATTCACCCCCCCTCTAGTTGACGTAATGCACTTTCAAAAACAATGACATGTTATATTGCCGTTGTGATTGCAACCTTTATTATGCAGTCTGTGGCCTTTATTATTTTGCCATCACAAGTTCGTAAACACTCAATTTTCGCTTACACTAGATCTAACACATTTAGAAGCAATTTGTATTGCCTTATTGCACCGATGACAACTTACATGAAGGATCTTACTTAATCCATTGGTACGTATGGTGGACTCTCAAACAAGATTTGGGTTTAAGGGTTTTTGGAAGCTGTCGGCTTTAGGGCACCGCAAACCCAAGAATGTTCGAACTCTAGGGCGTGTGCGAAGATCTCAACCTCTCAAGCTTAGAGCCCGTCGCCCCATAGCCTATCCTAGCCGGATTCGTGAAGGTGGGGAAGAAGATGAACATGGCCGTTAAGCTAGGTTCGGGCCACCACGCGATGTAATACCCTACTCCTACTTTTGGTGGATTGGCCTCAAGAGGGGTTGTGGATGAACTAGTATAGTGGTTGAGCAACCTCGCGAGGACTACTCCAGTGAGGGTGGAAAGGATTCAATCCCTCTCTACGATGGTGGCTAACCTATATTTATAGTGGCCTTGGGCCTCTTCCCCAAAACTTAGGCGGCAAGGGATTCCACAACAGCCAATTTGAAAAGGGACGATAAGTACATCTAATCCCAATGAAAGGTGGTCTTCACCTGCAAAGCTCCTGGTCGTGACGTAGCAGTGGCCTCGATGATGACCTCCGTCCTGTCAAGCCCGTGGTATTGGTCTTGTAGCACCGGAATGGAATCCTTTGGGAGATTCCTCGGGAACCCATGCCTATCCTTGTCTCCTTAGCACCAAAGAGGAAACTGTGTCCTCTACGCCCGCTAGCGGCCGCCTGGCCTTGGTCTTCATGGCTCATGTCATCATGGCCTCGTGAGGTCGGGTACATGCATAGAAATCTCTGCTCCTCGGGAGGCCACCTGGGAGGTGATACGTCTCCATCGTATCTACTTTTCCAAACAATTTTACCCTTGTTTTGTACTCTAGCTAACTTGCATGATTTGAATGGGACTAACCCGGACTGACGCTGTTTTTAGCAAAACTGCCATGGTGTTATTTTTGTGCAGAAATAAAAGTTCTCGGAATGACCTGAAAATCCACGGAGCAACTTTTTGGAATTAATAAAAAATATTGGCGAAAGAATCAACATCGGGGCCCACACCCGTCCATGAGGTGGGCGCCCCCTAAAGCGCGCCCCTGCCTCGTGGGCCCCTAAGTTCTGACGAATCTCATCGTCTCATCAATCCATCTTCACTCTTTCATGACATCTCCTTGAACTTCAGATGTTGATCCATCCCAGAATCCATCATCATCATGATCTCTTCATTCATGATGCCATTCATCATGTTCACGATGATGATTAGTCATGATCCAGTTCATCCATTGCATGATCATTTTGATGTTATATTCATATACATGTTTGATTACATTGATGAACTCAATCCAGCCATCAATGTAATGTAGGCATGAATTCGTAAATAGTCATATGTGCTTATGGAAAAGAACTTGCATGACATCTTTTGTCCTACCTCACGGGCAGCGGGTCCTAGCGTAAACTAAGGGATATTAAGGCCTCCTTTCAATAGAGAACCGAACAAAGCATTAGCACATAGTGAATAAATGAACTCTCAAACTATGGTCATTACCAAGAAGTATCCCGATTATTGTCACTTCGGGTTGTTTGGATCATAACACATAATAGGTGACTATAGACTTGCAAGATAGGATCAAGAACACACATATTCATGAAAACATAATAGGTTCAGATCTGAAATCATGGCACTCGGCCCTAGTGACAAGCATTAAGCATAGCAACGCCATAGCAAGATCAATCTCGCACTATAGTGGATACTAGGATCAAACCCTAACAAAACTAACTTGATTACATGGTAAATCTGATCCAACCCATCACCGCCCAAAGAAGCTTCACGATGGAATTACTCACACACGGCGGTGAGCATCATGAAATTGGTGATGGAGGATGGTTGATGATGACGACGACGATGAATCTCTCTCCGAGTCCCGAATGGACTCCAGATCAGCCTCCCGAGAGAGATTAGGGCTTGGCGCCTCAGGTCGTGAAACGCGATGAAACTTTCTCTCTGATTTTTTTCTCCCCGAACGTGAATATATGGAGTTGGAGTTGAGGTCGGTCGAGGTCCAGGGGGCCCATGAGACAGGGGGCGTGCCCAGGGGGAGGAGGAGCGCCCCCCACCCTCGTGGACAGGGTGTGGGCCCCCTGGTCTTGATTCTTTCACTAGTATTTTTTATATTTTCGAAAAAGTCCCTCCGTGGATTTTCCGGACATTCTGAGAACTTTTGCTTTCTACACATAAAACAACATCATGGCAGTTCTGCTGACAACAGTGTCAGTCCGGGTTAGTTTCATTGAAATCATGCAAGTTAGAGTCCAAGACAAGGGCCAAAGTGTTTGGAAAAGTAGATACGTTGGAGACGTATCAACTCCCGCAAGCTTAAACCTTTGCTTCTCCTCAAGCAATTTAGTTGATAAACTGAAAGTGATAAAGAAAAACTTTTACAAACTCGGTTTGCTCTTGTTGTTGTAAACATGAAAAGCCAGATTCGTGTTTCAAAGAAATATTATGAACTAACCATACTCACAATAACACTTAGCTCTCACAATTACTCATATCAATAGCATAATCAGCTAGAGAGCCATAATAATAAAACTCGGGTGACAACACTTTCTCAAAACAATCATAGCATGATATGACAAAATGGTATCTTGCTAGCCCTTTCTGAGACCGCAAAACATAAATGTAGAGCACCTTTAAAGATCAAGGACTGACTAAACATTGTAATTCATGGTAAAAGAGATCCAGTCAAGTCATACCCAATATAAACTAATAATAATGAATGCAAATGACAAGGTGTCTTCAAATGGGTGCTTTTTAATAAGAAGGGTGATGACTCAACATAAAAGTAAATAGATAGGCCCTTCACAGAGGGAAGCAGGGATTTGTAGAGGTGCCAGAGCATGATTTTAAAATAGAGATTGAATAACATTTTGAGCGGAATACTTTCGCTGTCAATGCAACAACTATGAGATGGATGTATCTTCCATATTACATGCATTATAGGCAGTTCCCAAACAGAATGGTAAAGGTTTATACTCCCCCAACCACCAACAAGCATCAATCCATGGCTTGCTCGAGACAACGAGTGCCTCCAACTAACAACAGCCCTGGGGGAGTTTTGTTTAATTATTTTGATTTGCTTTGATCTTTTTGGATCAAGGGACTGGCATCCTTACATCGCCCTTTCGTGAATGAGGAGCGGAGGCCACTCCTCTTGAGAATAACCCACCTAGCATGGAAGATATAGGCATCCCTAGTTGAAACATGAGCTGCTCGAGCATACAAAGCAGAATTTCATTTGAAGGTTTGGCGTTTGGAACATACATATTTACTTGGAACGGCAGGTAAATACCACATATAGGAAGGTATGGTGGACTCATATGGAACAACTTTGGGGTTTATGGAGTTTGGATGCACAAGCAGTATTCCCGCTTAGTACAGTGAAGGCTAGAAGAAGACCGAGGAGCCACCCAACTGAGAGAGCGACAACAGTCATAAACATGCATTAAAATTAATTTACACCGAGTACAAGCATGAGTAGGATATAATGTACCATGAACATAAATATCATGAATGCTATGTTGATTTTTTCAACTACATGCGTGAACATGTGCCAAGTCGAGTCACTCAATTCATTCAAAGGAGGATACCATCCCATCATACCACATCATAATCATTTTAAAAGCATGTTGGCACGCAAGGTAAACCACTATAACTCATAGCTAATCAAGCATGGCACAAGCAACTATAATCTCTAAATGTCATTGCAAATATGTTTACTTCATAATAAGCTAAATCAGAAACGATGAACTCATCATATTTACAAAAACAAGAGAGGTCGAGTTCATACCAGCTTTTCTCATCTCAATAAGTCCATCATATATCGTCATTATTGCCTTTCACTTGCACCACCGAACGATGTGTATGATAATAATAGTGCACGTGCATTGGACTAAGCTGGAATCTGCAAGCATTCAACTCAAAAGAGAAGACAAGATAATATGGGCTCTAAATTTAATAAACAATCATGCACAAGAGAGCCACTAAACATTTTCAATATGGTCTTCTCGACCCCCAAAAGAAAAGAAAAGAAAAGAAAACTATTTACACGGGAAAGCTCCCAACAAGTAAGAAGAAGAACGAGAAATCTTTTTGGGTTTTCATTTTAATTTCTACTACAAGCATGGAAATTAAACTAACTAATTTTTTTGGTTTTTCTTAAGGTTTATCGAGCACAAGAAGAAAGCGAGGAATAAAATTAAACTAACATGGATAATACAATGAAAGAGTATGAGCACCGACAACTAGTGTGTGAACATGAATGTAAAGTTGGTGAGAAACACGTACTCCCCCAAGCTTAGGCTTTTGGCCTAAGTTGGTCTAGTACCAAGGACCGCTGCTACTCTCCCCGGTGTACTAGGAGGTGTAATCAGGATACCACTCGCTGGTCATCTCCGGATCCCACTCGAAAGATGATGCACGATAAGGGTCCAGTGCAGGTTCCGGCTCAGGTTCAGGTTCCGGAGTGGATGCTTGGGCTCGATGAGTGTACACCGCTTCTGGTGTAACAAGAAAATTATCTGCAATCAAATCAAACAACAGAGGCGCAGGCAAAATAGTAGTCTCATTGTGTTTCTTATTAAATCTAAGGTTATACAAGAGCATCTTCGCTTCATTGTCAACAATAAACGTGTGTGCTACCATGCTCTTGTAATCTAAAATGTGAGGAGGCAATTTTGTCTCCTCTTTCTCATGGTGCCTAATACTCCCTCCGTTCCAAAATAGATGACTCAGCTTTGTACTAGTTTAGTACAAAGCTGGGTCATCTATTTTGGAACGGAGGGATTAGGTATCTGAAAATGTCTAGCAAGACGTGAAGCATAGATACCTCCAAATATGGGGCCTTCTGTACGATTCAGGCCTAGCCGTTTAGCAAAAATGGCACCCATAGTAAAACTATTGTCTCCAAGCAAGGCATGTTGAAGAATGATAATATGAGGAACACTAAAGTTTCCACTATTTCCACAACCAATCAAGCATCTACTAGCAAATATGGCAAAGTAGCGTAAAACAGGAAAGTGTATGCTAGAGATTGTCGCCTCGGAACCCTTCTTTAGCTCCTCTACAGCGATAGTGTTAACAAAGCCATCCACATCTTTACGATGGGGTTCCTCTAATTCTCCCTCATAAGGTATCCTACACACCGCGCAAAAATTACGTAGGGACATTTCTCTGAATTCATCATATAAATGAACTGATACTGCAGGCGGTGACTTCTTAGGATAATAATAAAATTTTTGCATGAAAATATTGGGTTGTAAGAGGTACTGATCGATCCGGTCGTGGTGGAAACCGGTGAGGCCTGCGTTCTCGATCAAAGAATAAAAATCTTCATGAATTCCATCTTCTTTCAAGAAATCGTCGCATGGCCATTCACACGACCGTACTTCCGCTAAGCGAGGAAGATTATACTTGGCTTTTTCCTTCTCTTTGGCTTGTTTTTCCTGAGAGCCTTGGCTAGAAGAGCCCGTCAAAAGTTTCCTTAACATTTTCTGAAAATTTATGAAATTTTAGTAACTTCAAAATAAAAGTGAATAAAACTAGACAAGATTGATAGCAACTACTCCTACAAGTGCCTAGAGCATATATCATGCATTAGAATTGTTTGGGACCTCATAAATTCAGCATGCAAGCTCAAGAACATGGTCACCTATGTAGAAAAAAATTGCAATGAATAAAGCACTAGAACATAAACTAATTGGACCAATGGAGGAGTCACATACCAAGCAACAATCTCCCAAAGTAGTTTTGTGAATCGAGCTTTGAGCAAGGAGATCGAAAATCGTAGCAAAATGAGCTAGAACTCATGCTTGAGCTGGATGGGGATTTTTTTGGGTAGAAGATGGAGTGTGTGGGTGCTGGCATAAGTGGAGGGGGGCCACCAGGGGCCCACGAGACAGGGGGAGCGCCTAGGGAGGGTGGGCGCGCCCTCCACTCTCGTGGCCTGGTGCTTGCCCCTCCTTCAGTGATTTCAGTGCCTAAAATCCTCAAATATTCCATATAAAATCATACTAAATTTGCAGGGCATTTGGAGCACTTTTATTTTTGGGATATTTTTATAATGCATCGATAATTCAGAAAACAGACGGATAATACTACTTCTGCTTTATTTATTCTAAATAACAGAAAGTAAAAAGAGGGTACAAAAGGTTGTGCCTTCTAGTTTCATCCTTCTCGTGATCATCAAAATGAATCCACTAACAAGGTTGATCAAGTCTTGTTAACAAACTCACTCCGAATAACACGAAACCGGAGAAATTTCGAAAAACACTAAGTTATCTCAACGGGGATATGAAAATCCCCAACAAATAAGAATATCATAAATTCAAAACCTCCAATAATGATAGTTCAAACTTTTCCAATAGAATTGATGCTATGAACTTGAGATTGTTTCCTCGGAAAGTGTACCGTATGCTCATTACCATTAGCATGAAAAGTGACATTGCCTTTGTTGCAATCAATAACAGCCCCTGTAGTGTTCAAAAAAGGTCTAACAAGGATAATCAACATACTATCATCCTCGGGAATATCAAGAATAACAAAGTCCGTTAAGATAATGACATTTGCAACCACAACGGGCATATCCTCAAAAATACCGACAGGTATAGTAGTTAATTTATCAGCCATTTGCAAAGATATTTCAGTAGGTGTCCCACTTATTCAATTCAAGTCTACGATATAAAGAGAGAGTCATAACACTAACACCGGCTCCAATTTCTTTTAATGGAGCATGGTATAGTTGGTACACCCGGATCTCCAAGTTTCTTTGGTATTCCACCCTTAAAAGTGTAATTAGCAAGCATGGTGGAAATTTCAGCTTCTGGTATCTTTCTTTTATTTGTAATGATATCCTTCATATACTTAGCATAAGGATTTACTTTGAGCATATCAATTAAGCACATATGTAAGAAAATAGGTCTAATCATTACAGCAAAGCGCTCAAAATCCTCCTCATCCTTTGTCTTGGATGGTTTAGGAGGAAAGGGCATGGGTTTCTGAACCTGTCAGGACCCCGACTCAATGCCACATCGATCTAGCATGTAACACCTCATATCACTTTGCGGCCTCACGCACGGTATCCCCACGGGTGTCGTCTTACCTTTGCCCGGGACCGCTTATGCCTTTTGGCACACGATATGATAGTGTCGCTAGCATCCATATGATAAGGAGCCCGGCTGACATGGCTAGTCGAAGCCCAAAGTGGCACTAACTTACAGTGACAGCATACATGACCCAAAGAACGAACGTGTCGGCCATCAGCGAGTGAATCTGTGCTGTAGCACTGGCTAGCAGACTCGGTGAACTGGCAGAAGGGCTAACAGACTCGGTATTCATCGCGGACATTTCAAGGGATGTATACAGAACGAAGAAGGACACATGCCGCCAGCCTAAGTGTTCCGAGCAAGAGCAAGCTACCATGGCTTGGTGGAAACACTAGGAGACATTTCCTAAGAGAGGCTACTAAAGATAAACAACTAGATAGTCGATCCCACACATACCAAGCATTTCAATAACATACACACAATATGCCTCGATATGTGCAAATACAACAAGGCATCACAACATGACTCTACGACTCAAGTATTTATTCATTAGGCTCAAGAGCGAGATATTACAAACAGGGTCTCATGACCCAACATTCAGAGCATACAAGTCAAAGCACACGCTGAAGCTTAACATGTCCGAAAGTACGTACATCTACAAATGAAAAAGGCTTAGAAGCCCGACTATCTACTGATCCCGCCGAGGGCACAAGATCGTAGCTGAGGTAACAAGCTAAACGTCAAGTCCACGTGGAACTACTAGCTAGACCAAGTCTCTCTCAAAAACATAAAATAGGCAAACGTGAGTACAAATGTACCCAAAGAAGACTTACATCGTAACTAACTACATATGCATCATTATCAATAAAGGATGGTGGAGTTTAACAAAGAAGAAGCCAGCTTTGACTCGGTGGCTATCCTAAACTACGATCGCAAGTAACTCTTTGAGGTGGCGCACACGAGTCCACATATTCACCAAACAATACACCTCTATGGACCCGCCTCCCGCCTCCCTCGAGAACGCCATCCATAGCACTCACGCTTATCTTGCATTTTAGAGTATCCACTTTCACTTGTCTATGAACTATGCAAGGTCCAAGTTTCCATATCCGAGAATCCGCTATTCAATAGATAATGATAAC